>JARHVA010000775.1:3635000-4235000 GCA_037957365.1 Torreya grandis | reverse complement strand
AGTCACCTTCCTCCTCACTTTACTTAACTCTGATTCTATTATTTCCACTACCAAGACTTGTATTCTTTGCTTGAAGTTCTTAGTGGCCTCCTAGACAATTTTATCAAAATTAATTCTACTAATCAATTTACCTATAGAATCCCTTGCTTTAGTTAATTTCAACTCATTCCAAACTTGGAGGAGTTGGGCCTCATGTGCTTGATACTCTATAATTAAGGCTATGATTTCCTTCAACCACTCTTTGACCTCCTCATGTCTGATGATAACTAGGTTCAGGTCATTAGATGCTTTAAATGTATTCAGTAGATCAAGGTGGTTTTACAATGAGTTACCTGTTTAGATAACTAGATTTTTAAGCCTGGTAATATCTTGAGCCAAATAGCTACATAATTGATTTGCTTAGTTCTCATGAGGTACCATCTCATCCTTCATTAATTCTATGGCCTCTAGAGAATTTTATCATTTGGAAATGGCCTCCTAAACCTCATCGTTGATGCTTGTAGGAATATGCACTATGCTAGATTATTCTTTGAGTTGTTCAATCTGTGATTGCAATTTATGTACTTCCTCCTCTAGATCTTGTATAGATAACTCTATGCCTTTATGGATGGCCACCACCACATCTTTGTGTGCTTGAGCTAGGTCTAATTTTTTTTATTTATATATAAACTCCCCTGACTAACTATTCTACCTCTTAGTAAGGGAGAATACTGGCTATCATTCTTCAAAGATGATGCTTGTACCATGGTCATCCTCAAATTTTCTCTTCTTAACTCTTTGGATTGAACTAGTTAGGGGGTCAAATAGAGTGGATATGGAGGGGAGATCGATGACCTTATAAGTTGGCATTTGAGTCCTCAATTCTATTCCTTAAGGTCGAATGTTGAGGGGCATATCAATAGTTGTAACAACAATTTATTGCTTAGCTTCCTCTTCTTCTCTCTCTTCCTTTTTTTACTAGCTTTGGTCAAGACATTAGGCAAGGAAGGCCATATTATTTTTTACCAGTCCACTCCTCTAGCTTGAAGAAGTGGGTGGGCTACAACTATTTAAGGTTTTGCCTTCCTCCCCTTGCTTATGCTATTTATTGTGGTCTATTTTATATAAATGGAAGTGGGGAGTGGAAAGGAGAGATATGTAGACTAGACATGAAGTTGGGGGGTGGCTAGAGTAGTCTACACTCTCCTAGTTGCCTTATTCTTTTTGTGAAGTCTCATAGTAGAAGTACTAGTAGATACAAAAGGAATAACTATGGGAAATGGTGTGGTAGTGATATTGGAAGGATCAATAGTGGTTGTGGAAATGAAAGGAATGGATGCAGAGGTGGAAGGAAACAAGGGGGTGGATGAAGTAGAGGGAATGGGGACTTCCATAAAAGATATAGATATCTGATCAATGATAAATTGAAGTTAAAAGGAAGCCAAAAAGAGTATGTGTACTTTGAATATGTAGCTCAATGGGCTCATCTTGAAGATTTATAGATTTGGCTATTTCCAACTTAGCCTCTTCATCTGAATCATTTATTATGTCTTTGATGATGACTACATCTTCTATTTATTGTTATGAGATTAGAGGTGGAATAGGTAGGCCTAGAGATGTATGCATTTTAGGGATGCTTGTATGAGTCCTGGACTTTTTGGTATAAACGAAGGTGGGATTTCCTTGAATGGGAGAGCCTTAGGAGTTATATGTTATTGCTTGTGTAATAGCTACCCCAATGGATGAAATAATATATATAGGGGGTAACCATATAAACTTGACTGATGCTAGAATTGGGCCTCTCTTGCATCTTATCCTCCTCCTCATTAGAGTTTAAACATATAATATCTCTTCTCTCTCCTTATTTCTATGTACTAGGCTTAGGGAGCTTAGGTTCTCTCTTGACTGATTTTAATTTCAATTTTAATAGAACTCCTTGGGATGAGGAAGCTTCCTAATCTCCAGATTTTCCCCTCCAAAAGTCTGAATGTTTCCATCCTTTGAAGAGAGCTCTTTAGTTGTCCAAGTCCCTAGAGGAGATACTAGGTTCATCTTGGATCATTTTCAAATGATCTTCTTATATCCCAACAATTTTTGCTCATTGTATCACTTCTTCATCTGACTTGACATTCATGAAAATAAAGTCATAACAATAAGGTTGATGGCAATAGGGAATGTTGAACACATGAATATGATGTTGGATCTGCCCATGGGGGTCCCAATATTTGTATGCTATTGTAGGGAAACCATATCAATTTTAACTTCCTCTAACATCTCCAAGATGTTTCCTCATAGTATACATCATTCTACCTATTAAAATTAAGCTCCTTAATAATAATCCTTTCTTTTGCCTAACTAAATCCTCCTCAATGTTGTTTCACAACAGGAAAGCTATCTCCTACTTGGCCAATGTATTAGGTACATATCTTGGGAGACATAGGGGCTCAACCTTATTTCTACAGACCATGATGACAATAATGTTTGGGTATAGGAAAAAATCTCCTTTTTGGCTCAAATTCTTTAGATCATTTTCTTAAAAATGATACATGGGTGAGCTATGAATGTCTTACCACACTTGTGGATAAATGTCTTTGCATATCCTAACCATATTCTTGTGATAAGCATATACATATATGAACTGCAAGTCATCATCAATTATATTTTTTATGCAATATGTGGATGGAGCCCATAGATTACCTAAGTCCTTTTAATACATCCCCATAACTACATCGACCAAACATGACATCATATATAAATCTCCCATGGGGGTGGGATGTTTAACCTTATGCAAAATTTTCTATCACAATCTCAAATTAATGACTTCCCCTAGGGCAAGGTAGTATCATGTGACAACATCATATATAGTAGTGGCACCCAATATAAATTTACAAAATAGATGCTGGGCATACCATACAATTTATTAAGTGAATCCATACCTATCTAGATTCCCATTCTAAATTTGTCTATTAGGATCACTCCCTTTAGCTTTGATCCTTTCCAGGTAATAGATTGATCTAGGAGTAGCCATGAGGAGAGCACCTTTAAGATTGAGGTTTTTATATTGAATTGCACCCATGTATGTTTATTATAGTAGGAATTTGGGATGATAAGAGATAAATAACTTTGAAAATCATTCCCAAATATGCATGTGACCACTGTGTTTCGGCAAGAATGTAACAAGTATGCATCCTATGATATTTTGCCAAAAAATAACAAGTCCCTAAAGAGGTATATACATGGCATAACTTCTAATTTTGCCATGATAAAATGCAACCTTTGGAATTTTTAGGATATAAGCTCTTGGATGAACCACCTTTTTGTTAGTGTTGTTTCATCATCTACTGAAAATATGTCGATCGAGTCAATAGCATCCCAAAGTTATGAATAGTTACGATACTTATCTTGAAATATTTCTACATCAAATATGGTGTCTTTGAATTTTGTAGAATCCTTGATTGAGAATATAGATGGAGTATTTATTTCTTAGAACATCCTAGAGGTGGAAGACATAGCTACATGTTATAGACTACTAAAATTCCCTTTGATACGCTATGTATTGTATAATCACCTAGGCTCTTAGCTTAGTCATTGTTTATTCATAGAATGAACTAAGGCTCTCAGTTACTATTGGAAATGAATATGTTTCAATTACAAGTTAACTTGGATGCAAATGATGGATTTAATGGTTGTGTATCATCCATATAAAATCCTATATTGAATACCAATTCATGTGATATTAGATATGCAATGTTAACTTTTCAAATTTGTTAGCTTGGGTTGGTGGGGGCCTTTAGCATTCATCAAATAGGAAATATTTTATCATTACCTAGTTAAGTATGGCATAATTTTAATAGTGTTCTTTGTAATAAATCACTTAAGAACATAATTTTGAAAAAGTGCTTTCGGGTCAAAGTTCATGGATAATTACCTTAGGGAAATTGTTTCAAACAAAGTATCCACAAAGATTATTCTAAAGGAGTCTTTTCATTGGGTAGAAGTCTCAAAATAATTATCCCAAAGGGATAGTTCATGGATGAAGGGTATTTTCAAATTTCTCAAAGGGTACTTTCAGTAAGAAGGGTTCACTTCATAGGGAATTTTGTCCATGATAAGAGTCCCAAAGGGTCTACTTTTCAAATGCCAAAGGGCACTTCTAAAATTTTCAAAGGGTAGTTTAAAGGGTTGAAGGAAAACTCTGATTCTTAATGGGCATTTTTGTATGAATAAGGGTCACTTGAAAGGTCCTGAAGGGTAGGATCAGAAAAACCCAAAGGGTATGTGACTTTAACTCAAAGGGTCAGTTCAAGAAGTCCAATGGGCAAGTACCTTTTAGAGGAATTGTTTTAAGGATTTTGCATTAAACAAAATTCTTGAAACAAAAGGTCTAAAGGGAATGGCTACATGAAAAAAGATTTGAGATAGAAGTCTTGAAGGATATGTTAGAAAAGAAAAAGGGCATTCAGATATTCCATAAAGGTTGAAATGTCCTTTTCAAAAGATCCGAAGGGCATGTGGCCACTTAGAAAAGGGTACACAACTTAAGACAAAGATCTCTTAGGGTAAGTTTAACCAAACTCAAAGGATAGGTTTGTGGTAATTTCCCTAAAACATAAATGATGAAGGACACTTTGGTTTGTGGCAGAAGGGGTAGGAGAAAAAAACCCCTAAAGGGTATATCCCAAAGGATAAAGGGGATAAAATAATAGTTCCAAAAGGTAGCTTGCACAAAACCTAAAGGGTATGTGCCCTAAAAGAACTGGTCAATAAAAGGGGGTAAATGGTCAATTCAAAAAGGTTGAATGGCTAACTAGAAGGGTTATAAAGGGTAGGTAAAAATAAATTGAAGTGTCTACTTCAAGGCATGAGTTTGTCCAAAGGGTCTATTTTGTAAAGGATGAAGGGTCAGTTCACAAGGGAAAAAGGGCATTTTAAAAGCTCTAAAGGGAAATTCTAAAATTTTGAAGGGTAATTTGGAAATAATTTGAAGGGTCTAGTTCATAGGGAGTTTATCCATGACAAAATTCCTAAAGGATCTACTTCATAAAAGCTAAAGGGCACTTTCAAAATTCTCGAAGTGTACTTTTGTAAGGCTGATAGTTATTTTAAAAGTTTTGAAGGATAAGTTCAATAGGGTCAAAGGGATAATCTAGAAAGTTTATGTGGTCTAGAATTTCTTAAGGCAAAAAGGTTCATAGCCCAAATTATGTCCAAAAAATTGTCTCAAACAAAAATCTCACAACAATTTCTTTGACAAAATGAGGCCTTTGAAAGAATTATCCCAAAGGAGATTAGGTCTAAAAATTTCCTAAAATAGGACATCTAAAAATAGGCTTGCATGGAGGTTGAATGAATTAACTTGAAGACTATGAACCTAGAGAATTCATCTACAATATACAAGTCAGTCTAATGAACACAATAAACACCATGACAATATCATCTGCTAAAAAAAATGAAAAAAAAAAGGCTCATAAGGTTATTTCAAGGTTTCTCGAGTGAACAGAATGAAGAGTTGTCTACCTAAGAAGGTTTTCTCAATTATCATTGGCACATGTAGCATCTATATGAAAACCTAAGTTGTTCATAATATATGAGGAAGGGTTTTAGATCAAAGTTTCAAGCATTGGTTTTTGTAAAGAGGAGCTAAGTTTTATGAATTATCATTAAGACTGAAAGATGGTCTAAACCCTCATAAAACCCTAACAGTGACCTAATGTTAAATATCTTATTCTAAGGATATCAAAATGGTTTGATATGATCAAAAAATTGATTGGATTTTTAATTCAAATATATCAAGAATCTCTAGGTGTGATTGGTTTTTTAGGTGAGTGAGCAGACCCTATGAGAAAGTGCTTGTCTTTAGAGACTTCCTATAGAAGATAGAGTTGACTGAGTCAAAGTTGATAAGTGGATGAAGATTAAATTGTGAAACTTTTAATTTTTTTTCATGAAGATTTTTGGATAGGTTCTATATCTTAGGTGTGCAAAGTTGGTGATCCAAGTTGTCGAGTTACTAATAGACCTAGTGGTGCAGACAGTAATAAAATCATATAGATATGAGAAGATGTTTCCTGATGAGTTTTCATGCAAGAGTGATGCATTAAAATTCATGATGTTTTTTTGGGTATTTAATTATCTATCCATGTTTTTTATAAGCTTGCAATTATATATTGAATCCAAATTGGCTTATCTAATTGAGTAGAGTCTATGAGAGAGAAGATCAATAGATTGGTCTGTAAGACCAATAGTTTTCATTAGATCTCATGATATAATTGATTGATATTTATTTTATGATGTTATAAGGTATTATTCATGTATTTAAATCCCTTTAATGTATTCAATCATATGTCAAATGTTCATGTTTCTTTGACTATGTTTTGGAGTCGGTTGGTAATTCTGAGTGAACATCTTGTAGAGAAGTATTTGAGCCTATTTACTCTAAGTAGAGAATTAAATGAAGAATCTTCTGACATTGAGGTCATGAGTTTTATGAATATGTAATTTTTTACATATTTTTTTTGTAAATTTTAGTATACACCTCATTTGTTTAAGACAAAGTTCTATATATGCATAAACCTTTTATAAGTAGTGATTTGAAGAAGGGTTTAAGTGGTAGTTGGACCTAAAAGGTATTATGTACCTAAATTAATGTTATATAAGGTCTAATATAGTGGTTTATGACTTTTTATTTCCATGTGAGGTGTTTGGATATGCTTCAAGAAAGATCAAATGGTAACATGTTGTTAAGAAGACCTATTAGGTCTATATAAGCCTAAAAGAGGAGTAAGAGCTTATTGATGTATGGCCAACCTATTGTAGTGATTGATTCATGATTAATGTATGTCATTTTTTATATAAAAATATGTATTCATGGCTAACCTAAGTTATTTAATTATGGATCTGACTAATAAGGATATGATCAAGTGACTTGTATAAAAGCAAGGTAGTTTAGGCCTATTTGGTATACTTAGAGGAACTTAGAGGGTGAGAGAAGAAGAGGATAAGAGAATTATATATATATATATATATATATATATATATATATCATTTGAGAGAATAATGAGGTCATGTGTACCATTATATATATGTTATGAATATCTAATATAGGTTCTGCATTGTGGATCAAGGTCAGAAGACGTAATCAAGCCATGAAAAGGATTAGTTGAGCGAAGAGCATTGAAGGCTAGTTTGAGAGGGATAAAAGAGAGTGAAGAGATAAAGGAGTAGATCATCATATACTATATAAAAAATAAGGTTTTATTAAGGTGATCAAATTATCAAGTGCTTGAGTTGGTGTTGAGCCATCTAGGGGGTTGGTGCCTCCTTGCAAGTGTGTGCTTGTTAAAGCCTAGCTGAGTTGGTGTTGAGCTAATTGGGGTTTCTGATCCATGTAGAGTTGGTGCTTCACTAAAGATTTATGTTTTTATTATAATAATTTATTTCATTTTATTCATTAGTGTATTTTCTGTCCCTAGAGGGTTTTTCACGTATATGTTATGTTCATGTGTTTTATACTCTTATGATTTGATGTTTATGCTTGCTAAGATGTACATGTCTATTATAATGATTCATGCATGGTTAAGTGAAATTAAATGAATTTTTAAAAGAATTATTCACAACCCCCTATCATTAATTTTTAAAAAAATAATTGGTATCTGATAAAATCCTTTGTAACAGGCTTGACAGCCTAAAGGAGATCCTAAAAAGCAAGGATGACTAGTCAAGAAGCTCAAGGTGATTTCTCTACCAGTAAGGCTTTATTGCTCAATGGATATAACTATGACTTATATAATGTTAGAATGAAGATATATATTATTTCATAGGGACATTATATTTTATAGTCATTTATGGATTGTTACATTTCACCTCTAATTCCACCAATAGATGCAGTTGATAAGAAGGCTAGTGAAAATAACTCTAAGGTAATGAATGCCATTCCATATGACCTATCAGAGGCATATCTTGTAAAGTTAATTCATTTTTATTCATCCAAAAATATATGGGATAAATTTAATACCATTTATGAAGGAGGCACCAAGGTGAAGATGGCCAAATTATAGACCCATAGAAGATAGTTTGAAATTCTAAAGATGAATTAATATGAAACTATTGCATCCTACCTATTGAGGGTTGATGAAGTTGTCAATATCATAAGAGGATTGAGAGAAGAAGTGAAAGAGTCTACTATTTTCTAAAATTTATTGATATCACTAGCTTCTAATTTTAATTCTAAAGTATCTATAGTAGAAGAGATGCAAGATTTGGATAAGCTAGAGATGGATTGGCTTCATGGCATATTGAATACCTATGAGATGATATCAAATGAAGGAAGACCTCCCAAGAAGGAAGCTACTTTCAAGGTTGAAGATAAGTCAAAGGCTAAAAAGTTAAAAGATGAGGTATGTTTAGATATTAATGATGATGAACTCATAGCTATGTTTATTAGGAAGTTGAGGTTTGCCTCAGGTAAGTACAAGGCTAAGTTACCCTTTAAATGTTTCAATTGTGTAAATATTGGTCACTTTTCAACCAAGTGTCCCAACAAGGATATACCTAATCATAATTAATAATATTATGGAGATGATAGAAAGGCATATAATTCTAAAAATAATCAAAGAGATTTCAAGAAGAATGAATGAAGGAAAGGGCCATTCAAAAATAAGAAGAGATTCTATACAAAAGAAGCTAGCTCATCTGATATAAGTGATTTAGACACATATGATAGTGATGAATATGAACATGAAAACAATAAAACTCTATTCATAGGCATAGAATCAGACAATGAGGGTTGTTCAAATGGGAAAGGCCTCATGATTGATGCAGAATCATATAAAGAAGCATATTATGATAGTGAAGAAGCTGAAGTGGATCTTGAAGCAGAGCTCATGATGCCCTAGAAGAGTTGAAGCTTGTAAATAAGAAGAAAAAGAAACTAAAGTCATTATTTTATGACTATGAAGAGCAAATTGGATTATTTGAGGAAAGGTTGAGCAACAATTCCAAAGATTATGAAGAGATCACCCAAAAAGTTGAAACACAGATAGAGATTGTGGTAGCAATCCTAAAGGCTAAAGAGGAAGATTGCAGTAGATATGAAATAGAAATAAAATCTCTAAAATATAAATTAGATCAAGAATCCATAAAGATGAATAGTTTTTTGAATTTTGAAAAGAGCACTAAGGCTCTAGATGATATTTTAAGTAGTCAAAACTCTGTAAGTGACAAGATAGGTCTTGGATTCAAAGAAGACCAAAATAAAGTACCTAAATTCAAAGAGAAGGCTATTAAAGATAAAATGGTCAACATAAAAAGACCTATCATACAACCCAATGCTACAAGATATGCTAGTTCTTTCATTGGTTACTATTTTACATGTAGTCAGTTTGGTCATAGAGCAAGAAAAGGTAGAAGACCCTCCAAGACTAAGTACTCATATAACTATGAAAGAATTAGTTGGTCAAAGGGAGATCATATTCATCATCACTCAAATGGTGTGTATAAGGTGGTCTATTACAACTATCATAATGTTGGACATATTACAATATATTGCAAGATGAGGTATATGAAGAAAACTAGTCAAGATAAGAAGGTTCATAGTCATGCCACTAAAAAGTGGATCAAGAAAACAAACCATGTAGATAAGGTAAAGGTGGAGTAAAAGACTAAAGAATAAGAATATATGAAATATTGGAGTATAGATAGTGATTTATCAAGAAAAATGTTAGGAGATAAGAGAAGTCTTGGTTCTCATATGATTGATCAAATAAAAATGAAGAACTGACTAAGAAGAAGAAGGATGAAAAGGTGAGTCATGATCAACTCACAAACCAAGGTGGAATGTTTGATACTATAGAGCATTCCTCAGGTGATAAATCAAGTAAAGAATGTCAAGAACACTTGTTATCTACATATATTGATAAGGTAGTCAAAGAAAAGAAGGATGACAAGTTTGATGATGACATCAAACCTAAATTGTCAATCATGTCCAAAAGAATGTTGAAGAATATTTAGTCTAGTTAAAAGATGGAGATCTAGGAATCTCTCAAGTTTATCTTGTTCTACAGCCCTATGAAGAAGGGGTAGATCCATTAAGCTTCATGGAGACATTATTCTATCAGTAGAAGCACGAGGGTACAGAAAAAGAAGGTTTATTTTGATAAAATTCTAAGTTACCTATGTTACAAGCTAGGAGATAAAGATGGATATTATCCATTCTTGTGTTGATAGATCTATGGTTTGAAGTGGAAACATGATGAGAGATTTAAGATTGGTATCAAGTATCTGAAGTCAAAATCTAAACAATTGGTATATAAGAGGTAAGATTTTGATATATATTTATATGAGTAGGTGAGCCTGATATGTGAAGACAAAGGGGGAGTCCCTATTTCTACATTTGGTATCTAGTATGGGATAGCCATGTGTATGGTAAAGAGTTTGGTATATTCTTCTACCATGTCAAGAAAGGTATGCAATATAATATTATAGTTATTTGAAATAAGATATGATTGGTTTAAGGGTGAGCTTAGTAGCTTTCAGTTATTTGTCAGGAAAGTGATTTCTTTCTTATATGCATGGAGATAAGGAGAAATTGTGTTTGAGATGCTTCATAGACTCTATTTGTTGATATTTTGATGAATCAGTTAGGAGAGTGATTTGATTGAGAAGTTTATAAGAATGGTTATCATAAGTAGTTGTCATAGTTTTTGAAGACTATGTGCCATCCAGTATATTTGAGAGATAGTATCAACTCACATGGAGATAGTATGATTTTAGTAGTTATAGATAATTTTTGATATCAACTACTAATAAAAATCATGGTGGATGACTAGTTTGAGGGGGAGCTATTTAGCTTCTTGACTGAGCCTAATCTATGTTGAAGTGATATTATAATCTGAGTTCATTCTGAAAGAGATGATAATTATGGAAGACCTTTGTCATTAATGTCAAGGGAGGAGATAAGATTTAAAAGTTTTAAAAAGGGAGAAAGATCAAAAAAGATGAGAAAAGGGCCCTGATCAAAAAGGATGAGGAAGAAGAAAAAACTAGGACTAAGAGATGATTGTCATCAAGAGTGGTTGATATAATTTTTTGAGTATGTTTGCCATCAATGACAAAGGGGGATATTATTAAACATTATCATTGATTAAGTAAGAGATTATTGAGCATTGTCATTGAGTGTTGAACTTTGATATTTAATATTATCATTTATGTCAAAGGTTCTTATGAAGATGCATGGTTCTTTCATTGATGTCAAAGGTTCTTGATTAAGTAATCCTTGAGATATGTATACGAATGAGTTTTTTTGCAAGCATAGTGAATGTTGTTACTGTATGAGAGTAGTGATGAGAGAATATTGTTTGAATAATGTTCTAATATCAACTTGAGTGAAATATTTGAGAAGCAACATGAATGAGTATAGGTCAATACAAAAAGTGTAAATAATCTTGTAATGTTTTATCTATACCTTGTGAGATGGAATTTGTAGGTGGCATGATGATATGAATGAGCTATAAAGAAGAAGTTGTGTGCTCTGAAGATCTATGTAAGTAATTCCAAAGATGATCTAAAGAACAATTGATAGTATTTGAGCATTAAAGAGGTTGTTTGATTGTGCATGAGGTTTTTAGGACCTCAAAAATGATTAGAAGATCATCTCCAAATATCTGTGTTTACATCTCTAAAGATGTTACAAAGATCTGAGTCATGCTTCAAAGATATGTAAGTAGCTACAAAGAAGTTTTGTTGAAGTTATGAATAAGAGTGAGTGTATGAGGTTTTTTGAGCATACATAAGAGACATTAAAATATATGAGAGTTTCAAGGTGAAGCTTATAAGATGGATAGAGGGTCAGATTCAAAGCCTAATAAGACTTGCAGGTCAAGACTTAGAAATCAAGAAAATGGATGGTGGCCAAATGAGGTAATAGGATTAGTTTCCATGACATAAGTGAGTAGGTAAATATTGGCATACATGATTCAAGTTATTTTTAGTATGTTCATGAAGTTTCAGATCAAGGATTGAAAGAAAAGTCTTGAAAGGGTATTTCAAGGTTTTTCGAGTGCACATAATGAAGAGTTGTCTACCCAAGAAGGTTTTATTAGTGTTCATTCACATGTGAAATTTTTTAATGAGAACCTAATCTATTCATAATAGATGAGGAAGGGTTATATCTCAAATCTCCAATCATTAGTTTATGGAAAGAGGATCTAATCTTTATGAATGATCATTAAGATTAGAAGATGGTCTAAACCCTCATAAAACCCTAATAGTTACATGATATTGAAGATATTGTTATAAAGAGATTAGAATAGTTTGATATGATTAGAAAAGTTATTAGAGGTTGAATTCAAATCTCCTAGGCATCTCTATGTGTGATTGGTTTCTCAGGTAAGTGAGTAGACCATATAGAAAAGTGTTTGTCTTTCAGAGACTTGTTATAGAAGATAGAGTTAACCGAGTCAAAGTTTCCAAGTGGATGAATATTAAAGTAGAGACTTTTAGTTATTTTTCATGAAGATTTATACATAGGTTCCATATCTCAAGTGTGCAAAGTTGGTGATCCAAGTTGGCCAGTCACTAACAGACCTAGTGGTACAGATAGTAAGAAAATTAGACAGATATGAGAGGATGTTTCCTGATCCATTTTTATATGAGAGTGATGCATTAAAATGAATGATGTTGTTTGGAAATTGAATGATCTATCCATGCTTTACATAAGCTTTGAAGTCTATGTAATAGGTTGAAACATTGAATCCAAAATGGCTTATCTGATTGAGTAGAGTCTGTGATAGAGAAGGTTAGAAAATTGGTCTATAAGACCAATAGTTTTCATTAGATATCATGATATGATTGATTGAGGTTTCTTTGAGGATGTTATAATATCCTTTTCATGCATTGAAAACCCTTGATTGTATTCAATCATATGTCAGATGTTCATGTTTCCTTAATTATATTTTGGATTTAGTTGGCAGTTCTAAGTGAACATCTTGTAGAGAAGTATTTGAGCCTATTTACCATGGTTGTTTATAAAAATTGAGTATGTGCCTCAGTTGCTCAAGATAGACTTTTTGTATATGGGCAGGCTTGTTATACGTAGTGACTTAAAGAAGGGTAAATGTGTTATTTGGACCTAAAAGGTATTATAAACCTAAATTAAATTTGGATAAGGTCTATTGGGGTGGAGTATGACTTGTTCTTATTCTGTGAGGTGTTTGTATATGCTTTTAGAAAGATCAAAGGGTAACATGTTGTTAAGAAGACCTATTAGGTCTCCATAATCCTATAAGAGGAGTAAGAGATAATTGATGTATGGCTGACCTATTGTAGTAATTGATTCATGATTAAGGCATGTTATTTTTAATATGTAAATACCTATCCATGCCTGACCTAAGTGATTTGTATGTGGATCTGAATAAGAAGGATATGATCAAGTGACTTGTATAAAAGTAAGGCAGTTTAAGCCTATTTGGTATGCTTAAAGGAGCTTAGAGGGTGAGAGAAGAAGAGGATAATCAAATTATATAAATCATTTGAGAGTAGAAGGAGGTCATATATACCATTATAAAAATGTTATGAATATCTAACAGAGGTTTTGCAGATGAGGATCAAGATCAAAAGACCTAATCAAGTCATGAAAAGGGCTAGTTGATTGAAGAGGGTTGAAGGCTGGTTTGAGAGGGATAGAAGAGATAAACGAGTATATCATCATCTATTATAGAATAAATAAGGTTTTTTTATGGTGATAAAACAATCAGGTGGTTGAGTTGGTGATGAGTCATCTAGGAGGGTTTTGCCTCCTTGCAAGTGGGTGTTTGTTAAAGCCTAGCTGAGTTAGTGTTGAGCAAGTTGGGGTTGGTGCTCCATGTGGAGTTGGTGAATCACTAAAAATTGATGTTTTTATTATATTACTATATTCCATTTGCTTCATTAGTGGTTTTTCTTCCCCTAGAGGGTTTTCTATGTATATGTTGTGTTAATGTGTTTCATGCTCTTCTGATTTGATGTTATTGCTTATTAAGATGTATATGCTTAGTATAATGATTCATGCATGGTTAAGTGGAATTGGATGAAATTTTTTGAAGATTGATTCAGCCCCCCCCCCTCTCAATCATCTTATTTCCAACAGGAAAGGCCTAGCTACATATGGGAAGTCTATGAATAGTCTTATCTAAAAATAATCTAGGGAAGTTGAGAGAGTCTAGTGGTCAAAAAAAATATTGTTAAAGTTTAAGAGATTGGTTTTAGGATGATGGTTTTGAACCATGTCAGTAGGTGTAGATCAAAGATAGAGGTAAGGAAATGTAAAAAAGGATTACTTTCTCCATTATTGTGGTTGGACTGTTGTTCTAGCACATATTTTGAACTATGTAATGACTTTGTGAATGTATTTATGAATAAAATTTTATTGATATTTATGGTGAGACATGTTCAAAGACTTTAAAATTTAATCTAAGGTTGTGATTTTAATTTAATCTCATGCAACCAAGGTTTAGGCCTATTGGTTCAATAAAATCCTTTTTTTCTATACACAGTCAACAAAATGAAAGAAGGTGGACAAGATTTTTGATGATATAAGCATAGAAACCATTGAATAGAGAAAGGAAATAGTCTATGGAGCATGTTTAAATAGGTAATAGATATTTAAAGTCTTATAATTCAAATATTTGTATTTATGTTTGTTCTCAAGTTCCAAAATAGGGCCTAAACCTTAGAACAAGGGTTTTCACACAAACAATGCTCTAACTTTGTAACCAACCATTCAAAAACCCTAAAAGTTTGTGATTAAATTCTCTAAGATTCTATCTACACATTTGAATTGATTTTAGTCTCATGGGTGTCTTCAAACATCCATAAATACTAATTGTGTTCTTTAGACCTATAGAAATAAGAAAGTTAGGGTTTTAAAAGAACAACTTGAACATCTCTTAGGGTGGTTAATCAAAACTCATGAAAATTGGGCCACATGAGATATAAGGGTGTCTTGATAGGAACCAGTATTTTTCATCCCTTGAAATTTATTTTTGTTGAAGAAATTACACATGAATGTGTATTACTAGACCCTATATCAAGCCTAGACTTGAGTTGTTATGATAAGATCTTATCAACTCATGAGTGTTTGAGTACCAAATAGTCATGGAGATAATTGTAAGACTTACTGAATGAGTGTTTTGAGAGATCATAGGGATCCTCATAGCTAAAAAAATATTCATAATTCCTCATAGATAAAATAATGTTTCCTTTTAAGAATGTTTTAGAATGTAATAATTTAATGACATTATCTCCCTGATATTATATAAACAATAAAAATCATCTGTATATCCAATTCCTAAGAAGTCTATATATTTATTTTTAAGAAATGAATGTAAGAATATTCAAAAATTTATGAGTCTAAAAAACATTTTTCAAATTCAACTTGAAGCTTAAGTTACTCAATGATATGACACAAACAAAAATAGAGACTATAAATTCCCAACTTGATATGTGTGGATATGTCTTATAAACATAGAAATTTAAATTATTTATTTTGTGATATTTTTTTTATAATTATCATAGAGTCTAGTTAATAACCAATAGATACAAAACTCATAGATTAATTATATTTCATTATGCCTTCAACATTGTTATAAAGATTGAATATACAAGGATATAATAGTTGAATACAAATTTTGCATAAGTAGTTGTGTAAATTTTGTTATGACTAATTTTTCTCATCTTGGATACTCTCACTTATCCCATGAACTTGAAAAAACATGATCTATTACTCTGCCCTCAAATTTTATAGCTCATGTTCATATATAAAAACCATTCTTTCCTACCTCATTTGCATGGTCTTGGTGGTATCACCCCTAAAATAAAGGAGTGATTATATGTACCCATTTGTGACTTATAAATTGAGATAATTTTTTTGAAGCTCCATCTTCTGACCCCTCAATGTGAAAAGGGTGATGTAAAACTCCTCAAACACTTTGTTTTTCTCAGCTAGTATGGTTTCAAAATTTATAATGCTTGTCTTTTCACTTTTAAAAAGCTCAAAAAATAATATGTTTTCCCTTTTCAGAGATTCCTCTATTAGGAGCACCAATGACAGATTTAAATGGAGATGATCCTTCATTGACAGCACATCCTCTCACCTCACCTATTCAATAAGTTCATCCATCTCATCAAGCATTTAAGCGACTTCAATTTCATATACTTTTCTTGGATCATCTATAAAATTACACATTTAAGTTACTAAAAACATTCAATAAAATTTAAAAACACATAAAAGACTACAAAAAATGATATGAAGTATGGAAGACATATTGGTAACAAAATTTTCCTTAGGGTTTGGTGTCAATGGTTCATTAAGGAACATACATTTTATGAAACATTACAATGAAAAATTATTTATTTTGTACTTTTAGTTATGCCATCATTTTTTTAGCTTGAAATATTAAGTTTTATGGGAGCAAGAGAACCACATGTGACCCAAATAATAAACAACAATTTATCCCCATAAATAATTCATCACGTGTAGTTACAATTATTGATGGACATTTCATATATAAGACATAATTTTAGTAATATTGATGGAAATTTTAGTGTTATTCCTAACTTGATGTATGCATTCCTTATGACAATAGGGCTATCCATTTCTACTTAAAAATTTTATAGGTACAATACTAAACACCAACACAGGAGCTGTAAGATGTCCAAAATATTTATGAACATAAAAAATCAACACATAACACCATGAATTTGTACCTCCAACATGATATTTATAATATTTTTAAGTGTTGATTGCTTCATCATCCCTCTTCCTCTTCCTCAAAGCATAGTCCATAGGCATTTAGAAATCAATCAAGTGTTGTGTGGGCACCATGCATCAATAAATTGCTTAAATGAGATATGTGGAGGTAAAATAGATAAATCATGCACTAAATTATATATTTCACTCCATGTAATGATGGTAAGTTTTCAACATACATAGTGAGATGCGAACATGTGCACTAGATTAGTAACATTTGAAACATTGATAACAAAAACGGCATACATGTCAACATGATAGCTTACGTATCAAAATCATTACATACCATACATATATAGATGATTTCAATGGTATATGTGAACATCATCACAATAATTAACCATGCACCATCATGAAAAACATCACTATATGCAATATCAACCACCAAAGCATTTCTTAAATCATAGATAAATGACACACTTCTTAACTAAAAATATATAAATCAAACACTTGTATTCAAATTGTAATGTCCAAAATATGTACCATTTCACATCATACATGCCATACATATCATGTTTAAGGTAGCATCTACCATTCAATATCCATATTCTTGACATGGACATAAGACCTCATATCAAGGACACATAACTGGAAGTGGACTATCACTAAATTTAAATATATGCATTTATGATTCTACCATGAAGAAAATTGCATTTGAAATTGTCTGGTTTAAGAAGATTGACAAAAACCAAGAAGAAGACACAAACATAAAGAATATACTTATTGTTTTACTAAATAAAAAGTAAATAACAAACCTCTAATCAATGGATCATAATGCTTTCGATGATGCCACATCATCTCCATTAAAATCCTACACAAAATTTCAATACATGATATAATCAAAATATATAATGGTAGGGTTGAATGAAAGTAATAGGAACAAATAAGAGTGTGTAAGAAGTACTAACATGGATGTTATCCTCATCATTTCCTCTATCATCACTCAATAAAATGGTAAGCCTGATGTCTCCTACTTGCTCTATGACATTCATCTATAGAGGACTGAAAAGGAATATTAGATCAATGTTGGTAATAAATAGAATCAAAATAACAATTTAGATAGACATAGGTATTGACTTTACTTACACAAGGCAACGCGTGAGGATAAATTTTTTTGTGGTCCCTAGATAAACCCTCCTACCTTTCCATCCAAGGTACTCCCTCAATTAAATGTGTTTTTCATCAATAGAATTCATATGAATGTCCTCTCTCTAAATTTAGGATGGTGATTGCTACATAAATATCAAAGTTATTATTGAAAACCTAAAATCAAGTTATCTTGTAATCCATGCAAACCATTGAACAAATTAAATATAACCTAAGGTTAATTTTTGGTTTCACCTTTCTATTGCTAAACTCTATATCTTTCTCACTCAAGTTCTCAACAAACTTCTCATCACCTTATGCAAGCTTGCCTTCTCCATGACAAGTTTTGCCTTGAATCATATACAAGCATCATTGCATTGATATCCTTCAAGGGTATATCACTGAGATTACATAGTTGGGAGACATTCTCCCTCTCCATCCACAATATTTCCAACCCATCTCTCTTGTTGATGCTCTTATTTTTTAAGAGTCATTTTATTAGCCTATGTTATGCTTCTCTTTTTATGTATTCTTTTCCCTTTGGATTCATTTTCCCACTACTGACACACCCTGGGCGTCTCCTTGGAATGGGTTTTTGACCATGAACGTTCAGAGGGTGACTATTAATTCTATGTAGTGACCAAAAAGGATGAACACCTTGACCATTAAATGTGTTGCATGGTAGTAACATATAATAGGGAAATTACCACTTCACAATACCCATATCCATAATCCTATACTCACCTATAAGATGTCATTCAAAAAACAAGCCATTTCAGGTTGTATGCACAAATAAAAAAGCAAGTGACAATAGCCTCAAAGACACAAAATTATTCTTACATGGTTTGATTCGAACTCATCTACATAAGATTCTAAGGTGTCTAGAACCCAATCAATGTCATTATCATCAACAATGTCATTGAAATCCTCATCAACCTTCTCCTCCTCCTCCTCCTCATCTTACTACATCAATGGTCAATAAAAATATGTCTATCCAAACATAAATGTAACAAAAAACATGTATGCCTTGTTGAGCATGTTCTTGAGATGCAGTGATTATCATTGATGTCAAGGTGATCTATGTAAATAGTGAATCTATGACAAAATTATAGGTTCAAAGTGGATTTGAGAGTGTATATCATGTGTACAGGTCTTAGGGATGATAGATAATGTTGTTTATGTTATATTCCTATTGCATAGGTTATATGAGGTGTTACGAGTGCTTGGAGTGCTTATGAAAGTGAAAGGAATTCTTTAGAGTATTCATATGAATGTCTAGGTTATCCTAGTTATCTTGGAAAATTAGTCTAAGTAAGAAGATTGTTGATTTTAGAATTCACATGTGTGGTAGTGTCAGAAAGAGTTAGTCACATGGGTCTAATAGGTTTTGTACCAAGATCTTATGGTCTAAGTTTTAGGTCTTGAGGTTATGTATAAAAAAAGATATCAAGGTGCAAAGTTGGCCTTTCAAGTAGACTGTAGTGTTTCCCATACTTAGACAAATTTGTAATATTGAATGACCTTTATACAAGGCTTACAAGTCTCATAATATAGCTTGATTGGATCAAGGATCAATGGCATGTAGGTGATCATACAAATGGAGATATAACAACGAACATGAGGTCAATAAGTTAAAGGATCCTAAGAATGTGCGTAGGGATGCCAAGTGGAATAAGTACATAGAGAATAAAAATAGGGTACACAAAAGGTATGAGAGGATACCAAGTGGTGTAAGCACATTAAGTGAATGGAGACTAATAGTAGGGTCCATAAAAGGCATGTGGGACTGTCAAGTGTCATAATCTTGATAGCATGGATCAAATATAAATGGCCAGTGATTTAAGGTAAAGACCAAGAGACTCCTGAGGAGATAGATGGAGTGTATTTAATCAAGTTACTAGGGGGCATGAGATGAAGACACATGTCTGATGATTTTGCATTACATAGTGTCTATTAGAATTTGAATATTCAAATTAACAAAGGAAAACCATTCTATGATTTTTGAGATATAACTTTTTATGTATGTAGAATTTGTTAATGTAGTAAAAAAAAATTATAAAATACTCAAAGGTGCATCCAAAAAATTCTATTATAAGGTCTGATTTTTAGTATAATTGCAATTATTGAGCTCCAAAGTTGACTATGGTTTTGACTATCTTCTGAAAGTGATCTGAGAAGGATGTTTGAGTTTGTATTTATGATTTTTAGATGTTTCAAGGTGAATTAAGTATTGGAAATTGTTTTAGACTCCATGAATATCATCTTTGTGTATTTTGGAGGTTTGACCAATCCATTTTCAGTATGAAAAAATGCCTAGAAGTTGAATATTTATTTGTTTATGGTGTTTTTGTATACAAGGCTAATGTTTGAGTAGATTTTCCATATGCATAGGAGTGAAGTGATGGATGTAATCACTTAAAGGTGTTTTAGGGATCATGTGGAATAGTCTTATGCATTTTAAAGTGGTCTTATGTTCTTATTTTTATTGATGAAGTACTAAAGAAGTGAATAGGTCTCCATGAGACCCATAAGGGCTACTAAGGCCTAATTGAAAGGTGTAGCTACTTAAGGGTGACCCATGGATACTATGGTTGACCTATGAGGATGGTATAGGGATATGTCTTAGTGTGATATAATCCTTGAGAGTTAAGTCAAGTCTTATGGCTGACCAAGAAGATGATATTCATGAAGGATCTAAAGTAATCCAAAAGGGTCTTTTGGATGCATTACTTGTATGCAAGCTTGAGAAAGTGTGAAGGATTAAAAGATAGGTGTTATACATTGTTTCTCCATTAGATTGAAAGTTAATTAGAGTTTTAGAGTTATTGATTTCATAGGTGTTGTGTGGGTGCTCAACATCTAGAACAAGTTGGTGTTTATTCATGCTTAACGATGGGTGTTCCTTATGAATTGGGTGATTTACTAGAAGGTCTCATGTTTTTTATCATATTTGAGGACAATTAGTCCATGTATTTTCAATATTGAGAGTGGGTTTTATTCCCCATGAGGGTTTCCCATGTAATTCATGTGTTGTGTGTTCAATCTCACATCATCTTTTTGGTTCACTATTATGAATGACTTTTATGCCTTGTGAATGCTTATTTTTATTAATTAAGGATTGGAATTGAATTTTAGATTATCTTGATTCACTAATTCACCCCCCCCCCACCTCTCAGTGATTATACCTCTAATAATTGGTAACAGAACCATACCTTCTTTGCAATTTTAACCTCTTGAAGGTGATCAAAGGTACAATGGATGATAAAGAGGCTAAAACATTTCTTAAAGGTGAAATATTATTTGCCTTATTAGAGATAAAATGTCTAAAGGAAGTGAATGAATGTCTAGAGGAAGAGATTGAAAAATTGAACAACAAGAAAGGGAGTAAAAATTTAGATTTGACTTCCTCAATGTATCATGAGATTATTGCAAGCATTAATGATGTGAAGACATAAATAGATAAACTAACAGCAATAGTCAAGAATTTTTATGACATAATGAATAAAATCATGAATCAAAGGATGGATAATTTGGAAGGTAAATCTATGACATATATAGGTGTGATTTCATCTAAAAATAAGCAAAATTATAGCTCTACCGTATAAATCAAGGATGAGAAGTCTTGGGTGAATGATGGGATGACTGATGTAAAAAACTATATTTATGTCTTCAATGGATATTTTTATACTTTTAATGAATATGGTCATAGATATAAGGAATATACTTACTCTTCAAGGAGAAAAAATAAGGTTCTATGCTATAATTACAATCAACAAGGACATATAGCCAAGTACTATAAAAGAGACTTTTGTAAAAAGGACATTCAAGTCATTGACACCATCAAATGGTTCAAGAAAGACAAATCCAAGATTAAATAAAAGAAGAAATAGGATTTAGATAGTTCACCAAAGGAAGAATCAATGTTTGTTCAAACTATATTGCATACTTAAGAGGATGAAAAAAAAATGGTATGTAGATAGTGGATTCTCAAGTTATATGACATTAGACAAGAGCAAGTTTATCTCTCTCAAGAAGCACAATTTAGGCTCAGTAAGATTTGGTGACAAAAATTATGCTAACATGGTTGGGAAAGGTTTTGTAAACTTGGATAATGGTCACACTATAAATTAAAATGTTCTATCTGTAAAAGATTTGAAACACAATCTTCTAAGTGTTATCCAAATGTGTAAGAAAGGAAATACTTTGACTTTTCATGACAAAGAGTGTGAAGGGAGAAGATCCAAGTCTAGAAAATTAGTTACAAACATTCACAAGATAAAAAACTTGTATGTATTCCATGAATCCAATAAAGAGGAGTGTTTCATGAATCAATTATAGGAAAGTTGGCTTTGGTATAAAAGACTTGGACATCTAAACTTTGAAAATTTAGTGAGGATCAGTTCAAAAGGGATGTAAGGCATATGCCTGAAATTACTAAGATTCATAAAACTCTTTACAAGGCATGCCTTCA
This sequence comes from Torreya grandis, assembly GCA_037957365.1. Taxonomy (NCBI): domain Eukaryota; kingdom Viridiplantae; phylum Streptophyta; class Pinopsida; order Cupressales; family Taxaceae; genus Torreya; species Torreya grandis. Next base: position 4,212,681 of record JARHVA010000775.1, on the reverse strand, counting down.
TGGGAAACAAACCAAAAAAAGCTACAAATATAAGGAGAATTACACCATAATTACATTAGAGTTAATCCACATTGACCTATGTGGACCTACAAGAACTCAAGGCATACAAGGTAACTATTACTTCATGTTATTAATTTATGACTTCACTAGGATGACTTGGATATATTTCCTTAAAGAGAAATTAGAATCTTTTTTAAAGATTAAGGCATTCAAAACTCTTGTTGAAAAATAAAAAGGATCAATAATTTTACCAAATGGATGTGAAATCTACATTTTTGAATAGCAACTTAGATGAAGAATTTTACATTGAAATACCTAAATATTTTACCATGATAAGTAATCAAGATTATGTTTGCAAATTAAAAAAAGCTTTATATGGTCTCAAACAAGCTCCTAGAACTTGGTATGACATATTAGATAAGTATATATTGATTCAAGGTTTCAAAAGATGGGTGGTTGATAGTAATTTTTACATTAAGATAGATGGCACTCATCAATTATTAGTTGTAGTCTATGTTGATGACATAGTTTTTGGTTCTGATAATGATAACATAAGTAAAGAATTTGCAGATGTTATGAATACTAGGTTTAAAATGTTAATGTTAGGATAAATTTCCTTATTATTAGGATTACAAATTAGCCAAATTACTTTAAGGATATTCATTTCATAAGATAAATACATCAAGGATATGCTTAAGGAAGTTTGACATGTTGGATTTTAAGCCAATGAGTACTCCAATGATCATAGGGTGCAAGTTAAGTAAACAAGATGACTCATAAAAATTTGATCAAGCTTTGTATAGATCCATGATTGGAAGTCTCTTATACTCTAATACATCTATCCATGATATCATGCAAGCAGTAGGCCTTGTAGGAAGGTTTCAAGCTAATCCTAGAGAATCTCACTTGAAAGTAGTTAAAAGGATCTTAAGGTATCTCAAGAACATAATAGAGTATGGTTTATGGTACCCTAATGATCCAGAGGATATTTTTAGATGTTCCCTAATTTTTTCAAACTTGTTCCATTGTGTAGAGATCATCAAGAGCTTTCTAGCAACTATTGGAGTACAAAAAAGGGACATCATATGTTTTAGTTATCATTGGTCAAAGTTTGGTTAATAGGTAATCAAATTTGGTCAAATTAGAAACATTTAAGTCTTGGAACATTGATGAACCATTTCCATGGTTTATATCTTGTCACAATATTTCTAAGACATTTTGAATGGACCAATTCTGAGTCCATATGCAAAAGTTATGGCCAGTCAAAGCTATGGTCAAACCTAGTAAAATTAATGATGTGGCAACATGGAATAATTAAATACTGATACATGGAAAAATTAACATGGGACATGTGGAAAAATTTTTAGATGACACATGGCATAGACTAATAAAAATGTGGAGCATTTAAATAAATAAATAAATTATTATTTCCCTGAATCCCACATATGAGCCTTATTTAAAGGCATAGATAATGGTGAATCCCATATATATGGGATGAGTAGGGGGATAATGTTAAATCCCACAAATATTGTAAAGGAATTACTATCCAAACCTCAAAAAGTGGACCCTCAACAAGTATATAAATGGGGTGCAGGTTCATTTGAGAAAGGAGAACTTGATTGGAATTCTAGAAATTCACACTAAGCCACTCAAGCCTAATTCATGCAGAGGCATTTGAGCTTAATTCAAATTTAAAATCCTTAAGTGATATTGTGAAGGCATTCTAAGTGTATTAAAATACATTTGTATTTCTCTTATTATTATTATTATTATTATTATTATTATTATTATTATTATTATTATTATTATTATTGTTGTTGTTGTTGTTGTTGTTGTTGTTGTTGTTATTGTTGTTTTTAAAAGGCTTATAAAGCCTAATTATGGTGTTTATTAATCGAAGCTTGGGAAAAGAGAAGAGGGTTTTTTTTCAAAGCACTAGAGGAGAATTTTATGGGACTATGGAAGCTCTGATTCTCTATTATTCATAGGGTGTTATTAACTTGAGTATTGTAATAATATCTCTATTGGAGGAGTTAACACTACTTGGAGGTTGCAGAGAAGGATCATTTTATGGATCCAATGACTGACACCTATTCTGACTTAGATCTGTGTGTAGGCTCTTGGAGGCTGTGTATCAGAGGAGAAGTCAATAGGAAGGTGTGAAGTAGGAAGGTTGTGCCAGAACATTGTGCAAGCCTTCCAAGACTAGTCTAGGTATCTATAGGACTGATTAACAATTAAGCTCATGATAGATTCATTATAGTTTTGTAAGTTTTAAATTTGTAGTTGTAAACATATTTGTATAATTAATTAGTTCATCATTTAGAGAACCCAAAGATGTAGGAATTTGACAAAATCCATTATCAACTTGTGTGTAGTGTTCATTATTACTTGCATTGCATTTTTTTTAGTTGATTATATTTATGGAATTGAATTTTTGAATTAAAACTAATTCATCTATAATAATCCAATAAGTAAAAATTTTAGAGTAGAAAATCTACCTATTTACGAATCAAGTTGGTATTAGAGCAGTTCAAATGTAGGATTTGTTTCAAATTGTGTATCCTATTGAAATTAATTTCAATTACTTACATACATTTTGGAATTATTTAATCTTCTAGTGTAGTGTGTAGTTATTAGAAATATAGGTTGTTTGCAGGAGAAGGAAACCATGGGCAAAGACTTGAAGAATGAAAGGCTTGAAGGGCTCGAAGCATTCAATCAACAAATCTAGGATGAGAATACTTTCCTGAGATCTAAGTTTAACTCCTTAGAAGAGGAGTTCAAATGCTTGAAAGTTGATTTGAAAACCAAGGATGAGTTCTTACATAATTTCAAAGTAGTGAACAGAAGAAGGATTTACCTTCCACCACAGATGCAAAAACCATGATGGATAATTGAACTGTAAGTTCACCATGTAGCACTTCCTCCTAGTCAAATTTTGATGCAATTTTTGGTGATTTTGAGAAACATACAAGAGGTATTATCTCAAAACTATTGTTTAAAATGGGTTTTGATGGAAGAGGTCTTGGAAACAATAGCCAAGGTATTACTAACCTAATATAGGTCAAAGATCATCCTCATTTTGTAGGTTTGGGTTATGCTAGTGAGTTAATAGAAATTAAAGAGAGTTACAAATACATTGAAGGAAGACAAGCTTTCAATAGCCAAATGTTTATACCACTAGTACAATAGAATTCCTCCATACAAAGGAATAAGTCATCATAGTATGATGATGAAAGGTGTAAATGAATGACTTGAAGAGGTAATGAAATTCCACCTACTCATTCTTACACTTAGCATAGCACTAGACCTAATTACGTAAATTATGAAATGTATAATCTTCTCTTTTTGTATAAAAAATATGGTTATGATATACAAAAAATATGGAATGAATTTCCTTGTACTTTTTGTGAGGTAAGTACCCATTCTATTGCCACTTGTTGAAAGAGGTCATTGCTAAAGAAGTTGATGCCTTTCATCATAAACAAGGTAGGTGTTAAAGGCCAATCTTGTCATTTAGAGGCAAGAAATGGAAAATGTGATTCCTCATCTAAGGAGGCCAAGAGGAACTTTTGTGCTCATTTGCATGTGAATGGGAATTGGGTTAAGTAGTGTTGGAGACTTCATCCATCTCAAAATAGTAAGATGAAGATGGAATATATACCTATTACAAAGGTAAATGAAGTTCTTAATCCACCACCAATTGATGAGTCAACCCAGGTATTTACTGAGGAAATAAAACCACCTAAATGGGATAATCCAATAAAATGGGTTGGTAAGTAGTTCCTTAGTTTTATGTTTGCATAACTAGAATTGTGGATTAGCATGCAAATGTTTCAAAGCATCTTTGGGATTTTTGATGATTGATGAAAGGAAAATTAGACAACGTTTTAGCTTTGAATAATTTTGGAGTAACCAGATGAGGAGAATCTTATAATAAGTTTATCATGCTTGGTTTTTCTCACATTTTAATTAACTCCATTTTGAAGTTAACAACAGTATATGCTGGTTGTTTGGGACATGTTTAGTGTACCTACTTGATACTTTCAATTGAAGTAAATGTTGTTATGAAATTGCATCTGATGATAGATTATGTAAGATGCAGTTTAAGACCCATACATGGGTAGCATTTTATCTATACTTGTACCAAGTGATATTTTTTAGTTATAAGTAGTTCACCATTATAGGAATAAAACCAGTGACATAGACAAATTCTCCTATCCCCATGCTATACAAGATAGTTTATTCACTCACAGATCACCAAATTAGTCAGACACTTATCTCTTTGACATTGAGATGTCTTTTTCAAATTGATCATTTTGTGTGATATTATGCTTATAATGAATTGATGATTTTTCATAGGAAAGGAATGGCATAGCCTGCCCATATCATAATCGTAGTTTAAGAGGCCACAAATTCCACTATAGAGATCTTGATGAGGTATTACAAAGAACCAAATCTAGTACTGGGAAAATGAATGTTTTAGCTTTTGGTGGAATAAAACCTTTCTCAGTGGAGAGGCATGATCTAGAGGATATGTTTAGATGTTCCATGGTTTTATTTAAATGTGGTCCATTGTTTAGATATCAACAAGAGCTTTCTAGTAACTGTTGGAATGTAAAAAAGGGACATCATATGCTCTAGTTATCATTGGTCAAAGTTTGGTCAATAAATAGTCAAAGATGGTCAAATTGGAAAAATTGATGGTCTTGTAATGTTTTTTAACTAGTTTCATGGTGTATAAATTATCACAAGATTTTTTATGCATTTTAAATGGACCAATTCTGAGTCCGTATGCGAAAGTTATGGCTAGTCAAAGTTGTGGTCATAGACCAATTAAATGCTAGTACATAGACAAATTAGCATGGGACATGTAGAAAATTTTGTATAGGACACATGGCATAGACTAGTCAAAATGTGGAGCATTTAAATAAATAAATAAATTATTATTACCCTCCATCTCACATATGAGCCTTATTTAAAGGCATAGATAATGGTGAATCCCATATATATGGGATAATTGGGGGGATAAGGTTACATCCCACAAATATTGTAAAGGGATTGCTATCCAAACCTCAAAAATTAGACCCTCCACAAGTATATAAAGGGGGTGGAGGTTCATTTGAGAAAGGATAACTTGATTGGAATTCTTGGAATTCACACTCAAGCCAGCAAGCCACTTAAACCTAATTCATGCAAATGCATTTGAGATTAATTTAAATTTGCATGCCTTAAGTGAGATTGTGAAGGCATTCCAAGTGTATTAAAATATATTTGGATATTTCTTATTATTATTATTATTGATTTGGAAGGCTTATAAAGCTTAATTATGGTGTATATTACTTGAAGCTCAGGAAAATAGTAGAGGGGTTTTTTTATGAAACACCAGAGGAGCATTATACAGGACTACAAAAGCTTCGATTCTCTATTATTTATAGGGTGTTATTAATCTAATTATTGTAATAATAGCTCTATTGGAGGTGTTATCACTACTTGGAGGTTACAAAGAAGGATCATTTTATGGAGCCAATTACTGACACCTATTTCAACTTAATTTTGTATAGAGGCTCTTGGAGGCTATGTAGCAAAGGAGAATTCAACAGGAAGGTGTGAAGCAAGGAGGTCATGTCAGAACATTATGAAAGCCTTCCAAAACTAGTCTAGGTCTCTATAAGATTGATTGGCATTTAACTTCATGATAGATTCATTATATTTTTATAAGTTTTAAATTTATACTTGCAAACATATTTTTATAATGAATCAAGTCATTGTTTAGAGAACCTAGAGATGTAGGCATATGTTGAACTCCATTATCAACTTGTGTGTAGTGTTCATTATTACTTGCATTTCATTCTTTTTAGTTGATTATAAATTTGGAGTTGAATTTTTGCATTAAAAATAATCTATCTATAAGGATCCAATAGGTAAAATTTTTAGAGTCAAAAATCTACCTATTTATAGATCACCTACGAGCAAAGAATTCACTCTACATACATACACTAATGCAAATTGGGTAGGATACATAGATGACAAGAGGAGTACTCATGGTGGTGTTTTATTCATGGGTGAATTCTTGGTGTCTTGGCTAAGCAAGAAGTAAACCTATGTATCTTTATCAACTGTAGAAGCTAAGTATATAGTTATTGTTTCCTATTGTACTCAAGTAATATGGATGAAACAAATTTTGCAAGATTATAAGGTAAGATGAAATGGACCTTGTCCTATCTATTGTGATAATACTAGTGCAATTAGTATCTCTAAGAATACTATTATGCATTCAAAAACTAAACACACTCCTATTAGATATCATTTCTTGAGAGAGAAAGTTAGTAATCAAAGTGTTAAGTTAGAGTATGTGCCTACAAAAGAACAACTTACAAATATTATGACTAAACCATTAAGAAAGGCAACATCTGAATATCTAAGACAAAGCTTGGGATTCAACTTCTTATCTATAAATTAATAGATGGTCTTTGGTTAAGGGGGAGCAACAAGTTCATAAGCTTGCTCTAGTGGTTGGAGATGGTCTGAAGGTGATCAAGAGGAGCCTAAGGGGATGATCAAGATGGTGCGTTGTCAATCAGCAAGACTATGAAGATCTAGTAATAAGTGGTATGCATAGTGTTAGGGGGAAGTTTTTATTATATATTTGAGGTGACCCTTTCATGTTATTGGTTCTTGAAAACTTTTCAAGTCCTCATGATTAGTTGGTGCCAACTTTATCATTGTGTCAAAGGGGGAGCATATGTGAGATGTTTCAAATCCAAGGAGCTTGTATGGTTGAGTATGGTTTCAAACTAGGTTATATGAGATGAACATGATGTTAGGGGGAGATTTCTAATCTCTATGAGAAGTTTTCTAGGTCCAAGGATCAAGTTGGCATGTTGAGGAAGAGACCCTTTGTCATTAATGTCAAAGGGGGATAAAGTTTAGAATGAAAGAATTGTTCACTTTGGGAGAGAGCATTATGAAAAGGGTTTGCCATCAATGACAAAGGGGGAGATTATTGAACATGTTTTTGAGATGCATTGATTGTCATTGATGTCAAGGTGATCTATGTATATAATGCATTAATGATAAATTAATAGTTTCCAAGTGGATTTGAGAGTGAATATCATGTGTATAGGTCTAAGGGATGATAAAGAATGTTGTTTATGTTATGTTCCTATTGCATAGGTCATATGAGGTGTTATGAGTGCTTGAAATGTTAGTGGAAGTGAAAGTAATTAATTAGAGCAGTCATACGAATGTCTAGGTTCTCTTAGTCATCTTGAAAAATTAGGGTGAGTAAGCATATTTTTTATCTCATCATTCACACGTGTGGCAATTTTAGAAGGAGTTGGTCATATGGGTCTAATCATTTTTGTACCAAGATATTATAGTCCAATTTTTAGGTCATGAGGTTGTGTGTAACAAAATATATCAAGGTGCACCTTAGCCTTCTAGGTAGATTACAATGTTTCCCATACTTAGCCAAATTTACAATATCAAGTGACCTTTATACAAGAATATCAAGTGTCATAATCTAGCATGATCAGATCAATCATTTGGATCACAGATCAATGACATGTGGGTGACCATGCAGATGGACATCTAACAACGAGCACAAGGTCAATAACTTAAAGGATCCTAAGAATTCACATGGGAATACTAAGTGAAATAAGCACATAAAGACTCATAAGAGGGTACACAGAAGGCACGTGGGGATACAAAGTGGTGTAAGTGCATTAAGTGAATGGAGACTGATAGCAGGGTCAATAGAAGGCATGTGGGACTACCAAGTGTCATAATCTCGGTAGTGTAGATTGAAGATCAATGACTAGCAATTGAAGGTAAAGACCAAGAGACTCTTGAAGAGATTGATAGAGAATATTTAATCAAGTTTCTAGGGGACAAAAGATGAAGACAAGTGTCTAAAGATTTTTCATTACATAGTGATGATTGGAATTTGAATATTTAAATTAACAAAGGAAAATCAGTCTATGATTTTTGAGTTATAACTTTTGATGTATGCATAATATGTTAATAGAGTAAAAAGAAATTTTTTAAAAGAATCTAAGGGGAATCTAACAAATTTTGTTATAGTTTTTTATTGTTAGTACAGTTGTAATAATTGAGCTCCAAATCTGATTGTGGGTTTGACTCTCTTCTGCAAGTGATCTGAGAAGGATGCTTGAGTTTGTATTTATGAGTTTTGGATGTTTCAAGGTGAATTAACTATTAGAGACTGTTGTAGACTCCATAAGGATTAATTTGTATGGATTTTAGAGGTTTGACCAATCCATATTCGATATGAACAAATTCTTGGAAGTTGATTATTTGATCTTTTATGGTGTTCTTGTGTACAAGGCTAATGTTTGAGTAGATTATGCATATGTAGAGGAGTGAAGTTATTGATGTAATCACTTAATGTTTTCTTATGGGTCATGTGGAATAGTCTTATGCACTTGGAATTGGTCTTCTATTCCTATTTTTCTTGATGAAGTACTAAAGAAGTGAATAGGTCTCCATGAGACCCATAAGGGCTACCAAGGCCTAATTGAAAGGTGTAGCTGCTTAAGGGTGACCCATGGATACTATGGTAAACCTATGAGGGTGGTACTGATCTATGTCTTATTGTCATATAAACCTTAAGAGTTAAGGCAAGTCTTATGTCTAACCAAGAAGATGACATTCATGAAGGCTCTATAAATAGTGAAATCAAAGGTGATGGTTTCTAAAGTTGATGTGTGGATGAAGAATAATGTAGTGAAGGTAGGGGAGAGAGTGTGTTGAGTGGATGGATTGAAGAGAAAAGTAGGTTAAGCACTATGTGTATGATTTGTAGGTCATAATTATAATGTCATAACAATGTACTTTCAAGATTGAAGATTGAAAATGAGTAAAGAGGTCTAAAGTGATCCAAAAGGGTGTTTTGGATGCATTACTTGTATAAAAGCTTGAGAAAGTGTGAAGGATTGAAAGAGAGGTGTTATATATTGTTTCTCCATTAGATTTAAATTCAATTAGAGTTTTAAAGCTATTAATTTCATAGGTTTTATGTGGGTGTTCAATGTTTATAATAAGTTGGTGTTTGTTCATGCTTAGGGGTGGGTGCTCCTTATGAAGTGGGTGCTTCACTAAAAGGTATCATTTTTGTGATCATATTATAGGACAAATAGTCCATGTGTTTGTAGGCTTGAGAGTGGGTTTTATTCTCCATGAGGGTTTTCCACGTAATTCATGTGTTGTGTGTTTGATCTAGCATCATCTTTCTAGTTTACTATTATGAATGACTTGTATGCTTTATGAATGTTTATGTTGATTGATTAAGGATTTCAAGGATTGGAATTAAAGTTTGGATTATCTCAAATCATTGATTCACTCCCCCTCTTAGTTTTTTTACCTCTAACATGCCTGTGATGGAGGAAATGAGAATAATTTTAGCCAGTACACACATATGTGGGGATGAAGTCATCGTGCAGGTCATTATCCACCTCATCATTATGGTTTTGATCCACCCCCTCTACTTAACATATAGAAAACCAACATAAAAAATCAAAGGGTGTGTTAAAAGGGGTATATTATTGACTAGTATATAGGTAAGAAAAAAAAGCATCTATGAACAAGAAAATCAAATGAAGATTAAGTTTAGCTTTGAAGTTTCTCCTAAATCTTATGAGACAAAGTCATTGGACATTTCATGAACACCTTTATCACCTTGGATATGCTCCCTCCCCTCTTCCTATAATATTAAACATGACATAAAAAATCATAATGTGGATGCAAAGTTAACAAATATCGAGTATTATACATATGGAAAGAGAATATTAAATATGGCATGGCATTTCATGAAACATTGTTAAAATTACCTATGTTGTCCCCTTGTTTACATATACAATAAGAAAAGAAATGAATGCCCACCAAGTTTCCCCAATGGGATATTGGTGGCTAGGGAATGGTTGTCTAGGCCTAGAGGGAATCCCACCCCTACTAGCTGTTGGAAATATTGTCATTGATGTCAAAGGTTTAGTATTATTGGTGATAAAGGCCCCATTGCATTTAATGTTATTTATCTTGGCTAATATAAGTTACTATTTATTTAATATTAATGAATATATTTTTTGTTGCATATGAGACAAAATAAGGGCCCATGGAGAAGTTGAAGAGTCACGAGATAAAGACAAAAGAAGGATGGGATGCATTTTCCCATGAAGAGTCATCTCGGGGAATACCAAGAGTCACCAAGTGAAGACAAAAGAGTAAAGGGTGAATTTCTCATGAAGGGACACTTTGAGGAATATGAAAAGTCACCAAAGATAAGGACAAAAGTGGGAAAGACGTTTTTGGTCATGAAGGGCCACCACATGACTTTTCAAATGCTTTTATATGAAGGGTTATCCAATATTGGCACCATTTTCCATGAGAATTGAAAGGTCACAAAGGGGGAAGGCCAAAGGTCATTTAGAAAGCTATAAATAAAGGCTTGAGTAGCCATTTGTAATGTGGATGTGAGAGGTTGATTTGATATTGTAATATCTAGCTTAGAAGAGCAATTGTGAGAGATGATTTGTATTTGTTATATCTAGCTTAGAAGAGCAAAAGTGAGAGGAAGAAGATGTTGTATTGATCTATCATTTTTTGAGATAGCAACATTGAGAGATAGGTATGTGGTATACACAAAGAAGTTGGTGCTCCTATGGGTTGGTGCTCATGAATTATTGCTGAGTTGGTGCTTGGCAAAGGGGTTGGTGCTCCTATGGGTTGGTGCTCACGAATTGTTGCTGGGTTGGTGTTCGACAAAGGGGTTAGTGCTCCTGTGGGTTGGTGCTCATGAATAGGTGCTAGGTTGGTACTCGGCAAAGGGGTTTGAAGCTCCTGTGGGTTGGTGCTCATGAATAATAGTTGAGGTTTGTACTTGGCAAAGGGGTATGGTGCTCCTGTGGGGTTGTTCTCACGAATATATTTGAGATTGATTCTCCATGGTTTTTCCCACATTGGGTTTCCATGTTATATCTGGTGTCTCTCTCTGTCTTGTGTGATGTTTATTATTTGAGTTTTATTGCATATCTTGGATGTTTGATTACGTGGAATTTGATAAAGCAAAAGTTTTATAAGATATATAATATACTGATTCACCCCCCCTCTCAGTATATTTCATGCTTAACACTAGTAGGTGCACCTTATGAATACCTATTATGATATGTGATGAGTCGGTGATGAGGTCTAAATAGGTCATGCCCATAATGATGACTAGATGTTGATTTATTTCTCTTAAATTAATTGATGTGATAAATGATGAGCATCAACAAATAATACTTGAACTAAAAAATTCACCTACGAGGGTAATAACTGAAATTGCATACAATCTCTTTGGCCTCAGCTAAAATTTGTTACAAGAAATTATTTCTTTCCAGACCATCCATCATAAATCTGGACCATTGAATAGTCTAGTGTTAGTTGGAAACATACAATAGTTTGCATATATGTTAGTTTATAATATGGTTTACAACATTGACCCTTATTTATGAACCAAAAAAACCATCTTCAAAGTAATGGTTATCATGACACTCAATTGGGGTGTGGAAGGGAATGAGAAATTGATTAGTTGGCCACATAACAAAGAAATCATGGAATTCCTTATGAATTACCATCATTTTATCTTCCTATGGGGTATGGGATTGCTTCACATGGAAGTCCTTCATTGGCCATAGGATCATAGGATAAGAAGCTCCCTCTACATTGCATGATTCCATTGGAATCTTCAATCTTGAAGATAGGCACATTATGAATCAAAAAATTAGTTGTTCAAATAAAAATTCAACAAATAATAGGAAAATAATAGACCACCATTATTTTACATTCAAAATAAATTCAAATACAACATTTAACCTATAATTTTTTTAGGTTCCTATCATTAAAATGAAACTCTAACCCTTCACCATGAAGATTTCTCAAGAAACCTATATTGTGTCCATGATGCAGGAGCATAACTTGAATTATGGTTTATTTTGCAAATTTTGGCTTTGTTTAGTTATAGAATGTCTTTTTAGGTCAACAAAGTGGTGTTACAATCCTCAAACTTTTCAATTTTTTCCATTAAGATGGAAATTGGTTTTCCTACCAAAACCAATAAATTTGAAGTTTTTTATTTTGAAAGTATTTTTTAAGAGTTTTATCCATCTTGTTGGTAATTTTATGGTCATGATCCTTATTAGAGGGGTTAAATGTGATATTTTGACATGTCTTAAGTGATCATCATGTCTTAACTCTTAACTACCCATTGTTAAACTCAATCATGGTTGACTCTTGAGTGGACTCAGAGAGTTAGTTAGGAGGTTGGTGGAGCTTGGCATCGAATGGAAGGAAAGAAGAGAACAAGAAAAGTAAGAGGGTAAGTGGAGAAGATAAGAGACAATGTGGGGTGTATCAAGAACACTAAAGAAGATGAAGAAAGAGGTAGAAAGTCCCAAAAAAATGAAGGATTAAGAGGACTCTATGATAGACTATGCAATATAACAATCAATAACCTTTCATTGAATGTTGTAATTCCATTTTTAGTTGGTTTTATATGTAAGTAGGTCCATTTGATTTTTTGAAATCCTATTTTTACATTGTTATAGGGTAGTTTCATGTTGTAGACCTAAAAACACAGAACAAGGGTTTGGCAAGGTTTATGACAGTCATGAAAATGTTATTTTCATTACTTTTGAGATTGGTTCAGGACTAAAAATGTGTGGCAGATATAGGCATGGATTTTTAGATTCATTTTAAGTCTTGACTCGAAGATAGGTCCTATAAATTAAATTGTTATGGGTTTTCCACGTGTTGTTTGTACATAGTCCCCAACCCCAAACTAGGGTTTTGAAAGCATAAAATCCACTATAACATTAAAAATAATAATCCAAATGTCAATAAAATTTGTGGATAGGTACGTTGTGGTGTAATTAAATCATTGAAAGTGGTTTTAAGAGTTATATCCACCTGGAGGGAAAGTTATTGAAGAAACTTAGTTTTCAAACTTGTGAATAAGGTCTAGTGTAAAACCCAGTATAAATAAGTGTAAGAAATTATTCTTTGTCATAGTTAACATCTTCAGGGTATAATAAGCCTCTACAAGTCATTAAGTGTGTTAGTTGAACCTATATTCCTAAGAAAATGGTTGACAAACCTATTCAAGAACATATGTTTTGATGGATTGTAGCCAAAAAGTAAGTCATGAAGGATAATGATGTCTCGACCATTGCAACATTAGTGGTATTATGTTACTGTGTATAGACCAAATTATAACCTATTAAAAATTTTGATTGTAAAACAATGACTAGAGGTATATCAACTGATTATATGATGGATTTTAGATGGATTTAAACTAGTAAAATATGAAGTGCAAAACATGTTGACCTTGTAATCAATCATCCCTATTATTGCCAAAACCAATAGATTCTATACCATTCACAAGTAAGGATTGGGTAGATTTTTCCAAATATTTGATCTTTTAAGAGGAAGTGTAAAGCACGTCAACCTTCCTTAGTTGGAGGGTGTTGCAAAGTAATCAATTGAATCAAAGCCAATAATGAATTGACTAGGCTCCCTCCTTTTGAAGGTAGATTTTATTCAGGATGGACTTTCATAATTAATTTTGCATGGAAGAAGAAAGATCCATGTATGAGAAGAATATTAACAAAATTGAGGATTTTCTCATTCAAGGCAACCAAAAACATTGGGGCATATCGAATGGTAATTGGAAGTGTGTAGCATATAAGGGGAACCTAAGGTTGATCAATATATCATACAGATTATTACTAAGAAAGGTTTGAGTTTAGGGATGTATTTGACAGTGCTAAGAGAGAAAATTAATGGTCAACATAAATATTTTTAAGGAGAAGGATCGTATTCTAAGAGCCTCATTACAAGAAGTTAATACTCATAGGCCATAACTGTTAACACCCCTCCAACTCCACTTCCATAAAAGAAGTTGCCAAAGTTCAATGGTGATGTATTGAAGAAATGGTAAGACATTGTAACACATGCATCAAAATATGGAGTGAAAATGGGTAGACAAATGAGCATCATAAAATATAGTAATAAACTTCCTATGAATGACAAAGGCATGTTGTCAAACAACTCAACCACAAATAGTGAAAATTGTAAATGCAAACCTATATGTGCATGTGCTTGCAGCTGCAGAGGTACCTCTTTGTGCCTCCTTCCAACCAGGGTGGAGTAGAGATCTGATATGAAATCCCTTCTAGCTACCTCCAATGCTAAAATCTATTGAATGCATAGGTATTTGTTTCGAAATACATCTGCATGACATGATTTTTGGAATTTAGTGATAGTGTGAATGTAAAATTGAAATCATCTCAGGAAATGGTGTATGATGGAAAATGGTGTAGCTCCAATCTAGTTACATTGGAAATGATCATTCATAGTGGGGTTGGCACTGAGTCAGTAGTCACAGTGAAGGCAAGGGTGATAGTTAGCAGTGTGCAGTGGGTGGGTTAGGTAGTGATTGGATTAGTTAGTGGTGGGGGTTGGTTAGCAACAAAGTTGGCAAGGGGTGCTGAGTTGGGGATGACCACCAAAGGAGGAGGTTAATTGTGGTGGGCCCAATAATAATTATGCACACACTATGTTGGTATTATATGATAATTAAGCCCATCCCTTTGAAACAATGAATAGATATAATAATATTTATAATATATATATTTTAATTTAAATATTTATATATTCAATACTTTTTAATAGATTCAAATTTACAACTTCTAATTGTTCCTCTTTTCGGCATTATCATGACAAGTTTTTAATATGGGATTGCTATTTTTTATAGCAGGGAAGGTTGACCATCAATTTTATTATGGGGACCATCAAATGCAGCAGCTGACGAGTATGTGGGATCAGCTTAATGAAATGGGATCTTCCATGAATCGACTATAACATTATGCACCTACTACCCCAATGAGGGGACCAAAATTATCCTTTAATCAAACTTTACTACAGTGCAGAGTAGGGAATAATATTATTTCCCTATCAAAAGGAAAGAAACTTCTATAATGCCTAACAGATAGTCACTATAGTAGTTGTTATAAAGTCCAATGAGTGTCATATGTAGCAGTTTAATAATTGAGATATAAATGTATTATGAAGTCTTATAAATTGTGGTGTCAGTAGATTTATTGATTTCAAGGTTGGTCCAACTGCAATCATTTGAAAATCTATCCTAACATCATCGACATGTATGGTGTGGTGGAAAATTTGAGCAAAACCCATATAAATATATCAATGAATCATGTGGGTTTGGGTAAATCTATTTATTTAAAAAGAAAAACCAAAATCCAATGATACGATGTGCATGTCGTTGACGTCAATAGAATTATTATTTGTATCACCAATCACAACTTCATGGGATTTGAATTTCCCACTAGCAAATCAATAATACACTGACCCAACCGGTGACATAATTGTATTAGTTTTTGCATCACACATTCAATGCAACAAATTGTATTGATTTTTTTTTTTTAATTTATTTATAACAAAGCACCCAAAAAAATTAAAGAATGAAAACAATTTTTTTGAAAAAAATATATATTGTTTTTTATTTATTTTTTAAGTTAATAAGGTGTATGATCACATCGATTATAAGTATTAAATATTATTTTTTGAAGGATTTTTTATCATATTTATTTTATTCATTATTTAAATTATATTATTCTCACAAAGCAAGGGGAATCATTTTAGCAAATAGTTACACTAAGTATTTTTTTAGTAAGGGGAGGAATAATAAATGTTATTCACTACTTCGAGATTCTCACCTTCTAGCCTCTTTTCCTCTTCACATAGCTTTTGGTGAGAGTGGTGGTTTTTAGGTCCCCTAAGGTCATATTATTACCAAAAATATATGAATAATAATTTATTTAGGTCATGACTACTCATAAAGATCATTTTAGTAATGACTAAAAACATACTTGATTAAAAATCCCACAAATATTAATATTTAATTATAATTATTTATGGAAACCTTCAACTTAACAGTAATTACAAGTACATTTTTAATCCTAACTTTTAACAAGTCCACTATAATTATATACTAAATATGTTATACTGATAAAAATAAAAATAAAAATAAAATAAATTACCCTGCAAAATTGGATTATGGATTTGAGAATTAATTTTTGTATGCAAAAATTACACATGTTTTTTACTTTTTGACAGATTCACACTCTCATTAAACTATTTTTCCATATTTGTACTCTCATTATATATGCAACATAGGAATGGAAGTAGTCAGGACAAGGGAGGGTCAAGGGGACTAGGATCAATAGAAAGAACAGAGAGAATTATGCCAATACAAGTAGTGTCAAATACGGACTCGATCTAATTTAATTTCTAGTATGGATTGATGAGATAAATATCCCCAACATCGTATAGCCATTGTCAAGTTTGAGTAAATGTATGTCATTTATTTAGGTTGTTGAAAATATATGAACTCTTTCACATGGAATGTGTTGGGTTCACCCTAATAATATCAAAATAAGTTTTAGATTTAATACTACCAAAACCCATAGTTTTTATTAGTTAATTAATTATAATAAAAAATATAATAAGAGTAATGATACTCATTTATATCTTAATTTAATCTAGTCAAAGTTAGAATAAAATGCACAAGGTCACATGGATTGCATATTGAAAAATTAATTTATTGCATGAAGTCAATGAAACTGATTTATAGATGGATATGGACAATAGATAAATTAGGTGAAAAAAGAAGGAATATGGTAGATGAGCACAAGTTCAATGAAATAACATATGAAACCTAATAAATGTTAGAACTCCATTGTTTCTAGAAATACTCCACTTTCATCACTTCTATATCAAAACTATAAATCAGAATAATTTCTTATAGTACATTGCATAGAATCATCTAATATGTCATCATGACCCCAAAATTGGTCCCTTTCTTGTAAATATTTCACTAGACATATAAAACTGAGTAAATCAAACCTTGAAAATGAGACTACAAAAAGATAAAATTAACTTAATTAGCTAATTACTTTATTAGAATAATTAAAATTATTCTATAAATTAGGTTACATATAATGAACATGTAATTAGTATTTTAAAATCAAATATTTCATGATACCCTCATCACATAACAAATTGCCAATTCAAAATGCATTGAAACTCAAAAAACCTTCCAGGGAAATTTAATTACAAATGGATGGTATATAAGTAAGGTTTATGGCATAACTTACATCCCTCTTACACACCCAATCCAAATTCTTCCACACTCTAAACCTTTATAATTTAGACCTCTTACAATCTGAACCTCTCACATTTATGAATGTGAGGACTCATTCTCAACCATCCATCTCAATATAAGATGGATGGTCCACATTCACTCATCAAGTATATAAATGGAGGAGCTATTCTCTATTATATATTAAAAAAAATGTTCTAAACTTATGTCGTCAAATCTTTAAGAGATCATCAACCATTTATTCCAATTACTTATCCAATCATGCATAGTGCAAGGGGAGATGTCATCCAAATGACTTCATGACATTGCCAAAAACCTCAAACACTATATCCAAGCCAATCCAAACTTGAATTTTGACTAGAAGGAGAAATCCATGAGGAAGGTATAATCATTTGATTTTGTTTTTTATTTGTTTTTTTGTCACTTCATAGACCTTTCCTAATCTGAGAACATGCACCTAGGATGTTAGTTTTATATTAGTTTGGTTTGTTTTTCATGTTAATAAGAGACTAATACCCTTTGCAATCATGTGATCATAATTTCAACTAGGAGCTTGTAGGTGATATTTATTACATGCTAATTTTATATTGTTGTACTTGAAATAAAAATATGGATGGACTTTAAGACAAGTACTACCACATTGTTGAGGTATAATTGCACCACTTTATTCATTTATTAGGTAATTATAATAAATTATAAAGCTGTAAATAAATACATACATTTAATTATTCTACATAATTATGTGTATCTGTAAAAAATATTACTACTAAAAATTGTAATTAAACTTTAAGCATTTTTTTGATAAATAATAATAAGGGAAAATGGGCCCTTACCTAGTGATACAAAATGCTTTGGCTAACTCTTTCACTACATTTTAAGCTTATTTTACATTCAAAGGGAGAGAGAAATAAAAAAAAGAGTGAGTTAGGGATAAGTGATTAAAACTTAGATAAGTGTACACCGCTATAGACTTTGTAGATTCCTCTCTTTAGTTATGGAGGAAGACACATATAGATAAGAAAACACTACACAAAATAGTTGTTAGTGGAGATATGTGCAAACTACCAAGCTATGTGTTTGTTCTAAGAAGCATGAAACTTCCTTAGGATGATAGTCTATTATTTTAAAATAAAGTTTAAAATAAATGCAAGTAAAGAGAGAGCTAGAGTTTTATTTATCATGTTGTAGGTCTGAATATAGTAGAAGATAATACAGTGCAACCTGGTAAGTCAGGTTTATGTTTTAGGAAGATTGTTAGGTGATTTTGAGGTTATTGGTTCAAAAACATAGTAACCAATGTTAGTTAAAGGATCAATGCCAGTTGGGGTCACCGATATCAATTGGGGTCATTGATGTCAATTTGGGGTTGTTAATATCGGTTAGGGTAGTAGAATTAAAATGAGAAAAGGCTTTTCTAGGGGGGAGAATGGGAGTATGGTCAAGTTTTGAGGTTGGAAAGAGTCGTAAGGAGGTGGGTAAGACTTAGGTGAATATAGATAGAGGGTTGGTATGTTGGGGTAGAGAGAAGTGGGTGGGGAGCTTTACAACTCCTTCATGAAAGAAGTCAAGGTTCATGAAATAATAAATAGTATAATGTAAAATAATTATAGAATTACTATTTAAAGACTTATAAAACATTAAAATATACTTAGCTAGTGAAATGGGTGAACTGTGACTATTAGATAGATTACTCTGATGAGGCTTGGTGAATCGATGGGTGAATAGACAAGATAAGCATGTGTTGTTGGTCCTCAAGAGCTTAAGCACTATGCAGTGTATCAATTCCTGATCTAGATCAATTTGTATAGAGTAACGATAAGCCTAGGTGTCAAAAATGATGTTGAATGCTCTGATTGCCAAAATCCTATGCATGAATTCTTAATTTTTGTGACCTAAATACTAACTTGGAATTTTACTTAAGTAACCCATGTCGGTGATCCTGCTGACATCGACCAAGGGTTGACCGATGTCAATGGTATGAGAATAGGTAAAAGGGCTATTTTTAGCCCATTTTTTGTTCCTTCTCTTGCCAAGTATGGTGTCTATTAGAAAATGGTAAAAATGTGAGGCTATGAAAAATATAGTTAGTTAAGAATTTATGTTAGGGGTGAGAACAAGTCATAAGTAGTTAGGATTAGGAGACTAAGTCTCAAGGTGACTCAGATGGTAAGAATTAATCTTAGGATGAGGTGGCCAGGTGAGGTGGCATAAGTGAGTTTTAGTTAACTTAATTAAATATTTTAAGGTGAAAACATGGGTTAGGAAGGTAGATATTAAAAGGGGATCAAGGGGGTTTCGACATAGGGAGTAATGCAAGTGTGTGACATAATTTTGGTGTCTACATTTTCCCTTTTTGTCTTGTTACTTGTATTGGCAAGTTGTGAGACAAAAATAAGAGTTGGATGTTCTAGTTATGGGATGAGACATTCCCCTCTCAAAATAGGAATTGACATAGGAGAATCTAAAATTGGATACCAGTTTGATAGGTAGTTAATGGATGGGTGGATGTTGAGTGCAAACATGGGAACATCATTGTTTGTGCATATACTATTAGTTATAGTTGACATAATCAATAACTTATAAAGGTGATGAGGACTTGGATAGAAATAACTAGACTATAGATTGTTAGTGATAGCTAATAGGGTTTAAATGATCAAATTTATATTTCTAATGGTCCATGTGCTCTAGGTATCTAAGGTAGGAAGTGCTCCTAAAAAAATAAAAGGGTTGCAGGTGATGAAACTGGCAAGGTCATGATCTGAAAACACCTAATATACATGTGTGCATATAATAGCCAACTATAGTGTGGTAGTATAAGCAATCAGAATGATTGAGGTAAGGTTAGCTCAAAAAGGGTCATTGATTAAGGATATATTTGTGATCTTTGATTAGAGTCATCATGGGTACAAATTTAAGTGATTTCTAAGGTTGGTTTTTATGAGTGGGGAGATATATGTGATCTCCAAGTTGCTCCATAAGGAGTCTATGTGAACCACTAAAGACATGTAATTTGGGTGGTTTTTTAAAGGGTGGTGGTTGGGGTTAGAAACCCTAACTTTAAGGTAGTCAACATCAATTAGGTCACTGATGTTGATAGCAAATATGCTAACATCAGTGGCTTAAGGTAGGACTACCAATATCGATGGGTGACCAAACCTAATAAAAGGGGTTTGGTAGCCCACCAAAAGTTATTTATGACATTGGATTAGAGGAAAATAGAGCTCTAAGTGTCATGTGTCAAAAAACATCTAGATATTTTCCTATTGTGGTGAGGTGGCAATAGGTGATTGATGGAGAAGAGTGTGTGAGAGTGAGGGTGTGATTTAGCACTTTGTGGGTTACGGTTTGACTAAGGGAGAATTGTTGTAGATGAAAATGGTAGAGGGATGAGGGGACCCAAATGGAGGCACTCCATAATAGGTGCCAATCATTCCATCTTGGAGGAGACTGAGAGATGAGGTAAGATCTATTTGAGTGGTTTACGTTGGTTGTTATTTTAATATTGATCATAGTTTATTAGTTAGGTGCAATGTGAGTGTCTAGGGGGATAGAGGGTAATGAAGGGATTAGTGGATGGGGTAAGGGTATGTTTGATTGGATTTATGGGGGGGTTAAGGGTAGTTTTTAGGAAAAAATATAAATTTTGGGTGCAAACTATTCAGCCCTAGCGTTGAACTAGTCATCGACATCAGCTAGGCCTACCAACTTCAGGTGATGATCGATGTTGATGTCAACCTATAATTAGCACTTATGTCATCATATAATACCAATATCAATTGAAATAAAACCAATGTTAGTCACTAAAAAACCCAAGTGGTAAGTTTAGGAAGAATTCGGGCCAATTATGTATCCCTATTTAAATTTGTATAGGTACATTAGTGGACTATCCTAGTGGCCAAGATAGCCTCAAAAGACCCCATGTCAATTGAGTGCTACCTACATAGCCTAGATAAGGGCCTCATGACAATGTAGTTCTCCTAAAGGGAAGGGAAAAAGGGGTTAGATATCTAGTTATAATTTTTAAGACCAGTGGTTAGGAAAAAGTAGGTTAAAATAGGCTATGGGAACTAGGGTGAAAAATAAGTTATTATGCCTAGGGTGTAAGATATAGACCATGAGTCTTAGAGGTTTATAATAGGCTAGTTGACCTTGAGTTTAAAATATAGGCCATGGGGCCTAGAGTTTAAGTGGGTGAATGGGCTAGATAGTTAGGTGGGTAAATGGTTGAGCTAGCCTTAGAAGATCTTGTGTCAACTGAGTGCTGCCTACATAGCCTAGATTAGGGCCTCAAGCCAATGTAATTCTCACAAAGGGAAGGGAAAAATGGGTTAGATATGGGTTAAAACTATTAAGGCTAGTGGTTAGGAAAAATTAGGTTGAAATGGGCCATGGGACCTAGGGTGAAAAATAAGTTATTAGGCCTAGGGTGTAAGATATAGGCAGTGAGGCCTAGAGGTTTAGAATAGGCTGTTTGGCCTAGGGTTTAAAATATAGGCCATGGGGCCTAGAGTTTAAGTAGGTGAATGAGTTAGATAGTTAGGTGGGTAGATGGCTAAGCTAGCCTTAGAAGACCCCATGTCAACTGAGTGATGCCTACATAGCCCAGATTAGGGTCTCAAGCCAATGTAGTTCTCCTAAAGGAAAAGGGATTAAAAGAGGAGGTTTATAACTAAAGGTATGTGGCTTGATGGAGTGATTTTTTGTGTGTAGATGTAGGCTAGGTAGGAATTGGCATTACAAGATCAACTACCTACACTACTGATAAGGATGATGAGGGATGTCACCATGGATGAGTGGGAGCATATGGTAGCTATCAGGTTAGGAGGAGTGTGATGATATTGTAGAGTTACACAAGATGTTAGCTTGATGGTAGCCTTGATAGAGAGGTGCGATCACACCACCAACACTTTCCATCTACCTACTAGAGAGTTGATAGTGATGTAAGACAATGTATACAAGATTTTATGACTACCACTCTAGGGTGAGGATCTCTTCTCATGTTTAAGGGAGGATCATGATATTCATATGTACACATTGTTTAGGGAGCATGTCAGTGAGGTGACCTATAATTTTATGAGCTTTGAATATGAACCATTATACATTGCCAATGAGGAGCAACATCGCCTAATTATCTTGATGATGATAGGCATTATAGTGTATGCAGATGGAGATGGAGATGGAGGGAGATTCCCTATTGTGATGATTAGAGTTTTGGCATAGATATTTGAGTAGCAGATAGTCTTTGCATGGGGACCAAATTTTCTTGCACAACTATATAGGGATTTATGAGGTGTGAGGTTGCATCAGTGATATAGTCTTTATGTTAGGCATTTAATTTGTTGTTGGGCATATGAGCACATTGTGGTGACATGAACACTAGGATACCATTCATGATTTCAACTAATTTTAGGGTTGGTTTCAGATGATGGAGAGATAGCATGGCACATACATGAGTATACGACATCATGAGGGATATTGATTATTATATGTGGTTGATGGATACTTCAGATATTGTTTGGAGGCCATACTTGACATATCCTATATTTAGAGGATAGGTAAAGCATCTTGTAGGCTTATAGAGTATGATATGGGTGAGGGGGAGGTGAGATAAAGAGTTGGAGATGATACATGTGATCAGGGTTAGGAGATAGTTTGGGTTATTATAGGATGTACCTCCTGCTTTTACTTGATATAGGAAGGATAATATAGAGGCACACATTCCATTACCTCAGGAGATAGATGGGTCAAATTTTGAGGAGCTACAAGCAAGCCTAGGTGTGATAGATATAGGATGTATAACAACTTATCGAGCATGGTGTGCAAGTTTACACCCTGTGATTTTGAGGAGACCATGAACAAATTTATAGGGAGTAGAGAGAGAGAGAGGGATGTAACTATGTAGGCATAGGATACAGTGTATGCACAAGTTTTGGTCTTACAGGGATAGGGGATGGCACTACAAACCTAGCTAACTATATCACAAGCATAGGTTTTGGTTTTACAAGGATAAGTGATGACACTATTAGGACAAGTTACTGCACTAACAATAGAGGGTGATGGTTTGAGAGTAACAAGGTAGTCTTCCCCCTCATCCACTATAGGGACCATTATAGGATCCATCATATGCACCACCACAGGGTCCTACCGTAGGTTTGATGGGCCTACCATAGACTGTGCCACTAGCAAGGCACAACACTACTTTAGATGAGATTGCATACTATGAGAGAGCCATCTAGTAGTTTCCATAAATTCTAATATATTTTAAGGCTAGATATTAGGAGAGATCAAAGAGACACACCATGACCTCTAGTTCATGTAAATGTAGACAAGAAGAGGGTGGTGATGATACTACCTCTTCACGACCATGACCGTAGCCTTGAGTATTTTGAGGACTAGATGTATTATGATTTTTTTTTTTATTCCAACCTATGAGCTGAAGTTGAGAGATTTATGATGAGAGAGAGATGATATTGATATGATTCATTAATATTTATTCATATTTAGTATATATATATATATGAGATTTTGGTATTGTGATATGTTATGATGTTATGATGATATTATATTATATTATATATGAAGTTTATATGATGTAATTTATGGTTATGTTAGTGATAGTTAGTGTGTTATGCTAGCATTTCCCATATTCATGATGGTACATGCATAGTTGAGCAATTGGTTTCATTTTAGAATTTTCCATATATGTGATGGTGTATGTTAAAAATGAGTTATTTTGATTTTATAGTTTCTCAACTTATTGTTTTTTAGAGAAGCTATGTTGGTTGCATTTCACATGAGGTTGTATGAAATAAATTAGTTGGAAAATAGTTTATTAGTATTAATAGAGTGTGATGATTGAAGAATGTATTGTTAATACACCATGATGTTTGTTGATATTGTTTAGCATCATTTTTTGAAATGTATATGTAAGTAATAGTATTCTTAAACACATAACTTTAAATAGAGATTGGAAGGTAGACAAGAAGTGAAGAAAATCTTGTTGTGAGATGCCACTTTAAAAAAGAAATTGACATATGATAGAAAAGAAATGGATGTGATGCTCTTGCATTGGTAAGGACCATAACAACCATATGAATAGGCATAGGAGTATGAACCTATCTTGCATTGTAATATCAACCATTTGTTTGGTAGAGAAATGTCATGATCAACTTGTGTCAAGTGAGTTCAAAGTCCCTTGATTATGAAAGAGTAAGAGGGGGAAAAGGTAAAAGTAATTAGGGTGTGTGGGTAGCTTAACCTTCTTAGTGGGGATAATATGCACCTTCTATAGGTGACCTAAAAGCTACCATAGGCAAGTCCATGACTAAAGTTTTTTGTTTCTTTTTCTTGTGTAGGCTAATCAATGTGGGAAGCCTTTATTGGGATTTTGTTGGTGCTTTGAGGTCATGTGAAGCTGATCAATGTGGGAAGCTTCTAATTCATTATTTCCTTGATAACAAAGCTTGGCTTATCCATCCTTCAAAGGAGTGGTTTAAGCTCTTTTTTTTTAGATGTCCTTCAAGGGAGCAGTCTACGTTGAGAATCATGACTCGAGAGATAATGATTTATCTATATATCCCAATTTCTATTATATATATATATATATATATAGATATGACTTTAGTCATGGATAGGACTATAGAGGCTGAGAGGTTTTCCTTTATGAGGGTAAAACCATAACACTTAGAAGGTTAACTACGTGTGCAGGAACAAAGTTTAAAAGGAAGGGAGGTGAATGTAAGAGGGTTTCTCAAGGGATGAGCTCAAGTTAGACATGAATTGAAGTTTCACTTGATTAACAAAATAATGGTCATAGGTGAAAAGCATTTAAAGGCTTGAGTTTTGGTTTGCCTTCAAGAGAAGACAAGTGATAAGTTCTTGAGCCATACTTATGAGTTATGATGTAGGGTCCAAGCCAATTAGGAGAAAACTTGCCTTGTTTGATTTTCTCCATGTTTATCACATGTTGATTTTCCTTTAAGATGAGATCTTTGATATAAAAATCTCACTCCTTGAGGTTTTTATTGTAAGCGTGTTTGATATGCTCTTGATATATTTGGAGGTGATTGAGGGATGCTAGATGGAATTCATTGAGTAGCTCAAGTTGGGCCAAATGTTATTGGTGAAAGTCATCATTAGTAAGTATGTCTTGTAGAGAGATGCAAAGAGAAGGAATTTAGACCTCAAGAGGCAAGACTAATTTCATCCCATAGACCAATGAAAAATGTGTAGTGCCCATAGGGGTTTGAATGCTAGTGTAATATGCCCATAAGGTGAAGGGAATGTGCATATGCCAATCCCTACTAGCATCGTTGACTACCTTCATGAGGATTTTGGTTAAAGTTTTGTTTAGAAGCTTCTACCTGTCTATTTGCTTATGGATAGTAGGTTATGAGAATATTAATTTGTTGCCAAAATCATCACAAATTTTTTGGATAGTCTTATTTTTGAAATATTTTCCATTGTCCATAATAATCTTATGGATAACACTAAAATGGTAGATGATGTGATGGTTGATAAAGTTGATGATTTTGTCAGCCTTAGTGGAGAGGAGAGGAATAGCTTTGACCCACTTGGTGAAGTATTCAGTAGTAGTAATGATAGAATGATGCTAGAGAGATGAATGAGGGTTAATCTCATCGATTAGATCTAAACCCCATTGTGAAAAGAGCCAAAAGTCTCTGGAAAATTGTAAGGCATGGCTTAGAGTGTGAAGGATGTTAGCATATTGTTGACATTTGACATAATGCCGAACATAATTTTGATAGTCTTGGTTGAGTGTTGGCCAATAGTAGCCAAGTCAAAGGATGTGTTTAGAAATCAAATTCCCACTTAAATTTCCACCACAAATCCCATCATGGACTTTCTTAATGGTGAAGGGGATTTTAGCATGAGTGAGGCATCTAAGGAAGAGACCATCAAAGCCTCATTTATAGTGAAGGCCCCCTAGCATAGTATAGCGAGTAGTAATTTTAGTGAAAGAACATCTCCCATTACTAAAAAGGCCTGATGGAATGATAGAATAATTGAGATAGTCAATAAGCTATTTGTACTATATGTCATGTGGATTAGATCCAACATTGCCCATAAATAGGATTTTAGTTGACACATAGGAGGGAAATCTGAGGTGAAGCATGATGACATAGAATTTCAAAGAAGAGGGTGAGGATGGAATGTGTGAGGCAAAGGAAGCCAATGTGTCAACAAACTTACTTTTAGATTGATCAATAGTATGTAAGAGGTAGTGGTCAAACGATTATAATAACACATGTACATGATGTTTATATCATTGCATAATTTCATTTTTATAGAGGTAAGAATCGTTAACTTGATTAATCACTAGCTAGGAATCGCCAAAGATGTTGATTGATTTGATTCCCAAGAAAATGGTAGTTTGAAGCCCAAATACCAAAGCTTCATATTTAGAGATATTGTTAGTACATTCAAAATATAGTTTAAATGACAGAGGCATAGGCTCATCATTAAGAGAGATGAGGATGACCCCTACACCCCCACTGAGTTGACATTTAGACCCATCAAAGAACATCATCATATGATAAGAGATGTCATTGATGGATAACATTGAAATATACACATCAAGGAATTTGAGGTTAGAAGGTTGGTTTTTGGGTAAAGGGGCATCAACTAACTAGTCAGTAATTGTTTGCCCCTTGATAGACTTTTGTTGGATGAATTCCAAGTCAAACTCAATAAGGAGCATGAGCAAATGAACCATACATTGGTTTTGGTATGGTTTGGAATACATGTATTTGAGGGGGTCAGTATCGGTGACAACATAGGTTTTGTGATTTAAAAGGTAGTGGAAAAGTTTGGAAGTTGTGAAGACCAATATGAGGCAAAGTTTTTTGATATGAGTGTACCAATTTTCATAATCAATAAGAATTTGGCTTATGTAGTAAACAACTTGATCTATATGTTTATCATCCTAATGTGCAATCATAACACTCAAGTAATGGTCTATTACAAAAATGTAGAGGTAGAAATGTTGGTCCTCTTTAGGGGGAATAAGAACTAGTGGGGAAAGGAGATACCCTTTAAGTATGTCAAAGGTTTTCTGACAATCCATGTTTCAATTGAAGGAGACATATTTTTTAAGTAGATGATGAAAAGTTGACATCGATTCGATAACTAAGAGATGAAATGGTGAATCAATTGAAGTTTACCATGTAAGCTATGGAGTTGCTTGAGATTAGTGGGTAGAAGCATCGCTAGTATTGCCTAAAACTTAGTAGGGTTGACATCGATACCATGAAGGGAGATAATGAAGCCTAGAAGCTTACTTGAAAGGACCCTAAAGATTCATTTCTTTGAATTTAGTCAAATTTTATATTGGAAGATATGAGTGAATATGATTTTGAGAATTGTTGAGTGATCTTAGTGATGTTTAGACTTTCCAAGAAAATTGTCCACATAGTCTTCCATAATTTTGTGTAGGAGGTCATGAAAAATGTAAGTCATGGTGCATTGGTAGGTAGATCCAGCATTCTTAAGGTTGAAAGGCATAACCTGGTAATATAAATTCCCCCATGGGGTGATGAAAGAGGTCTTGTGTTGATCTTCAGGCATAATCAGGATTTGATTGTAGCCTGAGAACCCATCCATAAGAGATAACATCTCATGGTTGGCTATCAGATCAATAAGTTAGTGGATGTTTGGTAAAGGGGAGTCATCCTTTGGACAAGCGAGGTTTAGATCATGATATTTGATGCAAAATTGGATTACTCCTATCACTTTTATGATAGGGAAAATATTGGAAACCCATTGCATATAGTCAATAGGTTGAATAAAGTTAATAGAGAGGAGGCGTAAGATCTCTTCTTTGACAAAGAGAGTAATACAAAGGTTTATTTTATGAATCATTTGCTTAATAGGCTTAGCATTATGTTTGGTTAAAATATTATGGGTGATGATAGAGGGTTCAATCTTAGGCATGTCATGATAAGACCAAGCAAATTCTTTACTATGATCAGAGAGGAAAGTGGCATAATTGGTTTGTTCAAGGGAATCTAAAGATTGGCCAATCTTGAGGATTTGGGGGTTATCTAGAGAGGGTAAATTAATGTCAATGGTTGATTCATTTAACATAGTTTTCATTTCATAATGGAGTGATCATTGGATATAGGAATCATCTACACCCATGTAGGTGAGAATAATGTCATCATCCTGACATTAGATAGTGTTAATAGTAGGAGAGTCTTTGTCAATCATTTTAGGATAAATGAGAAGAAGGGACCTTGTTTCCTCACCCAAATGATAGGTCAGGGGTCCTAAATGAATGATGTTTATTAAAAAAAAATTAGGAGGTATGGATACCTCTAATTCTATAGGTGATGGTGAGGGAAGAGGAGAAGATGGAGGAGAGAGTGGCTCCTTGATATGAGAGACCTTGGTGGGTTTTGTTGGTTCATCAAAACCCACACCATACCTTTTTTTGGCATCTTTGATGGTCTTATTTGTGGGGTATTCAATGGTTGTATGAGCACCTTACTCATAACGACCCAACTTAAATATTTTATAGGCATACTTATAAAGATAGGTGTGAGTAATACTAGGTTTGCCTAGGAAGGAGAAGTCATAGGTAAAAGGTTTTGGTGAAGAGGAGCGATTTTTGACAATAGGAGCCCAATCAGTTCCCCCATATGTGAGATTAGTTTAAAGGTTAGAGGGACCATATAAGATGACCACCCCAATATGGGGATCATAATTGTGGTGTATGTGAAGTTTTCCATACTCTTGTGGAGTATGGAACATGTCAAGTGTCATCAAGCGATATTCTCTGAGTGAAAGGCATTTAAAAGTGTCTTCCATGGGGTCCTTGTTAGGAATTTGTGTCACCAGTATCTGAGTAACCAAGGTATTTGACCTTATTGAGGCTTTAATAGTAGAATACGAAGAGGAAGATATTTTCAATGGAATGAGGACATCATTAGGATGATAAGTCATGTTACATGTTTTAAAAGGAGGTAGATCAGTGGGAATAACATGCACTTGCCCACCATGCTTAAATTTGACACAACAGTGTAAAGTTCAGGGTACACATGCCATGACACATATCCAAGATTGTCTAAGAAATATGTTGTATTAAAATTCTCTTTCGATAACATAGAAGATTTTAGGGATTATGTGAGGACCCAGACATATATGCAAGACTATAGTACCCACAGTAGTAGCTATAGTATCATTAAAGGAATGGAGTATCACATCAAACTATGACACATAATTATCAGGAAGTGATAGTTATTTGTAGGCATGAGTGGAGATAATATTAATACTAACACCTTCATCAATCATGACTCTATTAACATGAGTTTTATTAATATATATGATGATAAAAAGTGCAAGGTCCTAGTCTCCAGGGTGAAGAGTCAAAATTTTTGAATCACTGAAGGAAACCAAGGCAATAGTATTAAGAGAATTTACCAAAGCTACAAGAGGTTGAGGATCATTGGGTTGCACCTCAATGGCTTGTAAATCCTTAATCAAGGCTTGATGATGTTAGGATGAGTTTTGTATTAACTCATATAAATACATATTTATAGGGGTTTGGTGAAGTTATTTCACCATTGAGTCTTGAATGACTTGTGAAGATGTGGGTTGGGGAGCACCAAGAATAAAGATCTTGGGATTTGGTGGAGTGTCTTTTGAGAATGGATGAGCCTAAGGGGTGGTGTCCTTTTCATTACCTTTATCCTTTTGATTTTGAAACCATGTGGCCACATTAATTGTGTTAATCTGGAGCATAGGCAGACAAGTTGATGGAGGAGGCATAACCTCATCATTAGTTTTGGATTGAAGTGAGGTGGTAGGTAGAGTTTGGGATGAAACTAGTAGAATAACTTTGAGGTTAGAAAGAGGCTCCTTAATGAAAAGTTTTTTGATATCAAAGTGTTATTGGATAATATCTTTGAGAGCTTTATATCTTTTTGTATCATTTCCAGGGGAGTGATGATATAAACAAACTTGTGTGTCATCGAACCAAGATGGTTTTAGTTTGAGATGATGATAAGGCTTGATCAAAGGAAGGGTTATGGTGGAAGATTGCAATAATTGGTGTAGGAGAGAGTCCTAAGAGCCTACTAGTGGGATAACACTTGTTATAATAGGGGTGGACACCTTCTTTGATTTAAGAGGCATGGATATGGTGTTGCATGGCAACCTTTTAGGTGAAGGTATAGCCATTGGTTTTGTTGACACCTTTTTGTCATAGGTTTCGAGGTGTTGGATGTGTAAGGGCCACTAAGTGGTAGAGGCAAAAGAGGAGGTAGCTTTGCCTTTTATCCTACTTAGAAAGAGAACACAAGATTGAAGGCAAAGTTGAGGGCAGAGGAGGAGTGGAATGATGAGACCTAGGAAACTTAACATTCTTCCTTGGTTTAGGCCATGGAGCTCCAAATCATGGTTGAGGATTCAAATATAACTTTACCTATAGATGAATTATATTAGACATCAAGAAAATACCCAAAGATCTGATTTATTTTAGTGTAGTAGATGCCTGTGATGGTGATGGTTTTAATGTAGAGGGTTACACTTCTAATGGTATAGGCAATGAAGTTCTATCTTTGTGAAAAACTTTGGGATAAATGTAGTGAAATTATTGGCGATAGAGGACAACATTTGTTATGTAGGATATGGAGCTTTAAGTTGGTCCCAAAATGTTGAGTGTTCTAGCTTCTTGGAGTCAAGAAAGTCTAGACTTCTAACCAACCATGAGAAGGGTTTAGATGAATTTGTCATAGGCCTTACAGTTATTTTCATAGAATAATTAAGTGATTGGGAAAGAGTGAAGGTGTTGGATTATACTATTTTAAGCCAAATATGAGTAAGAACTATAACTAGGTCTTTTTTGATCGAGGTAGGAGAAGATACATGGTCCTCCCTAGGTGGGGGAAGAATTGGTGAAGTCAGTTCTTCTAGTGGATAGATCATGGGTATGATTGCTTCCCTAACATGTAGATAAGGGGTAAGCAAGGTGTGATCTTTTATTGGCAAGAGAAGGGGTGAAATTGGTTTGACAGGTGTAAGCACAATAGGTCCTCTGATTAGTGCAGGGATAGATAATGCAGACTCCTCTATATATGAAAGAGGAGTGGATGGGGTAATATCCTCCATTGGTGGAGGAGAAGTAGGTAAAGAAGGCTCTTTAATATAGTAGAGCATAGGAATGATACTACCCTCAACATGCAGATGAGGAGTGGGTATGGCATGCTCTTCCAAAGGTAGGAGAATAGGCAAAATAGGTATAAGAAGAACATGCATTGTAGGTTCCTCGCATGGTAAAAGGATAGGTAGAGGAGGCCCACCAAATAGGGGAGAGGGATGGGTGAAACAAGATCATCTACTCATGGAAGAGGAATAGGTAAAATAGGCTCTTATATTTGTGGGAAAGATTGGATCAGAGGTAAAGAGTAGACCATATTGACCATATGAATATCATGATCAAGTGAGTTTTCAGTCATGGCCTGAATATTTATTTAATTGAGTGAATGGTTAGGAAAAGGCTATTTGAACACATCCATGCTTTGGTTAGCAAACACATTAGGGTTATCCAAGATAAGCTCACCTTTATCAATTATATCCTAAATAATGTTTTTGAATGTTTTACAATTTTTATAATTGTGGCCTTTAACTCGATGATAGCCACAAAACTCATCCTCCTTGTACCAAGTTAGAATAGGATGGGAGGGATCAAACTATATAGGAGGTCTAATTTGGGGAAGGGTAATAACTCCTTGCTATAATAGTTTATCAAAAATAGAAGTGTATGACTCTCCAATAAGAGTGTATTGTCTTTTTTCATATTGTTGTTGGAATTGTTTGGTCAGATTTTGTGAGGTGGATGGCCTAGACTAGTTGACTATGGTAGAAAAAGCTAAATTAATCACCATGGCATTGGCAGAGCCTTTTGAATTTTGATTGGAAGAAGAGGGTTTAGAGGAAGAGTCATTAGGTTTGGAGTAGGTATTTTTATTACGTAACTTAACTCTATCTTCATCTATAGACCAAATCTCTAACTTTCATGCCATTGTAAAAGCTTCATCAAATGTGTGAAAATTCTGGACACAAAGGGTAGAAGAGATGTGTTCATCACATTCTCTTGAGAAAATATTGATAAGCTTAGGTTGAGTTAAAGAAAAGGATATTTTATTGATTAAACCTCTCCAATGAGTGACAAATTCAATGATAGACTCACCGTCAAACTGTCTAATGAAATAAAAGTTTGTAATAGAGACCTTTTTTAAAATATTGATAGACAAATGGTACAAGAATAGTTGAGAAAGTTGGGTAAATGATAAAATAGAGTGCCAAGTTATGCAACTATACCAATCTAGGGTAGCACCTAAAAGATACATAGCAAAAATGCAAAGCAATAATGCATCATCATGCCCTATTAGGTAACAAGCATGTCAAAATGCTCGTAAGTGTTATTATGGGTCCTCCTTACTCTAGAAATGAGTACATTTAGGGAGTTCCCATTGACTCAAGTAGGTTCAAATAGGTACAAAAAGATGGATGGGTTCATTACATATTTGATCATAAGATAGAACATTCTTTAAACCCGACACAGATGTTTCTAGGTTAGACATCTTATCCATCAGCATCTTGATGAGATCAGGAGAAGGATTGGTGTGAGGATCACCCCTGGAGTTATAGGGTACTTAAAGGGAGCTAGAGGTGGGATATGACACACCTTGTTGTGTTAGTGTAGATGAGACATACTGGTAATGAGTCATAAGCTGAGGGGTAGAAATGAAAGAGGCTTGTCCTATGGGGTTAGAGACAATGCCTTGGTTAGGTGTTATCACTGAAGGTTGAGTTTTTATCCTGGTTACATGGATTAAAGGGTGAGTTGTAACTCTTGTAATTATGGATGAAATATTTGATGGGATGGGAACTACCAAGTTCTGAAATGGTGTTTGACTTGGTTGGGCTAGTTGTGTCTATGAGGCTAAGCGAGCCGCTACAAAATTTAGGTTAAGAAAATGAGACTAAGCAGTTGGGGTCGTTGAATTTTTAGGGTTATTGATGGTTGGGTCACTTGTTAAAGTAGTTATTTGGGTGACCATATATAGAATTCTAGAAACCATCAAGATTTTTTTGTCTCTATCAAGGAAGTTGGCATGCCATAAAGGGGATCTCCTATAATGTTACAGGTTTGGATCATGGTGAGATAATTTTGAAGGGATACAATGTTATGATCAAGAAATTTTTCAAATTTAAGATCTCCTTCAAGTACAAGGGGGATCTATTTAGGACTGGTAGTCACAAGGGTATTCTCTGTAGCTAAAGTATGCTTCATGGCAGAATCAGAAAGGAGAGGAGAAGGTGGAAATGGTTACCAACTTGCATAGTTAGTAAGAATTTTGGATTAGATACACATCAAGACCATGTAAAAGGGATAAAGACAAGCCTAATAATCTATATTAATGATAGAACATTAGAAAACTAGGTTTGAGTGCAGGTAGGTAGGTAATTTTAACTTGTTATTTTAAATAAGCTAAAAATTATAAAAACACACAATCATCGATATCAGTTATCTAACCAATGATGGTTGGTAACAGGGCCACTAATGTCAGTGGCATTACCCATGTTGGTTACTTTATAATCTAGAAAGGCAAAAAATTTAAGGTTTTGGCAACCCAGGGGTGAAATCTGGGTAAAATAAAGGATATAACAGGTCTATAGAAGGATAAAGGACACATAGAAAACTTAAAACTAGAGGTTAATAGAATCTGAGAGGTAGAAATGCCTGGATTATATAAATTGATAAAGGAAACATCCTCACTAACTCAAAAATGTAGAAGAAAAAAGGAAGTAGAAAAGGAACATGTAACTAGTAAATGTTAACTCTTAGGAATTAATTTTGGTCTCTTGATGGCTTATGTCTTAGAAAGTGTGACAATAAAATTGGTTTGTGAAATAGGTACTAGATAAGTAGTCTAAAGATGGTTCCAAGTTATTTTTAATGCTCAATAAAAATTTGTATTAGACTGGGTATGTGGCTTTTTATAGGGGCTTGCTCCCCATAATTCATGATCTCAAAGTCAAGCTAGGCCACTTAGCTAAAATATACCACTTGTCTAGAATTTATACTCTATTAGAGAATAGAATGGGTCCTCCCCTTGGTGGTGAAATCCAAGTGGGATCACTAGGTGGGGTAAGGTGATCCACTAGGTGATGAAATCCTAATGGGCCTTGTCTCAAGTAAGTTTAAATGTTTAATTTTGTGAGAGTGATCTGGTTGTGTAACATTTGTGTTCTATGATTTATTTATGATGCTTTATTTAACTAGGTGAGCTAAATGTAGCAAGCAAAATAATGACATGCAGTGAGTTTTAAACCCAAATCAGAAATGTGTAAATTCATATGAAAATAATGGTGAATAGGAGAAGAGGATGAATTTCACTATCCTAATTCTCAAAAGAGGCAAACGAAAGAAGGTATTCTTTTTAGCTTGCAGGAAAATAATGAATTTGTTTTAGAGGCAAAAGAAGAGGAGAATAATAGGAATGGAAAATTTTAGTTCTTTCCTTAAACAAAAAATAAAAGTTCAAAATTTCATTTTTGAGAAAGACAAAGAGATAAAGTGTAAGGAATGAAAATTTCACTATGGTGAACTTATATGAATAGATAGACAAGTAAAAAACCTAGGAAAACTCTAGGGTCCTATCAGGCATGCCAGAATGTTTCACTACATTTTAAGTTTATTTACATTCAAAGGGAGAGAGAAATAGAAAAGAGAGAGAGAGTTAGGGATAAGTGATTAAAACCTAGATAAGTGTGCACCATTTTAGAGTTTTTAGATTCCCATCATTGGATATAGAGGAAGACACCTATAGATAAGAAAACACTACACAAAATAGTTGTTAGTGGAGATATATGCAGACTGCCAAGCTACATGCTTGCTCTGAGAAGCATGAAACTTTCTTGGAATGATAATATGCTATTTTAAAACAAAGTTTAAAATAAATGCAATTAAAGAGAGTAAAGAGAGAGAGAGAGAGAGAGAGAGAGAGAGAGAGAGAGAGAGAGTTAGAGTTCTATTTACCATGTTTTAGGTTTGAGTGTAGGAGAAGATAATATAGGATAGGTTGATAAGTCAGGTCTATGTTTTGGGAAGGTTGTTAGGTAATTTTGAGTTTGCTAGTTCATAAACATAGTAACTGACATCGGTTAAAGGACCAATGTCAGTTGGGGTCACTGATATTAGTTAGGTTCATTGATGTTAGTTTGGGGTCATTGATATTAATTGGGATAGTATAATTATAATGAGTTAGAGAAGGCTTTTCCAGGGGGAAAATGGGAGTATGGTTAGGTTGTGAGGTTGGGAAAAGTTGTAAGGAGGTGGGTAAGAATCAGGTGAGTTTGGACATAGGGTTGGTATGATAAGGTAGAGATAAGTGGGTAGGGAGCTTTACAAATCCTCCATAAAAGGAGTCAGGGTTCATGAAATAATAAATAGTATAATGTAAAATAATTATAAAATTATTATTTAAAGACTTACAAAACATCAAGATATACTTAGCTGGTGAAATGGTTGAATTATGATTGTTGGATAGATGACTCTGATGAGGCTTAGTGAACTAATGGGTGAACAGAAAAGATAATCATTTGTTTTTAGTCCTCAAGAGCTTAAGCACTATGCAGTGTATCAATTCCTAATCTGGATCAATTTATGTAGAGTAACAGTAGGCCTGGGTGTTGAAAATGATGTAGGATGCTCTGATTGCCAAAAGCTTGTGTATGAATTCTTTATTTTTGTGACTTGAATACCAACTAGAATTTTTATTAAGTAACTAATTTAGGTGATCCCATCGACATTGTCTAAGGTTTGACTGACATCGGTGGCATGAGAATAGGTAAAAGGGATACTTTTAGCTCATTTTATGTTCTTTCTCTTGATAAGTGCAATGTTCATTATAAAATGGTAAAAATGTGAGACTATGAAGAACGTAGTTAGTTAGTAATTTATGTTAGGGGTGATAACAAGTCATAGGTAGTTAGGATTAGGAGACTAAGTCTCAAGGTGACTCAAAGGGTAAGAATTAGTCATAGGACGAGGTGGCCAGGTGATGTGGTATAAGTAGGTTTTAATTAACTTAACTAAATATTTTAAGGTGAAAACATGGGTTAGGAAGGTTAATTATTAAAAGGGTATCAAGGGGAATTTTGACACAGGGAGTCACGTGTGTGACATAATTATGGTGTCTAGACTAGCATATCAAAAAAAGAAAGATAAAATAAGCCTTTAGGATATGTAATAACCCTGTTGGGTTAGACTTAAAAATAAGTAAAAAAAATTAATTAAACACATTCCAAATACAGATTATACCATGATAATCTATAGAGACCATAAGAAATACACAAGGTATGATAATAAATACAAGAATAATACATCACATAATACTGATCTCTAATATCATGAGAGTAGACATCATAATGTGAATATAGAAAGTAATCACATTAACTCTACTACAACTATAACAAGTCTACAACCACAACTATCAAATACAATATTTATTAATTACAACTCTTCATGATAATACCCAATGATAAGTAAAATACAATACAACATACATATAGATACATGGCTCCTCTAGAGCATAGTTCTTGAACTCAAGTATACGTGACAATCTCAAGTGTCATATCGATAAGTAGTACTATTATGGGGAGGGAGAGCATCATCTGAGCACTTTTCCACATCAACCATAGACCAACGATCTCCTACACTAATCCCATCAAGAAATGGCCCTCCTTTCATGGATGAGTAGATAGTGATGGCACAAGAATACAGAGAGATAAATAATAACCAGTGTGTTGTATGATTTCTACACTAAACATGTAGTTTACCATATAAATCTGTTCTATTAAAAGATATCACACTCATGAAATGATAATGTCTCAATAAACATACTTTGGCCCAAATTTTTACAAATAATAAATAATAATGATTTAGATCATTTAAATTCATGCACACCACTTGATCGAACTACCTTCATCTGTCATTATAATACCTGTAAATTAGTGAAGTCCATCATATTCCTTACTCTATATCAGCAATACAGATTGGTCAAACACAATTCAACCACAAGATTCATTTAGCTTATATCTTATTTGTAAACACAACATATAACATTCCAAACATAGGAGTAACCAAAACATACATATATTTCATCAAACGTATGAATAAATCTTACATTATTTTCTATCCCATACTAGAAATAATGACTACAGTTTATACCATCTGAGTAAATTCACATTTAATATTAGATTTTCACTACCATAATATTTTTCAAACATATAACACCCTATGATAATTCATATTACCATAGTCTAGTATTCTAAAACATAACTACTATTTTTTCATGGTAAATCATATAAATTAGTCTTAATACATAGAAACATAAGCTTATATTTAAGCATTTAGACTTAAAAAATCAAGTCATAGTTCCCATGAAACACAATAATATACTAATTTAGAAAATGCTAAACTTCCAAGGTTGTATGCCCACATACACAAGTCCTACTAATAGTCTCAAAACACACTACTCATAGTGATAACCAATCACTAATGCATATAGTCAAATAAATATAGGTATGATTCTTAGTTGAACAATTATAGTATGTACCATCTAGGTATAACATAGATTAATTTTGTAGTACTTTATGATATTCCATACTATCATAGGTTCCTAACTACACAAAAGCACATAATCAAATTTACAATTTCAAAAATCAAGCAACACATATACATATAACAATCAAGAAAGTATAGGGTTATACCACCTAGGTATACCCTAAGTTAAAATGGTATGCTATTAACATAACACATAAGAACGCATCATAATGCACCATTATATGCTAGATATAACTAAACATTTATAAATATTAGTAATCTCTTAACATGTACTGCACTTAAGTATTTAATACATATAGCAAATAGTCAATCAATCATGTGCAGAGAAACAGAGGACTCATAAATCCATTACAT
Organism: Torreya grandis; assembly: GCA_037957365.1. Classification (NCBI taxonomy): domain Eukaryota; kingdom Viridiplantae; phylum Streptophyta; class Pinopsida; order Cupressales; family Taxaceae; genus Torreya; species Torreya grandis. Next base: position 4,174,432 of record JARHVA010000775.1, on the reverse strand, counting down.
TCATTATATTACCTCCTATTTTCTAAGAGAATATTTTAGTATGGTTATAGTTTCAAACTCACAGACATCTGATGATTAGATAAAATCAATCTCCTAGCTACAAGCCTAGGTATATAAACCAACACATCCATTTATATTATGTACTTATGTTGTATAGCTCAATCCATGTGTAGATATAACAAAACAAGACTCAACACATATGAAACATAAGGTAATCCAACTAGCATTGGCTATACATTTTAGGGGTTTGAATGCACACATTCATTCATTTAATTATATGTAATTATTTAACTTATTTCATAATCCACCCATGGAATTATAACCATAAGAATACAACCCTATGCGTATATATACTTATATTTCTTATTTAGTATTTTGTTTATAATATGATTTCTAAATGATACATATGATAAGAGGTCTCATGCATATGGTAAAACTAATCATAATATAATGAAATCCTATGTTTTATTCATTTATGAGTTTCCCATCTTGTAACAAAATCATATTATAGTTTGTTGATTTATACATACCAAATATATATCTTTAATGGTTATATGATAATGCTTTGTATAAAAATGTATCATTACGAGCTTCTAAATGATAAAGCTCACTAACTATGAGAAAAATAATCCTTGATATTCCCCATGCTCTTATAATGAACATATTTATTTATGTATCTTGTAACATATAGAAGAAAGTAACTGATGATGATTATTTTATAACAAGGATTCTTAAGCTTGTCAAACAAATCCTCACGTTATGTTATTAAATCCTCATAGTAATCTATTATGTTGATAGTATACAGTAATATAGATATTTAATAATCTAATCTAGTAATATACAATAAATAATAATGATTAATAAATCCTCATAACACAATAATAATACTTAATCTAGCAATCCATATAGTATATATACAAACTCCAATGATTATTCCAGTATCCCATCCAAAATGGTAATCTATATTTAAGGGTGTGCCAATTAAATAACAAAAAATCCATACTAGTATCTTATTTTACTGGTAATATATGACCTAAACCCATTAGCATGGTCCATACATTTTCTTTAGTTTTAACCTACTCACACATTCCAATGACACATATGAATAAGATTTTTGCCAAGGGAAAGGAAGGTTTCTAAATGCAAAGACTATAACCATATAGTTTACACTCCCTTGTATATTTTCATGAACCTAATGAATATATAAACACTCAACAATTCACTAACAACTTAGCATGTTAAATTATTAAAAACCTAACCCTCTAAAGTTCACTATGAATCACTGCTATAGGATTTATATCTAGACCTTGATGCCTTTGTTTGTATAGGACTTAATACACATATGATGCCCAGACAGGTTTTAAATCATTGCATACCCGATGCAGAGAAATAATTTATTATTAGTTATCTTTAGATGCTACAACAATCTACAAGTATTACACAGGCCAAAAAGGGTGACTTCAAGTACATTAATGGATTGACTCACTAGTTTAATAATTACTTAAAAATAGTGGTTTATTAATTTACAAAAGGGACTGGGAGAAACTCGATGCCACAGGGATATGGTGATGCCATACAAAAAAAATCAATCTTATGAATTACAACATTGATGCAATATGGTGAATTAGTGACCTTAAAAGAAAAATGGTGACACCAAACTAGTTTTGTTCAGTTTGAAATTGTAAAATTCAAAGGTTTAATTGATATACTCAATGTATTGGTTAAATATCCATACTCTATTATTAGATGTATGTCTAAGATGTTCTACATGTGTTGTTGACAGTCCATTCGAATCTTGATACCTCTTATTATATCATATAATTAGTCCAATCATATGTCAATGAAAGCAAACTTACTATATGCTTTTATCTAAGAAGTGATTAATGCTTATGTCAATTCAGTCCAATCATAGATTAAGGCTAATATATATAGATTAGTAATATATATCTAATATAATCTTTGATATCAATCCAATCAACATGGTCCAATCATAGTTGTGATATATACAAATAAATTCCATAGATAAGGTAGCGATTCCTACTCTTTTTTTATAGGAAAACATTATCAGTCCTTCTAACATTCCATAAACTAGTTAAATGGGTAAATAAAGATGCCTCCCATATATATACACATAATTAGTAGTCGAAAAATAGTGACTCATTGCATGGAATATTCATTCTTAAGGAATCTATAGCATCTCAAAAGTGTTATACATGTCGAAAATTGAATATATATATATATATATATATATATATATATATATATATATATATATAGATATATAATTATAATGATCTTAGTATAGCTAAACTATCTAGAAAATATTATATGTTCTCATAATTTATAATCAAATTTTAAAACATGACTACCTACAAAGTGCACTGAAAACCCTCCTTTTACACTTCCTTTTTCTCCTTGATGGCTCGCTCAACTCCTCTCTCTTCATCCTTTTGTCCATTTGTCCCCCTTTTCTACTAAACTGGAAAATCTCTTATATGAAACAAAGCATAGTTTTTTGTGTTTAAAAGATTTCTAATTTTTTTAAGTTTTACTTTCTGTGTTTTCCATTATTTAATATTCTTCTTCTTTTTTTCCTAGATTTAGATTTTATACCCCTTTTATTCTTTATTTCCTTTTCTTTTCTTTTTTTTAAATGCAAAATTTATTTTTTTTATTTTACACTAAATATCAAAATCTCACAATTAAATTATCATCCACAAATGACACTTTCCTTAATTATTAATAATTTTGATTTTTAAATCTAGTTATGCTAATAACATTTCCACAAGCATTAATGATCAACGTACTAATTACGATACAAAATTTCATTAAGTCATTTATCCATACCAATAAACACATAAAAATTAACTTTCTAATGCAAGTAGAAAAGAACACACCATTAACAAATTATTTTTAATGCATTTAAACCATGTGATAAATATTGTGGTGTGTGTGGGGTTTCACAAACTCTCTATCGACCTTTGATGTCTCGATATATGTCACCCTCTCTAATGATGTTCTCCCTCCAGTATGCTCTGAGGGATGAGTTCTATTTCATCCACCTCACAACAAGTAGGTAATTAGATCATATCACATGATAAACATATAGTAATAAATATAACTCAAATAATACATTAATCAAATCACAATAAGTAATCATGTATCATCATGTATCTAAGCAATACTAAACTATCTTATAATAGTATAAATCTCAAGCTTGGTCATAAATATAACCAAATCTAAATTTGTTAGCTACAGATATCCATGGATAATTTAGCAAGTTTGCCTAGCAAAGAATCAGGATGTAATAGGATATTAGAAGGAGATGAGAAGAAAGCTAAAAAGTGAAGCAATCACAAATCCATCAAGATAGATACAAGAAACAAGACTAAAGTTTGAATTCCATAAGCTTCATATCCAAGAGTATTCCATGAGTACAAGAGGAAAGTGCCACCATGGAACCACTCCTGGGAAGTACGAAAATGACATCACCATAATACTTAGTCACCAATCACCAAAAGGTCCTTCAAGCACTAAACCAAGATCATTAATCATAAAAATTTAGCAATGAGAGAACCCCTGATAAAATCCATGGCTGTTCCAATCCTCTCAAATATAAGCAATACAAGAAGTTAAAAATGGAGGAAGATTTGAGACTTAAATAAACACTTTAAAATCGAGTCCACTAATTTGGGCGATGACATCTTGAATAAATGAGAAGTTATAAATGGGTCAATTATTTATAATTAATTCTCCACATTCTTCGCAGGGAGGGGGGCTTTCACAATTCCAATATTTAATAAGAGGAAGGTGAAGAGCTCTAAATTTAGCCAAGAAATTTATTAGAGAGTTAGTCTCATGATAATTATGGGAGAAAGAAATGTACTAAAAAAGGAATGACATAGAGGATTTATTGAATGATTAAATTGAGCTACCACTAATCAAATATTATCTATTTAATGACATTGATAATCAATATAGAATCACCTTCCACAAATAATTTCCTAAAATTTGAATCAATAGTGGTTCTTAAACATTTGAAAAGAGTTAGAGATTTAGTTGAGTTTTTTGAATACCATAGAATTTTGAAGGAAAAATAAGAAAACACTTGTCCAATATTATCTCTAAGATGCCTCCTCCTTTAGAAATACTTGGGTTACCTTTGGATTCCCTATAGAACTTTAGCTTGACATAATTTTTGCTCAAAAGCTTTCAAGAGGCCAACAACTTTTTGTTAATTTTAAGAGGGAGAGTGAAGTTATTTTTTAATAAATTCCATTTTAAGATAATATGATGATCCTATCCGATGATTTTATTTCTAGGAGGTGAAAATTCAATTTTAAAAAGCTCTAAAAAGAGTACCTTGATTTTAAGAGTGAAAAATTATTTAGAGAGGGATAGGTTCCTAAAGATTCTATTATTTATTTCATTCCATAATATTTAGATAATCAAAGATGGGGCCATCACCCAAATAATTATAATTTGATCCCTTTTTTCATATGTCAAGTTAATCAAAAGTTCATAAATAGAACTAATTGCTACCCAATGTATGTTCATTTTATTAAAGAACCAAAACCAAATTATCTAAGCAACATAGTAATGAAGGATGATGTGGTTTCAAGTTTTAGAATTATATTTTTAGAAGACACAACATGAGGGACCCTAAAAATAAATCTTTGGAGCCTGATTTGTTATTTTAGGAATAATGGAGTTTTATTCCTATTTAATAAATGAGTTTGAGTATGATAAATTAGTAATAATATTCCTAAAAAGCTATTGATTTATGAAATTAGATTTCAATTAGACTTTTTCTAAAAATACTAGAAAGAGAGAGAGAGAGATAAATAAACTTAGCTTATTTTGGACTGTTTCGTCTGAGATAGGGTCTGGAAATTTGTGTGTAGGGCTAGGACATTGTCTTAAACAGGATCCTAGACTTAATTTTTTGATTGGAAAAAAGCATTAGAAATAGACACCCAAGGCTTTGATCCTATAGTCCTTCCCTGACACTATTATCCTTGGGATCTAAGATTTTTGGGTTTTGTTTGCCTACTCAATGTGAGTTTATGTACTAATTTATAGGTCCTCACTATCAACAAAGCTCTTTATAGAGTTGATTCTATGTGTACTTGTATCTTCTATGCCATTGAAAGAAACTTTGGAAAATGGGGAAAAGGGGTTAGTGTGTGTAATATGCACTAGACATTATTCACACCCTGTGTGTGGGCACATTGCCTACATACTAATACTCTAAAGAGGGATCAAGCCATATGTAGTTCTCCTTTTAAGAGTGATTGGTGAAATAGTGAATAAAATGCAAGAAATGCTAAAATTGGGTATGCTTAAGATAACTAGGGGCTGGTGTAAGGACTTGAATTAGCTTTAAAATGTATAGGTTGTTTATATATAGAGAATAGGTAAGATTGGTCTTACTTTTATTTTTGCTTGTTGAATGATATTTGCCAATTGATTCCAAATGATCTTTGAATGGGCTTATATATGGATCTATTGGTCATGGGTTAGATAAAAATAGACTAAGCTGACATAATGAACAAGAGGAATCAGGAAAAAATAGTAATATGGGCTCAAATTATGATTGGATAGGAGTGTTAAAAAGGGGACACCCTAGGGTCCAGTGCTATAGTCCAACTTTAGCATTATTGTCTTGAGCAGACGACACCTGGGGGATAGATTAGTCATGAAGAGAGGGTCCTAGCTTAGCTGGGGTCACATCTAGAAGGACACAAATGATTGAGAATCAGTGAAAGTAAGCCTAAGAGGCTCATGAGATCAAGCAAGAGGGGCCTAAGGATTGGGTGTCTTTAGTCATGCTAAAGTTACCAAATTTTGCTTTTTATATGATTACATTTGACCCCCTTTTATTCTAGTGATGCAACAAAGTGAAATACTAGGATAAAGGAAAATAGAAGGCATACCTAAACTTACCTACAAAGGTGAATCCCATGAAGCTCGTGATGTTGAGTAATGTTGGATAGTACATAGAGAGAATGTTGTGTAAGTTTGAATATCTCACTGGGTACACGAACCAATCCAAAACCTATTGCAATACTGAGTAAGGCTGAGTAATGTTAGATGTGATGGATGATGTTTTACTAAAAGTTATATTACAAAGAAAGTTGAGTGCTCAATTCCCTAGAAATTGGTTCAAGAATGCAAAAGGTTGGCCCTTTGGCTCCATCATCACCTACTGAGTGAAGCTAGATAATCATGTATGTGCTAATTAGTGTTTAGATTGTATGTCCAATCCCTCTGAATAAGTGGCTCAAGAATACAAAGGTTGGCTCTTTAGCTCCATCATTACCACATGAACTAAATCTAAAAACTAATACTAGTATGTATAAATGTGTATATCATATGAGATGGCTTCTGAATCCCATTAATGTTCTAAAAATATGACAATGTGGTATGGATAGATGAATGTGTGCTAGAAACTAGGCTAATGTTGGCCAACTCAAAAAAGATGGAGATTAGGCTTGTATGAAATCCTCTCCAAAACTAAAACTTTAGCTTATGTGGAAGCCACTTGGGTACTCAAGAATGTAGAGGTTAGGCTTGTATGAAAACCACTCTGAAATGATGCCAACCACTTGTAGATGGAATAAGGCACAAAACTACTGAAAATGCCTGGATAATGTTAAAAACTAAAAGAAAAGAAGAAAATGTGTTGTGTAATCTGCCCCTAATCACTAGTGTTTGAAACATGGATTCTGATCTAGAAGTTATGTCAACTATCATATCTAAAACTAGAAGTGAGGACCAATTATGCCATGCATGATTCCCCTTATGTATGGATTCTCTAATAAAATTATACTAAAAACTATTGATCTAAATTGGTCTAATTATGTAAAACTATAGTTGAACCTACCTTTTTGCCTTCTAAGAAACCTAGTTTTTTTTTGTTTGGATAAGATTGCTGAAAATGGACACCCTAGTGTTTGATGCAATAGTCCAACCTCAGTTCTATTGTCTTGGGCTAAAACTGATCAGTATTCTAGAATCTTGACTGTTTGTCTAGTATATTTTGAGTGGTTTGATGATTGGTTGCTATTATAGTTTTTTTTAAACTAGATTTTTTTGACTAATAGGATCTTTGATTCCCATGTTTGTTTCCCCCTCTTCTAAGGGTAGGAATAGGTACCTTACAATGAATTCCCTCAAAATAAAAAGCCCTACAAGTGTTTTAAGCTAGAAATATACATGATATAGCAATGATAATCAACAAGATATCTCATGATATAGTATGGTTTAATTTGAGAGATTATTAGATCAACAGAGATATACCTAGATAAATGTAATAGTACGTGTAATGTATTGAACTAGAATTGAAAGTGTTAGTTGTTAGTTTGTTTGTTGTTAGTTGGAGGGATGGAGTATGATGTCCATCATGGCATCCAAGAAAATATGAAAAATGCATGATATGGATCATGGCATTACTAGCAATTGTAAGCAATCAAGCAATAAGCACACAAAGAAAGAATCAAGATGCATACAAGGGTGGCCAAGGGGCCAAGTAAAAAAGGGACATGGGCACATGCCACTCAAACTATAAAATAAGCATACAATGCATGTTCAAATGCCACATACACATACAGTTGAAAAAAGCAAGTTAACATGGAAGCCACAATCACATAGAGGAGTATAGGTAAAGGACATTGGAAAATGTCCTAAGACACACACATGAATAGAAGAGGACATTGTTAAATGTCCTAAGGCACATATAGAAGACAAGTAGGAATAGGAAATGCAATCCAACAAGCTATGCTAATCAAGGAGAGAAAGCATGTAATAGCTAGAAAGATATAATCACATATAACTAATCAAAGTAAGAGTGAAATTATGTAAGACATGTTTAGTATAATACTATGTATATGCTAAGAGATACACAAGTACTAGATACTAGTGAATTTTTGGTATAGTAATCTATGTAATCTAGTAAGTAATGTACATTAGCATGATAACTTGGAGTGTGTAGTGTAGGAATGACATAACATGAATGGTGTAATCATGTATAATATGTCCCTATTGGGTATGTATATCAAAGTGTGTCTCAAATGTAGATGTAGGATGCCCCCTTAATGGGTAGAGTGAAGCAATCAAAGATTTGGATATCACTACATACACTCAAAGAAGATCAATTGAAGCATGGTAATGTAGATAAATCAACATACAATAGCATGAAACAACAAATGTAAGTCCTAGCATAGTAGTAGTAGTAGTTTAAAGCATTGATGATGCATAAAATCAAATTTTTTTTGATGTTTTGACATTTTTGAATGTTTTTGGATTTTGAAATGTTATATTGTTTTTGTATTTTTGGAAAATCTGAACTATGTATAATAAAGAAGAATAAACTATGTATAGGCATTATTGAGGAGAAATGATACTAACTAATGAGTCTCATGAGAGACTCCCTATCATGGTGTCTTATATCAAGGAGTGGAATTGTGCATGATCATGAAGCATGATGAAAATGTTGAGGCTATGGCTCTGAAAGGTATATATGTTGTAGATGTTCTAAAATCTTTGAAGTAGAAACTAACTGTGGGGTCCCTCTATAAATATAATAAGTGGATGCTAGTGTAGGGCTCTTAGGGACCCATATAGAAGTAGGAGAAGTTATTTAAACATGTTCTCTATGTGCAGATGCATGAGATCTCAATGAAACTACTCTAGGTGTGAACACTATAGCTAGAAACTATCTAGAATCCCAAATTTTTGGAGGTGTATGAACCCTCTGTACTAGAAATTCATGCCTTAACTATTTCTAAATATGAATTGGAATAGGAATTGAAACTGGAGGAGAAGTTGAAACTAGTGGCAAAATTGAAACTAGAGGCAAAACTAAAACTAGTGACTACAAACTGGTAGATGGATTTGAAGTGGGGAGTGGTAATTCATATAAAACTCTGTCAACTATAAAAACCTAATTAGCATGAATGAATTTCATGCATATATGAATTGTAGAAGATACTTCTCTAAGTTTTTGAATCTATGGTCAACCAAGTAACATATCAAAAACTCCTACACTAGGAACTATAGTGAATGGTGTGGCCACATGTGTAGGACAAACCTATAGTGGATGTATTATCTCACCTAATGAACTCTATATATGCCCATTAAAACTACTGATAACTTTGTCTTTTGAAGTGATATCCTTCTTTGAATAACCCAAATGTTGTAGTAGTGTCAAGGTGCACATGTTAAGACTGAAACCATTATCAATAAACACACTATGAATAGGTTAATTATGAATGTGAGCTCTGATAAAGAGTGCATGATAATTTGAATCATCCTTGATGATATCCTATTTTGAGAAGGAGATATAAGGTATAGCTAGAACTCTAGAATTGTATACATTGATCATGTTTCTCAAAGGACGTAACTTAACTGAAGGTGTCTTATATGTATCTAGTGGTGGATGTGCATGATATGCATGATGAACCCCTAATGTGTCCCATGTATCCTATTTTGAATGTTATGAAAATAGATTTGAGAATATTTTCAATGTTTTATCTTATATTTACTTTGTCGATGGAGGCTCAACTAAAGTGCCAAAATCAATAGCATTTGAATCTATTAGGTCTTGTATCTTGTGTTTTAAACTGATACATAATTTTGTCATATGTCTTGGTGCCCTATGGTAGTCACAAAATGCCTGGTAATCATATCCATTTAGAAGAGGCTTTGATGGATCAACTTCTCAAATAGGAGGGAGGGATATGATATTACAAGCCAAAAGCTGATGTAAAACCCTGGTTGGAGGAACTAGAAGATATGAAAAAGTACATTGAGGGGGTGTTGATAAAACTATTCATTGAGGAGGTTCTAAATATGCATTAACTATAGGTTGATTCTACCCTTTAGTATTATTTAAATTGACCTTATATGGGACTTTGTTGTTACTATTGTTGTGTCTAATGTATTAGTGTACTTTAGTTTTCCCATTGAAATTAGTTTGACTTCTCTTTCCTTTAATGTGTCACACAACTCAGTGAAGGAAGAGAATATTTTGAACATGATTCATGAAATGCTAGTAGAAGACTTTGTTTGAAAAGGACCTGTAACTCCTGATCTGCCATGGGGCTAGTCATCTTAGCCAAGATAGTCTTATACTGAAGAATATAATATGTGAGATGCTCATTTGGTCATTATTTCTATTAAGAAATTTGAGCATATGAAACCTTATCACACATGTCGATATTGAAGTGTGCTAGGAGCATGTCAGCTAAAGGATTGAATGCATTGAATGACTGATTAGGTAGACTATAGAACCATTGTAAATCATAATCCTTTAGACTTCATGTAAATAGTTTGGTAAATAGCCAATCATTTTGTACATAATCCAAGCATACTACATGAAAACCTCTCAAATGTGTCTCTGGATCACCCTTGCCATCATAAAGAGTAAGCTTGGGTTGAAAAAAACCTTATGGCAAGGGTGTAGAGGCAATGTGACATACCAATGGTGTATGCAGAAGTGCAAAAGAATCCAAAGCTTGTGTAGGTCTAGTGGCACCTTGCTTAAGATGTAGTACCTTGGATTGAATATATCTTATATCTTGCACAAGGGCTACCACATCAAGAGATAGGGATGTACTAGTTGTAACTAGTGGCATAAAGGAAGGTTAGGCTGCTATAGGAGGTTGTTGAGACATAGTTGCCCCTATAGTGTCATTTGCAACTAGTTTTTTTATGGTTTGAAAAGATTGACCATTGTTCACTTTTTGTTGTTCCTCTTGTAGAATTATAAACATGTCATCTTACATAACTAAATGTTTGGTTAAGAGTTCTTGAAGTTATCTTTTATTAGTTTCATCAAAACTGATATATTGAGCCATTGTTAAAGTAGAAAAACAACTTGAATGTGTTTGAATGTTTTTCAATAAGTTTTAATAGGCAATGTGATTGAAAGGGAAAGTACTAAATATAATAAATGCAAGGTCCTAAAAATAGTGAATTATAAAGTACACAAAAAGGATACAGAGCTCCCAAACATGTAAGGTGATAATGCAAGAAGTAAAAAGCAGCTAGTACATGCAACTAGGAATTTTTAAACTATGAATTTCTGAAATTGAAAATGAATTTATGAGTTAAGTTTTAAAGAAAAAATTCAAAAAATTTTATGGGAAAGTGCTTGATTTAATGAGACCTAGTAGATATAACTAGGGTTTTGAGAAATAATAAATTTTTGAAAATTACTATGAATTTTTGAAATTTGAAGTGATTTTTTAATTTTAATATGCAACTAAAAATTTAGAAAATGATTGAAAAATTATTGGAAAATTAGTGGGAGCTAGTTTGAGCAACTAGGGTTTTTAATAAAATTGTTTTTGAAATTAATATTAAATTTGAAATTTTGAATTAAATTTTTGGTTTATATGTGCAAGCAAAAGATTAGGAAATTATTGGATTAATGATGGAAAATTACTAGGACCTAGTGTATGTAACTAGGGTTTGAAATAAATTTATTTTAAAATTCACTACAAAATTTTAAAATTTGAGAGGAATTTTAGATTTTAATATTCAAGGAAAAAAATCAAAAATTAATGGGAAAAATTAGCTATGAATATACCCTAGGGTTTTTATGCACAATTCAAAGTAAGTCGAGTTCACCAAATGATTTAATATTTTTGGGAATAATAGAGTTTTATTCCTATTTAATAAACAAGTATGAGTAGGATAAATCAATAAATAATATTCCTAATTAAAGCTACTAATTTTTGAAATTAGATTGCAATTAGACCTTTTCTAAAAACAATAGTAAGAGAGAAAATTAAACTTAGCTTATTCTAGACTATTCCAACTGAGACAGGGTCTAGAAATTTATGTGCAATGTTGGGACACTATCACAAACAGGATCCCGGACTTCATTTTCTGATTGGATAGGAGCATTGAAACTAGACACCTTAGGCTTTGGTGCTATAGTTTTTCTCTAACACTATTATCCTCAGGATCTAATCTTTTTGGGTTTTGTTTACCTACTTAGTCTGAGTCTATGTACCAATTTTTAGGTCCTCAATATCAACATATCCCCCTCTAGAGTTGATTCTTCATGTACTTGTATCTTTTATGAAACTGAAAGAAACTTAGACAAATGGGGGAAAGGGTTAGTGTGTGTAAGATGCCAGATGTGCTTCACACCCTATGTGTGGGCACACTACCTACATACCAATACTCTAAAAAGGGATCAATCCATATGTAGTTCTCCCTTTAAGAGTGCTTGGTACAATAGTGAATGAAATGTAAGAAATGATAAAATTGGGTATGCTTGAGATGATTAAGGGCTAGTGTAAGCAGTTGAATTATCTTGAAAGTGTATAGGCTAGTTGTATGCAGAGAATAGGGAGGATTGCTTGAGTGGTCTTGCTTGTATTTTTTCTTTTTTGAATGATATTTGCCAACCCTTTCCAAATGATCTTTGAATGGGCTTATATATAGATATATTGGTCATGGGTTAGATGAAACCAGACTTGGATAACATAATGAACAAAAATAATTAGGAAAAAATGGTAATCTAGGCTCGAATTGTGATTGGACAAAAGCACTAAAAAGGAGACACCCTATGGTCCAATGCTATAGTCCAACTTTGCCACTATTGTCTTGAGAAGAGGAGACCTAAGGTGATGGATTATTCATGAAGAGAGGTTCTTGGATCAGTTGGGGTCAAGTCTGAAAGGCCATGAATGAGTGGGAATTAGTGAAAGTAAGCCTAAGAGGGTCATGAGAGCAAGCAAGAGGGACCTAAGGATTGGGTGTCTTTAGTCATGCTCAAGTTACCAATTTTTACATTTTATGACTTTAGAGTCTATCCTAGAAAATATAATTCTTCTTCATGATAAAACATATATTTACATTAGCTTTGTGAAGTTCTCAAGGATTCATAATTTTTTAAAAGGGCATAAAGTTGTATTGATATGAGAGATGAACTTATTGTATCCTTGTTTCACTAAAATGATTCTAGAAGGATCTCTATTCCATTTAAGCCATCTATATCCATAGAGATAAGGATATGGTGAGATTTTAGGAATAAGTTGAAATAAATAAGAGGATTAGAGGAATGGATGGTTGTAAAAATACTTAGATTTTTCCATCTTCTCTAAGGCCCCCATACACATTGAATTTCAACCTAGTAATTACATCCTAGTGGTCCCCACAAGTTTTAAAAGTAATCTTTAAAATTATTAAAGGATGATCATAGAGATGACCCACACTAGACCAGGCATCCTTCTAGAAGTTAACAGATCTACCATTTTTAATATCCCATCATAGGGAGTTTGAGATAAGGTCTCTACATTTCCTAAGTAATTTCCAGATGTGAGACCCATACATCCAATGCTTTATAGTTAAAATACAATTTAGATAATCTATATTATTAAGATTCTTTATTTAGAGTAAGATATTCCACATGCTTTCTTTGTCTTGATATATTCTCCATATATTTGTTTCTCTTATAGCTTCATTCACCTTGAACAAATTTTTGATTCTAACCCCACCTTTTAATTTAGATAAGCATACCTCTTCCTATTTCATTAAAGTAATTTTCGTAAACTCAAAATAGCCATTACATAAAAAGGTTTTCATAATGTTAGTTAATCTAGATTTAATACTAATTGGAACTTTTGAGACTAACATCATATAGACTTGAATTACTTGGAGAACAACTTGAATTAATTTAATGTTTCCTACACAAGAGAGCCATTTTACATTCCAAAAAGCTTGTTTATTCTAGAAGGTTAAGGTCATCTTGTCCCAAAATTATTTTTTCAACTGCCCATCAAAGAGGGGGATCCCTAAGTATTTTTTAGGAATATAAAAACATGTGTTTATTTGAAGGTGAATCTGAATAGACCTACCATTATCTTAAATCCACAAAATTTGGATAAGGAAGCATCAATCTTAAAATTAAGGTAGTTTGTTGGGAAATTCAATGGAATATGGTTATTTCTTGGGGAACTAATTAACTGGGCTTACACACCCTATAAAAGGGATCTCCCATTTTCTTTCTCCTACCTCCGCAAAAGTTTATTTGTTATCATGTTTTTTAATAAAGAAGATATAGACAAAATATTTTAGGGAGGCCCTTGGTTCTTGAAAAATGTTGGTATTTCTAGTTTTAATTAGAATAAGGGTCTTGATGTTTCAAGGTTTGATCTTCAAAGTAATCCAGTTTGCATCATACTTTTTGGTCTACCCTTAGAGTTATGGAATGATTATGTCATGAATTGTATTGGATCTGAAATTAGATTCTTTCTTGAAATTGATCTAACAACATTGAATAAACTAAGAGGAGCCTAGCTAGACTGCATGTTAGTCTTAACTTGAATAATCAATTATCTCTCGAGGAACTAATTAATTATGCTTGCATAACCTATCAAATGGATCTCCCATTTTCTTTCAACTACCTCCCCAAAATTTTATTTGTTATCATGTTATTTAATAGAGAAGATATAGACAAAATATTTTTGGGAGGCCCTTGGTTCTTAAAAAAAATTGGTATTCCTAGTTTTAATTAGAATAAGGGTCTTGATATTTCAAGGTTTGATCTTGAAAGCAATCTAGGATGAATCATACTTTTTGGTCTACCCTTATAATTATGGAATGATTATGCCACCCATCATATTGGATCTAAAATTGGACCCTTGCTTGAAATTGATCTAACAACATTGAATAAATTAGGAGGAGCCTATGCTAGATTTTGTATCAGTCTTAACTTGAATAATTCTCTAGACAAAGAGATCAAACAAGTGGTTGGTTATCATACTTGGGTCTAGAAATTTGATTACAAGAAGATAACCTTTAATTTTAATGGTTTCCATGCCTAAGGTAATTTGTGGGAAAATTTCCCCTATATTTTTATTTCAAATGGGTTCGTAAATCCCAGTCTCATTCTAGCTCACCTATTAAGGTTCTAGCTAAGGTTGATCTTTTGGACCCTAAGCTTACTATGGATATTTCTATTTCCACATTGCATATTTTAAACCCAATCTTGGATGGCAAAGGAAAAGTAAAATTTTCAACTTCAGCTCTCAAGGGTTCAAAACAACAGGTTTGTAAGCTCCTCTTTACGAGCTATAAATGTAAAGGGGAGAAAATCCTAAAATAAGGGGGAAGAGCCCTTCCAAATAGAAATGAATATATTATCTTATAATGTTATGGGGATGGGATCCCTTAACAAATGGAGGTTTTTCAAATGATAACTTCAAATCCAAATCCCATATTTAGTTTTTATCCAAGAAACAAAGATTTGTGAAGATTTGTGTCTAGAAAAGTGTTCCAATTTTTTAAAAATCTTTGCCTCCTTCTCTATTTCAGCTAAGGGTCAATAAGATGGCCTTTGTGTTCTCTTCAATAAATCTTAAATGAGTTATTGAATTATGGACTCTAGGAAAAATTGGATCTTCCTTAAGATCTCAAGCTTCAAGGAGAATATGTATTTTTTCATCTTCACTATGTATCCTCCTTTAAGCCTAGTTGTTAAATCGATAATGTGGAAGGAAAATTTAATTGTTTTGAACTTTTTTCAAGATGAATATATTCTTTTAGTTGATGAATTCAATTTTATATTGAGAAATCATGAGAAAAGAGGTAGGATTCATAGAAATACTTTATCCCAATTAGAATTTATTAAATTTGTCAATGAAAAACATATTTGGGACATTGAGCCTAAATATGGATCCTTTACTTAGATTAAAAGAAGAGATGGTTTTTGTAACATTGCTAAATGAATTGACAAATTTCTAGATTCTAATTGTCTGTTAAATCAAAACTAGATCCTTCACTCAGATATTCTAAAAGTCTTGGAGCTTAACCATTTGCCTATTTCCCTCACTATCAAAAGGGACAAATATCCTTATGACACACCCTTTAGATTAGAACTAATGTGGCTAAAGGATCCAAATATGATGGACCTTATGAAATATTGGTAGAAGGAACCAACCCCTAGAGGTAACACCAATATGTTTATTGTATCTTGTAAGTTAAAAAGTGTTAGACAACACCTTCACAAATGGAATAATGAATTATTTGGGAACATCTTTAGGGAAAAATACATCATTGAGTCTAATATTCAAATCCTTCAATACCAAGTGTAGATGGTTGATCATTAAAAACCTCACTTCTTATGGAAAAAGAGCTAAGTGTAAAGCTGAATTCAATTTTGGTAAAAGAGGAAATTTTTTGGAAACAAAAATCTAGAGAGTGTTGGCTTAAGGAAGGATACCATAACATAAAATTATTACACCAATATTCCCAAGCTACTCATAATTATAACAAGATCTTGAAAATCAAAACTAGTAGTTGTCCTTATACTGAAAATTTGGATGTAATTAAAAAGGATATAGTCCATTTTTTTGAAAAATTCTTTAAGGACATCTCCCTAAATTTTGATTTGGAACAACATGAATTTTTGAATATTATTCCAAGAATTATCAATAAAAATCAAAATGTTTATTTAATAATGCCTTTCACAAAGGAATAAATCCGTACTACACTTTAGAGCATGGACAATGATAAAGTCATGGGCCCTGATGGGTTCCCTCTAAGATTTTTTAAGCACTTTTGAGAAATTGTGAAAAAAAATATTCTCAAATATGCCTATGAATGTATATACTTGAGAAGAATTATAAAGGATTTTAATTACACATTTCTAGCTCTGATCCCTAAGAAAGCTAATATGAACTCTCTCGATAGCTTCAGACCTATAGTCCTATGCAACACCTTCTATAATATTATCTCAAAAGCCTTGGCTAATTATCTAAAAATCTTCATTCCTCCTTTTATTTCAAAATAGCAAGATGGTTTTGTCCAAAATAGACAAATCTTAAATGGAGTTTTATTTTGTAAGAGCTAATTCTCTCAGTTAAATTGAATAAAGAAGCAAAGTTGATAATTGAAATTGATATAAATAAAACATATGATAGGGTTAATTTGAGATTTATTTTTAAAATCCTTAATAATTTTGGGTACTTAGAGACTTGGTGTGATTGGATCAATTCTTTCATCTCTACTCCTATGTTTTTTGTTCTTGTAAATGGAGCCCCGACTAAATTTTTAATGCTTTAAGAGGTCACCATCATAGAGGTCCTATCTCTCCCTACCTATTCTTCATCATGGTAGAAGCCCTGGGTAGAGCCTCTTAAAAGTCAAAATCAATTAATCTTAATAGAATATTAAACATTACTGAGAAAGTAAACTTGTCTCATGGTCAGTTTCTGAATGATATGATACAATTCTGAGAAAATATGCATGTATTTAGGAAGCTATAATGTTAAATAAAATATTAGATTGGTATCAGCATGCTTCAAGTTAAGATATTAAACTCTTGAAATCTAAAATTTATCCCTCCACACTTCACCCCATACACAAAATAAGATAAAGCAAATTCTTAAACTTTAAGAAAGTTATTAAAATATTCAATAAACTAAACTTGATTTAGATGTATACTTACTCAACATTGTAAATTTGTTATGTTTATTTCTAAAATATGGGCAGAGATGCTGACATTTTATAATTTAGTGATTCCATATAATGCCTTTAGAGATGTAAAAAAATCAATAGATTGAATTGGAGTTATATTCAAAGGAGTTAGAGAAGTAATTTATTTTTCATGAAGAGTTTCATTAAAATAGAAAAAATAAAATATAAAATAGTTTACATCCCATATTATCTACAATAAAATTTATTTTTACAAGTGTGTACCTTATAAATTTATATGATGTGTGGGTGTTTTCATAAATGTCATAGTAAATCTCATCTTTGAATCAAACCGTAAATTGACAACTTCAAATATGCTAATTTTAGGTGTAAATTGGTGAATAAAAAGACAAAAATCCAAGTAATATATATAATATATCAATTTCACATCTTCATCTCTTTTTCTTAACACAAAACCACTTAAGATATGATGGAATACTAACTATTTTATTAATATAAATCAGAAAAAGCTCAATGCAAATTATAAACACAAGTCAAATCTTCTAAACCTCTTTTATACTTATTTAATAACTCTTTTTAGAAAATAAAAAGATTTTTTTGTTTATATCAACATAATTATGAAAAAACTTTGATAAATTATCAATTTGGTATATTATGAATCAGAAATAGGCTAAATAATTTGATCTCACATGAATTAGGTTCACCAAATGTTTAACCCTAAATTGGGATGTGAATCCTACTTGGGTAGAAAGGGTTAAGAATATATAAATTATAATGCACAAGGGTGATATCAGATGTACAACCAGCTAATTAAATGATAAACTTAGATACAACATATTGTGAATTTATTAAACTTAGATAGGAAAAAAATAAAAAATACAACTATGTTAGAATATGAAAATGACAAATAAACAATGTACTTAGTTGGTTTTAATGTTAACATAGTTTTGGATCTAGAACAGGTAGGAAGTAGACTAAAGGAGGATTTTGAAATAGTCATCAAATCCTAGATTGAGTGCCTCTAAAGCTATGGGCACTAACATCAGCCTTGGACATTAGCATTGATGCTACCATTTAAATTAAACATAAGTGTTTTGTATGGAATACCTACTGGAAAAATATACGACCACCTAGATGCTTCTAGTTTTATCTTCACTTTATCTTTAGTGCATTCAAATCTATGTCATGGATTGTCACCCATCATGAAATGGTAAAACCCTAGTTCTTCATCTTCATAGTGACCTTGGTAAAAATGGGTTAGTGGGATTATGGTGTCAAGCTAATCCCAATGACTCATATATCAATGAGTGTTATCTACATAGCCACTAATCCAAATAGGTCCTTGGGTTGATGTATTTATCCCCTAATGTGTTGGCTCCTGTGTGCACAATGGTGTAATATGTGGAAAGTAAGTACAACTAATGACCTAACTTGTAACTTGGTAAATTGGTCTATTGGGCTACTCCTTAAGTACTTCATACCTTTAGATGTGTAGTCCCTATGATTGGTATGGAAATGGGGACAAATAGGGAAGATTTTGCTTAATTGAATGCTCTTTAGTATGAATGATAGGTTAGGAATAGATGAGGATTGATTATGAATATATTCCACTCCTATCAGGAAATATCTCATGTTAAAGAATTGTTAACAATTTTGACCCCACAAGTCAAATTTCCACCCTTATCATTCAAAGCTTTTCATGTCATTGCCAATTTTATTTTACTTAGAACAGTTCTAAAGGGATAGTCAGAATACTTAGGGTTTTCACAGCATAAAAAATACTTTGAGATTTTATGGAAGGAAGACTTCAAGTTTTGTCTAAGTATCAAAATTATTTCAGACTTTTTGTCTGAAACAACTTTTTTAAGGACCATCACATAGTTTCCCAAAGGACACTTTCATTTTCCCAAAGGGTACTCATCAAAAAGGTAGGTGGAATTTACAAAAAATCTACAGGTTTCCTTCCCTTCAGAAAAGGACCATTTATAAAAGCTTGAAGGGCATTGTCAAAAATTTTGAAGGGCTTGTTCATTTTCCTGAAGTTCCTTTCCAACTTTGCCAAAGGGTATATGCCCTTTGGAAAAAGGAAATTCAAAAGGGAAAGTGGAGTATTCAATTTCTTTGAAAGGTAAAGAACAAAACCCTAAAGGGTTATTTTCTTCAGGAAGGGCCATTTTAAGATTTCCTTTAGACTTTTTGTCTAAAGGAAATAAACAAGATGACTGACCATTTCATAAATTCTAAAGGGCCATTTGTAAAGTGCCAAAGGGATTTTTAAATAACATGAAGGGTCACTTGGAGAAAGGTTGAGGGGATGCTTTGAAATAGCTAAAAGTCTATTTTAAAAAAACCTGAGGAGAAACTTTGAAAAAGCTCAAAGGGCAGTTTCGAAAAGCCTGAGGGGTAATTTGCAAAGGTTTTGAAGACAAAATTCCTTCAAATTTTTTGTTCGAAGGAAATGAACGAAGGAAAGGGTTCTTTAAAAATTCTGAGGGACACTTTAGATTTTTGAAGGCATATTTATAGTTTTTTTGAAGATTAGAATCCCTTCATTAAAGTTCACTTCCAAGATTTTTGAAGGGTTCATTTCAAAGAGTCTGAAAGGTGCATCTCATTTTACCAAAAGATCATTTGAAAGGTTTTTAAGTGTACCTTCAATTTGTCTAAAGGGATCATTTTAACAAATCAAAGGGATATTTTAGATGATGAAGGATCACTTTCCCTTTGGGAAAGTTACCTATCAAAATTTTGAGGGACACTATCATAATTCCAAAGGCTCTTTTTTAAAAAGCTCGAAGGGCATTGACAAAATCCCAAACACATAATTCCTTTGAAATTTTTGTCCAAAGGAAATGATCAGAAGGAAAGCTCAAAAGAAAAGCCAAAATAAATATTTTCCATAGAAATATAAATAGAAATCAAAATATCGAGACAAAAAATCAAAGTGCCTGAAAGCGTTAGACCGATAAATTACCATAATGAAGACAAGGAGTTCAATCTAAATGCACCTCTCACTCATTAAGGTCCTCTTCCATGAAAGTAAAGGCTATATATATTTTATTTGTCAAAGATTCAATTGACTATTTATTGAAGTTAGGATTATCTCCTAGTCATCTCATGCATTCAATGATCCAACTCAGCTTTAAGCAGTTAAAGAAGCATATTCCTTTGAAGATTGTGGCATGGTTTTCCATGCAAGAATTTGACTTGTCAAACTTGGATCTACCTCATCCATTCTACACCAACATGGAATAATATGTATGTACTCTTTTTTATCTTTTTGAAATCTTTTAACATTCCATGAATTTAAGTAGAGTTCTATATTTGGAGATTGGCATAGCATCATGCATGATGGAAGTTTTGACTCAAACTTGGGATCTCCATCATTTTCAATGCCAAGGAGATTTTAATGCAAGGCATAAGATAAAAATATATTTTATTTAAAGGTTTTGATAGCAAAAGTTAGACTAAGTTGACCTCCTCTTCTATTTTTAGCACCAATCTCTTGGTTTTCATATACTTTTTTTATATAAGTTGGATTTTCAGCGTTGAATTATATCCTCTTTTTGGCAAGACCATACTCTACCAAAAATATGTGTTGTGTAACCTTTTTAGATTAATAGAAGGATATTTTTAAGACTCCAAAGTGCTGGTATAGTGTATTTATGTCAGCGATTTACATATGTGATAGAATTTACTTCCTTTTCAAGTCCTAATTCTTACCTAGTTACTAGTTGATCAAATTATACAGGTTATGTTATGTGTTGAATATATTTTAGCTAAAGTTATAGTAGATATAAGTGGTTGGTTATTACCTTGAATTAGGCCTATTCCATCATTTTCCTCAAGATTTGTTCACAAGATAGAACTTTTTCGTGAAATATTGATGCATAGGGGTCAATTGGGGTGAAAAATTTAGTTTGTTTATTATCTAATTAGTGATTTTAGAGTCTTAAATTGTGTGGATCAATAAAATTTTATGTGTATCACCATCATTAGATAGTATTTTCTTTCATTTTTCTTTTCTTTTCCTTATCCCTTTTTTCTCCAATATTTTGTAGCATAGAGTAAAGATCCTAACTGATACACCAAATGGAACTAGCCCTTAGAATCTAGAGACTCAATCCATTGATTAGGCCACCCATAGCCTAGGATTGTTCCCATGTTTCATTAGACTTTGAAAGCTTGAAACTACTTTCATAAGGGTGAAAGTTTGATTGAAAATAGTTTTTAACATACTCGATGGGACCTTAAAGAAATTCTTTGCATATCTGTGTAGACAACAATATTGTGTCGACTCCCCTTAAACACTTACACACTTTATTACTTTAAAATAAATTACTTATTTTAAATTAATGACACCTCACCTTTGACACCTCACCTTGGACACATCACCCTAAGACCATTTCCTACCCTATGAGTCACCCTGAGACTAGGTCATCTACCCATGACCTATTCTCACTCCTAACCTCCTAACTAACTCTTGTGCCTAATAAATCCATATTTTGACCATTCTCCAATAGAAAATGCACTTGGCAGATGGAGAATGGGAAAAGGGCTAAAAATAGCCCTTTTACCCATTCTCTAGCCGTTGACGTCGGTCAAATGTCAGCAGACACCGACAGGATCACTGACGTTGGTTACTTAAACTAGGACTCTCTCTCTGGTCTAATCGCTAATCCTGAATTCATCCTCCTAAACTCTGAGACATCGATGTGCACACTCTGAGACCAAACATCAAACTTTGACTAACACTCTCCTGGCTATAGAAACTCTGCACAAGTGACTCGAGATTGGATTAGAACATTGCACGAAGGCTTCGACATCAGCCACAACAGGAATATGCATTCTTACACCCTTAGTTCTTCTAACAGAGCTAAGTATTCTTCTATTTTATTAGAGTAATTTAGAATACATTAGTAATTAGTTTCTATTTACTATTTATAAATACTATCAACCAAACCCAACTTCTTCTTAGAGAGGTTAAAAAGCCTTCCCCATATCCTTATCCTCTTCTCATACCTATCCCCGACCTTTTCCCTTTATCAGACCCTATTCACTACCCTGCACAAGCTTTTAAGCTTCCAGACTCCTCTGTCAACCACAGACATACCCTAAAACCCATCTAAGGCCCACTGCCCCTACTGACATCGATAACATAACCAACATTAGCATATTAACCAATCGATGCTGGCAAGACTATCGACGTCGGTGACTGTGACAGACTGATTGCAGAGATAGGTAAGCATTGTCTACTTTCTCTTTCTTAGTCTTTCATTATTTCTTTTCATACAACACTCTTTTTGTCAAATAGTGGACTGTCATCCCTCATGGAGCTTTATGCTTTCGGGATCGAGCATTGCTTGGTAGTCCACCATATCTTTATCTAACACTCTCTTTGTTTAAGTCTTATTCTTATCTACAGGTGTCTTCCTCCACAGCTAAAAAGGAGCTCCTACAATGCTTGGATATGGTGCACAACTTAATCTGGGTAACATACAAACCCCTGACCCTTAACCTTAGTTTCTTCTTCTTCTGAATGTAAATAGTGAAAAACATAGAGAAACATTCTGGCACACCCGATGGGACCATGGAGTTTTCCTTGGGTTCATTCTTCAAAAAAGCAAACTTTCATATAGATGCATTAGGTAAAAATTCTCTTCTTACATCCTTTTCTTCTATCTTTTAATTTTGAAAAGAAACCATTAGCACAAGTTAAAAAGAACATCTTTCTTTTTCTTCTTGTCACTTCTTTCCTGCATCTTAGAGTAGTGAAAATTCATACTCTTAACCTTTTCTCCACTTCTTTGCATTTGAACAAAACATTTCAATTTGGATTAAAAACTATTGCATCTCATTCCTGCTTGAATGCATACTTAGCCCATTCACTTAGTAATTAAAATGCATTATGAATAAATCATAGTGCATAAATGTTACACAACCAGATCACAAGCACATCAAATTAAACATTTAAACATACTTGAGACAAGGCCCGTCTATGATTTCATCACCTAGCGGATACCTTACCCTTCCTGGCGATTCTACTTGGACTTCACTACCAAGAGGAGGACCCACTCTATTCTATGGTAGAGTATAAACTATAGGCAAAGTATATATTGGCTAAGTGGCCCAGCTCGGCTTTAGGTTCGTGAAGTGAAGGGAGCAAGCCCCTAGCACTAGGCCATGTATGAAACCTAACACAGATTTTTAAGCACCATAACTAACCTGAAACCAACCTTAGACTTCCTCTTTAGGACCCATTCTAAAAGCCCAATTCCCAAACAGATTCTTCTAAGGCATAATCCACCATGACTCTAAAATTTATTCTTAGGAATTTCATGTTTAGAGGTTGCTTGCCATCATCTATTTTTATAGCCTTATCTAATTTTTTGAGCTGGTAAGTTTGCATCATTTTGAGCTCTAAAAAGAACTTAGAATTTCTCCTTTATTCCAAAAACTTTTAGTTTTCTGAGTTTCTAGAAATACACAGACACTGACATCAGTTTTTCCACTAACGTCGGCAACTTATCTTCACCGACATAAATTTTTCCACCAACATCGGAAACATATACTCACCGACATCAGTTTTTCCACCGACGTCGGTCACTGTCAACAAATTTTCTTTCCAAATAGTAAGCTTAAAACCTAACTTTTTTGCTATTAAACATAACTTCTAGTCTCCTAAAACTGAAACATACAGTTTTTGGAACCTGAACCCATTTCACCTTGAATGGCTTTGACACTTAGTCAAACCAAAACTCTTGTTGACCACGTGAATCAACAACCACTTCCACCTTCGCCCTTCATACCAAGTCCCCTAATGGAGTATACTTCAGACACTGAGTGTACTCTTATCCAACCAACCCCTAATCAACCTCCAATTGTTCCCAAAGGGGATCAAAACTTTGAGAGATTCCTTGACCTCAATGTCAAGGCTCTCCAACACTATCTCGTAAGAAGCCAAATGTGAGATCCTTTAGGTAACCCTATTTTTGGGATGCCAACTTCTCTTACTGAAGTGGCAACGATATCGATAGCATCCGCTACCCAACCTATGACCATTCAAGCCACTACTTCAAATATTAACCCAACCATGGCCAATGTTCAAGATTTGGCCTCCCCTTTTATTTCTGGACCTACCTCCATCAGGGTTTTTGTACCCCCTCAACCACAAACAATTTAAACAAGCTCAACGCATTTTCAAAACTTGCTTGTCTCTATCCCACCCACTCTTGTACCCATAAATATAGGAGTGACCACTTACCCTTTAACTAGTGTAGCCACCATTCAACCACCCTTGGTGGCATTTAGTCAATTTGTGCCCTCCAACTTCGTGGCACAAGCCCCCTTGGCCTCAAACTTAGCCCCTATGATGAACTACCAATATGTTGCGCCTATACAAATGCAACCTAGTATATCATACACCCCTCACAATGCCTTCTAGGTACCCTACAACCTAGGAGGTGCCCCTCCTACCATTCCATCAGTGGATCTAATCAAGATGCTGATGGATAAGATATCCCACCTTGAGACATCCATTTTCAGTTCAAGCAATGTTCTTTCATATGAACAAATCTACAATGAACCTATCCACCCTTCGGTGCCTATTCGACCATACCCTAGCTAGTGGGAACTCCCAAAATTTACTCACTTTCAGAGTAAAGAGGACCCACAACAACATCTACGAGCATTTAGACACGCTTGTTACCTTATAACACACGATGATGCATTATTACTTTGCACATTTCCCATGTCACTTTCTAGTGCCACCCTTGATTGGTATGGTTCTATTACCAGTCACTCTCTTTTTACCTTCACTCAACTAGCTCAGTTATTCCTTGACCACTTCTCAATCAACATCACTAAAAAGGTCTCCATCACAGACCTATATTCTATTAGATAATTCGATGATGAATCAATAGCTGACTTCGTCGCCCATTAGAGAGGTTTGATCAACCAACTCTCCTTTTCATTACCTCAACCTGAGCTCATTGAGCTCTTTTCAAGAGCATGTGTCGAGCACATCTCATCCACTTTGTGGGTTCAAACATTCTGCACATTTGATGAAGCTTTCACCATGGCCTGAAAGCTTAAACTCCACGCAGTTAAAGAAGATAAGATTAAATTGCGTAGTAAAAATACTAATGCAAAATCTAATGACCCTTCTTCCAAATCTTCTTCTTCCCACTCCAAGTCCAAGGGATTGGCAAATGCTATGGTACTTAGATCATCATCTTCTACCACAACTAACCACTCTGACCCCTCCACATCACAAAGCATCACAAAAGAATTCCAACAATGATACATACAGTATCAATACACTCCAATTGGAGAATCATACGCTTCTGTGTTGGATAAACTAGTGAAGCAGGGGTCCTCAACCTCCCTCAAATTTGACCACCCCAATTTGACCCCTCAAAATCTATCCCTGCATGGTATAGGGAAAATGACTTTTGTAACTATCATCGTGTCAAGGGTCATGACACAGACAATTGCAAAACCCTCAAAAATGTTATTCAGGACATGTTAGACAAAGGGGATCTTGTTTTGGATAACCCAAATGTGCTGGCTAACCAAAACATAGATATCTTTAGGCAACCATTCCCTAATCATCCCCCTAGTCAAAATAATGTTTAGACCATGGCCGATGACCCTCAAGAGCGCAATATACGCACTATCAACATGGTTTTTCCTTTTATTCCTGACTAACCTCTCCCATAGCCTAAAGATGTTAGTCAACCTATTCCTCCACCATGGTTAGAAGAGCCCATTTTACCCACATCACCCCCATGACATCAAACACCTCATCTACCCATTCTTTTACCTTGTGAGGAACCCGTATTACCTGTTCCTCTTGCCCCCACCTTTCCTCTTCTTCTACCATTGGAAGAAGTTACCATTCATACCCAATGCCCTCATGTAGAAGAGGCCATCATCCCTCTACTTCACCTTTTAGAGGAGCCTTCCTCTCTTATTTGTCCTCCACCAATGGAGGATAGTCCTCGATCAACCCCACTTTCACATGTAGGAGAGGCTACTTTGACCTCTCCCATATTGGAGGACACCTTGACGGTACCAACATCGGTGCCCTCACCCTCATCCTTCTTATTACCAATAGAGGATCATACTTTTTCCACTCCTCGACCACATGTGGAAGCCATGATCATCCCTGCGCTTTATCCTCTCAAAGAGCCACATTCTCCAATCCCTTCTCCACCAAGAGAAGAACTTGTCTCTTCACCCACTTCGGTCGAGGAAGATCCGGTAATGGTTTTCTCTCGCCTTTGGCCTGAGATCACTGCGTCTAACACTTTTTTGCTCTCACAATCACCTAAATCCTCCAAAATACCAACTACAAGACCTTGCGTGATGTCACCTAAACCCTTCTCTTGATTGGCAAAAAACTTAGGATTTCTCAATTCTAGGAATCTAAAACATGAGGCATTATGGGAGCAACTTAAGGCTCATTATCTTACACATCCCACTTCAACTGCCAACCCTTTCATGACAAATCACCCCAAAGTCTCTAACGAGAGTCGGGCTTCTACTTCTAAATCTTTAAAAGCTCAACCATCCACACCTGAACCCAAACCCTCACAGGTGTCCACCATGTCGAAATAGATTACATCTCTCAGTGTTCAACCTGTATCGAACCTCACTCACTCACAAGTGAAGGTAGATTTGAACCTCACCCCACATAATAGTGGTCCTCACACCAAACTAAAGAAGCTTGTTAAACCACAACAGAGAACTCCTCCCCCACCATCACCATTGCTCTCTATTTTGGGCCCACATCCATTTACTTTAATAGGAGTGCTCCCAACTCCAACACCTAACAAAGGCAAAATGCCTCCATTACTCCCTCTACCCATCAAACATATACTTCCTCCAAAAAATTTGACACCTCTCACCATGAAAGTGCCATCTATGTGAGTGGCCACACGTCCAAACAAAAAGATGGTACAAAAAACTCCTCCTACAACTCTTAAAAAGAAGTTGTCAACCCCTATTATGACAAAGTATGCAGACCCATTAGCGGGTTCCTATGCTTTGCTATTATGCCAATTGTTGCAATCTTCTAGCATCAATCTCCCACCCCTTAAACCATACCAACCTCTCAGACCAAAACCATCTTGGTTCGATGACACTAAAATCTGTGCGTATCATCGCACACCTAGACATGACACTGAGCATTGATGTGCTCTTAAGGTTATCATTCATCAACACCTAAAAAAAGACACCCTTTTCATTAAGGATCCTCTTGACCACCCTTTTAATAGACCATCAACACCATCCCATATTTCTCAAACCTCCTCACCTTCATCGGGATCCCATCATCAGACTATGGTCCCTCTACCACCTTCTCCCCTTTTGTTTGAAATCAACACCATCAATGTTGCCATCAAGTAACAAACCAAGAAGGATAAAGGAAAAGAGAAGGTTTCTATCCCTTGGACATATCTATTCATCAAGCTTTCTCAACCACCAAAACCCAAGATTTCAATCTTGGGCACGTCTCAACCAATATCTTCGGGGCCAATTCGTGACTCCATGGTGAAACAACTTCACCAAACCCTTGTGAAGACGTCTTTGTATGACCTAATTCAAAGCTCTCCACAACATTTCCAAGCCTTAATCAAATCTTTATAGGCAGTGGAGGTCCAACCTGAAGACCCCTAACCACTGGCTGCTTTAGTCAAAACATTACCTACCATTGCCTCCATCACCTTCAGTGATTCTGAGATTCCAGAGTACAACCTAGAAGATCAAGATCTCACCCTTTCAAACTAAGCCTACCTACCTACCTAGGCAAAAGCTTTGTAGGATGCATCCTCACGTCACACTCCTTGTTAAAGAGGAGCTTCAACATCTTCTCTTCATCTCATTTATCCAACCCATTAATTATCCGTAATGGGTGTCAAACATTATCCCTGTCACAAAAGCAACTAGGGGAATTTGACTTTATAATAACTATCACAACCTCAACCAAGCATTGACCAAGCATCAACCAACTTATTAATCATCTTCATATCATCTAACATCAACTGAAACATGCTTACAACAAAATTTGAAAGAGCGAGATTTCAAAATCAGAGATCTTGTCCTTAAAGAAAACCAACACGTGACCAATATGGAAAGAAGCAAACAAGGCAAGTTTGCTCTTAATTGGCTTGGACCTTATATAATAACACATAAATATGGATTAGGGACTTATAGTCTATCTTCTCTTGAAGTCCGGCCAGAACTAGAGCCCCTTAATGCCTTGCATCTGCGACCATTCTACTATTAATCAAGTAATCATTCACTTGATGTTTAACTTGAGCTCATCCCTTAAACAACCCCTGTCATCCTCATTCCTATTCCTTTCAACCCTTTTTCCCCATAAACATTAGTTAACCCTTTTTACATTAATGCTTTGTCCTAATAAAAAGGGAGACCCCTAAACCTCTATAGTCTAGTCCATGACTAAAAGTTCAGTCAAAAAACACATAAAACTGGGATGCCTAACAAATATACAAAGGTCATAAACTATAAATGTAGACTACTCCCTCGAAGGACAACTACATCATTACTATTAATAGACTGCTCCCTTGAAGGACAGCTATTCACAGACATCCAAACATACAAGGCAAAAATATAGACCACTCCCTTGAAGGATGGCTATGCCTAAATTTTGCTACATACACAGCACCATTTTAGAAGCTTCCCACATCGATCAACTTCAATATGACCAAAAATTAAAACAACATCCCCAAGTAGACTTCTCTCATTGATCATTCTACCAAAAAAAATGACTGACAAACTATCAAGTCATGGACTTGCCTATAGTAGTTCTCAGGGTCACCTATAAAAGGGGCAAAGTTATCACTACTAAAAGGGTTACGCTATCTTAACATATCACATAATCACACCTATTACTCCAACATACTCAAGGGATTTTGAGCTCACTTAATGTCAAGCGATTCGAGTACTTCTCTAACACAAATCAATGGTCAACGACGTAATGCATGAATGGGGCTTTTGTTTCCAACAACCCCTATCTATACTATAATTATGGTCCTTGTCAATGAAAGAGCAACATGCCTTTCACTTCTTATACGCCTTCATCACATATAACCAAATCATTTTATAACCAACCCAAACTAACCAAACCAAACCCAACCAAACCAACCAAAACATTTTTCAAACCTCTAACATAACCTCATGATTTGTTTAATACAAATATCAATTTGTGTTGTATGAATTATTATAGACCATTCACATTAGTTTCTATGGAAAACAATACACATGGAAAATAATAGCCAAACACAATTTATGTCAAGCATATACCATCACTAAAATGGAAACTTACTGAAACATAAATATACTCATTTCATTATTAGCATACACCATCACTAATATGGAAAATTTCTAGGAATGACAAACCACATAACCAATGTTACAAAATACACCATCACATAATATAGAAAAGGCTATAACATCATCATACATTAATCATTTCAAGCATGTACCATCACACATATGGGAAATGCTAACAACACTAACTTGACCAAACCAACCAACAACCTCTTTGACCCTTCTTCCCTTTTGGGGAGAACTACATTGGCCTGAGGCCCTTAAAATAGGGGCTATATAGGCAGCACTCAGTTGACATGGGGTCTTCTAAGGTTAGCTCAGCCATTCATCCATTCATCTCCCTAATGATGTCAGCCATTCATTAGTTCATCTACTTGATGGACCAACCATATAACCTTTAACCATGACCTAACCTAGTCAAAACCAATCCATAACCTACCCTCTTCTTCCCTTTTGGGGAGAACTACATCAGCCTTAGGCCTTTAAAATAGGGGCTATGTAGGCAGCACTCAGTTGATATGGAGTCTTCTAAGGTTAGCTCAGCCATTCGTTTGTTCATCTACCTGATGGATGAACCATATAACTTTTAACCATGACCTAACCTAGTCAAACGCAATCCATAACCTAATGGACCAACTATCTAAACCAGTCTAAAATCATGACCAAACAACCAGCCCTGACACTATAGAAGTCACCTTAGACTTCTCATGGGGCACATTGGAGATTACATATATCTCCCTAACCGCAGCAGATAACACTTGAGATCACTTATATCTCAGCCTGACTAGACCAACCACTTTGGAGATCGCAACTATCTCTTTAGACCATGACTACTTTTGAGACAACTTTGTCTTGGTTGTTTTGATTGCATTTATGCTACATCACAAATAGTTAGAAAATTGTATGCAACCCATATTACGGCCCTCACACCTATTGTCGGATCATGACCATGTTGATCCCCAATATTTGTGACATTTTTGTGTTTTCTAGGAGCACTTCCTAGCCCAAGATACTTGGAACATGATGACCATTGGAGCTACAACTTTGATCAATCTAACCCAATCAGCTACGACCAAAAATTTAGGGATTGGTTAGTTTGATTTTAGTCCTCCTCGACCATTGGAGTT
This sequence comes from Torreya grandis, assembly GCA_037957365.1. Taxonomy (NCBI): domain Eukaryota; kingdom Viridiplantae; phylum Streptophyta; class Pinopsida; order Cupressales; family Taxaceae; genus Torreya; species Torreya grandis. The sequence continues at coordinate 4,143,494 of JARHVA010000775.1, read as the reverse complement.
ATAGCTTTGATGATTTAACCCAATCAGCTACGACCAAAAAGCTAGGGACTGATTACTTCAATTTTAGTGCTCCTCGACCTTACCTATGATAATTTGACCTACCTATCACATGAAGTGGCATACGCATAATCTCAACTATTATAGCATTCACACTCCAACTTCACCATACCCATCCACTACCTATAAAATTGGCAATCGATTTTAGGTTCCCTTCTCTCAATTCTCGCTTTGAGGGGGAATACCTCAACCCATACCTAGGGCAAACAACATCTATTTTTGTCTTGCATTTTGTCAAAACAACCAACAAGACAAAAAAGGGCAAATGTAGACACCAATATTGTGTTGACTCCCCTTAAACACTTACACACTTTATTAATTTAAAATAAATTACTTATTTTAAATTAATGACACCTCACCTTGGACACCTCACCTTAGACACATCACCCTAAGACCATTTCCTACCCTATGAGTCACCCTAAGACTAGGTCATCTACCCATGACCTATTCTCACTCCTAACCTCCTAACTAACTCTTGTGCCTAATAAACCCATCCTTTGACCATTCTCCAATGGCAAATGCACTTGGTAGATGGAGAATAGGCAAAGGGCTAAAAATAGCCCTTTTACCCATTCTCTAGCTATCGACATCGGTCAAATGTCAGTTGATGCCGACGAGATCAATGACATTGGTTACTTAAATCAAGACTCTCTCTCTCTGGTCTAATCGCTAATCCCAAATTCTTCCTCCCAAACTCTAAGACATCGACATGCACACTCTGAGAACAAACATTAGACTTTGACTAACGCTCTCTTGGCTACAAAAAATCTGCACAAGTGACTCCAGATTGGATTAGAACATTGCACAAGGGCTTCAACATCAGCCATAATAGGAATACGTGTTTTAACACCCTTAGTTCTTCTAACAGAGCTAAGTATTCTTCTATTTTATTTTAGTAATTTAGAATACATTAGTAATTAGGTTCTATTTATTATTTCTAAATACTATCAACCAGACCTGACTTCTTCCTGGAGAGGCTGAAAAGCCTTCTCCATATCCTTATCCTCTTCTCATACCTATCCCTGACCTTTGCCCTTTCTCAGACCCTATTCACTGCCCTGCAACCCTACACAAGCTTTTAAGCTTCCAGACTCCTCTATTGACCACAGGCATACCCTGAAACCCATCCAAGGCCCACTACCCCTATCGACATCGATAACATAACTGACATCAGCATATTGACAAACTGACATCAACAGGACTACCGACATTGGCAACTGTGACAGACTGATTACAGAGAATAGGTATGCATTGTCTACTTTCTATTTCTTAGTTTTTCATTATTTCTTTTCATACAACACTCTTTTTGTCAAATAGTGGACTGTCATCCCTCACAAAGCTTTATGCTTCTAGGACCGAGCGTTGCTTGGCAGTCCACCATATCTTTATTTGACACTCTCTTTGTTTGAGTCTTATTCTTATCTACAAGTGTCTTCCTCCACAGCCAAAGAGGAGCTCCTACAATGCTTGGATACGATGCACAACTTTATCTGGGTAACATACAAACCCTTGACCCTTAACCTTAGTTTCTTCTTCTTCTGAATGTAAACAGTGAAAAACATAGAGAAACAATCTGAAGAAATTTTATTGTAAAAGAAGATATTCATTATCATCAACATCAACATCCAATTGCAGATCTCATAGCATCATCCAAGCAATTTATTCATGCCAAAGGTTACCACAAGGTCAATAAGTAAAGGTATTTCTTTTGAATTTATATCATATAAAAGATCAAGGTTTAGGAGGTCAAATCAATATCCTCAAAATAAATATTCATCTCTTGGTTATCTTATTGTTCTAGACACTACAATCCCCACTTTCAAAATGGCCATCAAAAATTAGGTGTTTGTTCCATTCAATAGAGGTAGCCCACTAAATATAGCCTAGTTTAATGGCATTCCTATGTCTACTCTCTAAATTTTCCCATTCTTCTTAGGAGAAAATCAAATAACCCCTTTTGAGCATAGCCAAGATGTAGCTAATCTATGTTTAGTCTATACTGTTGTTGAGGATAATGTTGTTATTAGATTACTTACTACTTCCTTCAAAAGAAAAGCATTGTAATGGTATATAAACCTCCCACTAAACTCTATTTCTACCTGGGATGAATTGGGCGTAGCCTTAGTCAAGAAATTTGAAGACAAATCTGATCACCTATCTTTAGATGAGCAATTAACTACCATAAAAAGAACTCCTCATGAGTTCATGTTCAATTTTAACCTCAGATTCTAAAATATATGGACTAGGATACCTATGTTGATTAGGCCATCCCCTAAATATGCATTTCTATATTATTTAAAATCCCTCAACTCTGACATTAGTGTGATGATAGAGTTAATGGGTGGTACTACCTTGCCAAATGCTTATGAGGTTGCAATAAGGGCAGAGAATAGTTTGATAGAAGCTGGTAAGCTTTCTCCAAGGCCTCCAATTTTGATATTTCTAGAATTGAATTCTATACTAAACCCTCAAATTCCTCAAGTTCCATCCTTAGCTCCTACTCCATCACCTCAAGCTTAAATTGCAGCCCCTACTAATCAAACTAATGAGATAGGAGAGTTGAAAAGTTTGATACAATCATTTAGAAATGAAATAGTACAACTCAATAGACAATAATTTTAGGCTAATAGGCCCTATCAGCAACAAAATTAGACCACCTATCAACCCTTCAAAGATCAAAGTCCTCCTTATCAAGGTTTTAGAGAGAACAAACCACCTTATCAAACACTTAGAGTCATAACTCTAGCTCATTGATCCTAATGCTCTTTCCACTTCAAAGGACATTTTTCCCACCCCACCTCAAAACAACTTGATGTAAGATTCAGATTGGCAGTCCTCAAATCTTAATGATGCTCAAAACCAAGCCTTGGTATCATAAAACATCACTATGCCACAAATGACACAAGAAGAGTTTTCTTTTCAAGGAGATCAGTCCCAAGATACAAGTTTGGCATCATAAAAAGAGACTCAACAATTTCAAGGGTAGCTTGATGCCATTAATGTAAATTGGCAAGTGGATGATCATGTTACTTTTACTCAGGGTGTTGAAACTAATAGTATAAGTGGTCAAGTTATAGTTGTAACTAGAGCTAAAAGAAGAGCCATTGATAAACTTAGGATGTGATAAATGTTTCAAGTACTCCTAATGTTATTTCTAATATTACAAAATAACAACTTTTTGCCTCTATAACACAAAAAAATTAGAATATAGAGGTTAGTAAAGTTCATCAAATACCCCTGGTTCATGAGCAGCCATTTCTTTAGAAAGTGCAACCTAAGGTTGGTGGATCTCAATTCAGTATAGTGGATCAGATGAAGAATTATAATATTAGAATTAGTATGTGTAATTCTCTTTCCATTCCAAGACAAAAATATATTCTCATCTAAGAGCTTTCAGCTCTCAAATTGTCTCCAAAACCAGTTGACAAAGGAGTTGTCTTAACTAATTCAGATCAACCAACTAAGCAACAAATACAACAAGTAAATAAGATGGAAAAGGTGGTCAGAACTGAGGTAAAAATAAATAAAACTCCTCCTTTCTACCTTTCTTTGATATTAGGTGATACTTTGGTTCATAACTGTATGGTGGATAGTGGAGCTAGTAGTACAGTCATGCCTAAATAGATTATAGACAAGCTCAGCCTTATTTATGAGCCAAACACTAAGGGGGTATTGCAACTAGATGGGTCACAAAAAATATTTTAGGCATCATCAAAGATCTGAAATTAACATTACATGTTTGTCCCAATGTTACTTTCAGCAAGATGTTATGGTAGACTTGCCTCCTTACTTTGTTATGTGTCTTTCAAGGGACTTCACCACAAAGATTGGGGGATACTTACCAGCTGACTAGACTTATTTTTTGTTTATAACTATGTACGGTACCATGGTAATGATTCATTCTAAACCTATTGAACATTTTCATATCGAGCCATATATGCCGAGTGTTGTAAACACTAACTGTATCATCTCAGATGTGCTAGAAACTAGTGAAGTAGAAAATGGATCACCTTTAGATGGAGTTATATATTTGTTTCTTGATGATTGAGATTATAATTTACATGATCATGATCCTTATAATCTAATTTAATAAGGACTTGGTATGTATTACCTTCATGAGAATGATGTACCAATTCCAGCCATGGTTAAGGATGATGAATCTAGTGAAGCTTTGTGGTAATTGTACTTTGATGGATCAAGGAATAAATGTGGTACCAAATCTATAATGATGTTAGTTTCTCTAAAAAATAAAGGTTATTTCTCTTTTATCAAGTTTTAATTTGGTTGTTCAAACAATGTTGCTGAGTATGAAGCACTAGTTCATAGTTTGTAGTGGGCTAGGAAGATGAAAGTCAACTCCTGTTAGAAATATTGTCATTGATGTCAAAGGTTTAGCATTATTGGTGATAAAGGCCCCATTGCATTTAATTTTGTTTGTAATAAATATATCTTGGCTAATGTGAGTTAATATTTATTTAATATTAACAAATATATTTTTGGTTGCATATGAAACAAAAGAAGGGCCCGTGGAGAAGTCGAAGAGCCATGGGGTAAAGATAAAAGAAGGATGGGATGCATTTTCCCATGAAAATTCATCTTGGGGAATACCAAGAGTCACCAAGTGAATACAAAAGAGTAAGGGTGAAATTTCTCATGAAGGGACACCTTAAGGAATACGAAAAGTCACCAAGATGAGGACAAAAGATGGAAAGACGTTTTTGGTCATGAAGGGTCACCACATGACTTTTCAAAGGCTTGAATATGAAGGGTCATCCAAGATTGGTGCCATTTTTCATGAAGATTGAAGGGTCACAAAAGGGGGAAGGCCAAAGGTCATTTGAAAAGCTATAAATAAAGGCTTGAAAATCCATTTGTAATATGAGAGATATAGATTGATTTGATATTGTAATATCTAGCTTAGAAGAGAAATTGTGAGAGATGAATATGATTTGTATTTGCTATATCTAGCTTAGAAGAGAAAAGGTGAGAGAGAGGAAGGAGATGTTGTATTGATCTATCATTTATTGAGATAGAAACATTGAGAGATAGGTGTGTGGTATACACAAAGGGATTGGTGCTTCTGTGGGTTGGTGCTCACAAATTGTTGCTGGGTTGGTGCTCGGCAAATGGGTTGGTGCTCCTGTGGGTTGGTGCTCATGAATAGTAGCTGGGTTGGTGCTCAACAAAGGGGTTTGAAGCTCCTGTGGGTTGGTGCTCATGAATTATAGCTGAGGTTGGTACTCGACATAGGGGAATGGTGCTCTTGTGGGTTTGTTCTCACGAATATACTTGAGATTGTTCTCCATGGTTTTTCCCACATTGGGTTTCCACATTATATCTGGTGTCTCTTTCTATCTTATGTGATGTTTATTATTTGAGTTTTATTTCATATCTTGAATGTTTGATTAAGTGGAATTTGGTTAAAGGAAATATTTATAAGATATATGATATACTGATTCACCCCCCCTCTCAGTATATCCCGTGCTTAACAATTGGTATCATAGCAGGTTCCTTTTTGAAAAGTTTTACAACTTGAAGGTAGATCAAGAAAGCACAATGGCTAAGTCACAAGAAGGATTTTCTACAAATAAGACACCTTTGTTTGATGGGATGAATTATGCTTTTTGGAGCATGAGAACAAAGGTTTATTTGATGGCCCTTGGATTCGACATATGGAAATTAGTGGTGGAGGAATATGAAGAGCCACAAACATCTACAATGACTCCAACAGAAAAGAAGTCAAGTGAATGTAATGCTAAATCTTTAAATGCTATTTTATGTGGTTTATGTGAATATTAATCTGTTAAAGTTATGAAATGTAAATCTACTCATGAAACTTGGGTAAAACTTGAGAATATTTACAAAGGTGATGGAAAGGTTTAGCAAGCTAAGTGGTAGACTTTTAGAAGGTAGTTTGAAAGTTTGAAGATGGAAGAAGAAGAAGATATAGCAAATTATCTTTTGCGAGTTGATCAAGTCTTAAATTAGATTCAAGGTCTTAGAGAAACATTAGATGAGCCAATGGTGGTGCAAAAGGTTTTGAGATCTCTACCAATGAGATATGATGCAAAGGTTTTAGCAATTGAGGAGATGAAGAATTTAGCCAAGATAAAAATGGATGACCTTCATGGTATTCTCACAGCATATGAAATGTGAACAGAACAAGATAAACCCTCAAAGAGAGAAGCGGCTTTCAAGACATCAAAGAAAGAGAAAGCTAAGATTCAAGAATCAAGTGATAGTTCCAGTGATGATGAAGATGATAATGGAGCACTTTTCATTCACAAGCCAAAAAGAGGAACAAATAAATATCAAGGAAAATTACCTTTTAAATGTTTTAATTATGAAAATATTAGACATTTTTAAAGGTTAAGGATGATGAAGAAGAAAATCCTACATACGAGAAGAATTTCAAAGGCAAATCTAAGAAGGGTTTCGAGAAGAAGAGCCTGTATTCTAAGGATCCTAGTTCAGGCGAAGATAGTGGAGTCAGTGATTCAGAAGAAGAAGAGATTCTATTCATGGCCATACATGAAGGTGATCAAGAAGAAGAAGAGGAGGAAGCTGAAGTGAATATGGAAGAAGAGCTCATTTGTGCCTTAGAAGAGTTAGAAGTTGTTCAAAAGAAGAATCGAAGGTTAAAGTGCCAGATCAAGAAAAATGAACAAGAGTCAAAGGAAATGATTGAAGATCTACAAGCACACTTTGAAGAAGCCAAGAAGAATGAAGATCTCAAAGCACAGTTGGAAATAGCAAGAAAATAATTTCAAAGGTATGTTATTGAAATTGCCTCTTTAAAAGAATATATTTAGAAAGCAGTCAATGATAAAGTAGTTAGTGATTCAAAATTTGATGATAGCACTAACATGCTAAATAAGATATTGGAAAGTCAAAAAGCATATTCAAATAAGATAGGGATCAGTTTTGAAAAGAAAAAGAGATATGTTGAAGCTCTTACACAAGAGGAAACAAAAAAGGGAGAAGTGAAGAATATAGAGGACATTCCAAACAGAGAAGGCTGGAAGGAACAAAGCTACAAAAGGCAATTAGGTCAGAGATATACAAACAGGTCTTATTTTTATGGCTATTGTTTTTATTGTAATGGATAGGGTCATAAGAAATTAGAATGTAGAAAAAGAGATAACAATTTCAGAAACAAGGAGAAGGAAAGTCAAGTAGATTCAAGCAGAAGCCACAACTCTTTTGCTCCTCTATCAAGCTTTGATGAAAAGACCATAGTATGCTACAAGTGCAACAACTTCAGACACATAGCTTAGTATTGTATAAGCATGTTCGAGTTAGTCAAGAAGGATCAGAGCTTCAAAGCTCCATTCATCAAGATGAAGGATTAGAATCTCAAAGCTCCATTCATTAAGGAGAAGGTTCAGACATGTACATGGCAGAAGAAACAACATGAAGATTCTATGATGGTGCAAATAGCTCTACATGTGGGAGGTAAAGATAAGCCATGGTTAATTGATAGTGGATGTTCAAGGCATATGATAGGAGATAAAAGTAAGTCCATTACTTTAAAGAAGATCAATGGTGGTACAGTGAGATTTGGAGATAAAACCACTATCAGGATAATCGAAAAAGGTACTTTGCGTTTGGATTATGGTAGAACTAAGACTAAGAATGTTTTATATGTAAAAGGTCTTAAGCATAATTTGTTGAGTGTTAGTCAAATATGTGATCAAGGATACACATTAAGGTTTCATGCTAAAGGTTGTGAGACTAGAAGAAAAGATTCAAATGAGTTGATTATAGATGCTCAAAGTATAGGGAACAATGTATATGTTTTGTCAGATATCTTCTCAAAGGCATGATCAAAGGATACATTCAAAGATCGGTGAGAGGAGTTGGGAGTAATTTCTATTACTTCCTGCCATTGATGTTCAGCATCAAGTGAGGGGGAGCTAAGTGTTAGCTCTAGGTAGGCCCTTTGCCATTGATGTCAAAGGGGGAGAATAAGAGGTACAGGTATAGGTGTATAAAATAAGTACAGGTGCAAAAAATAGGTACAGGGAATAGGTAAAGGTTGCTAAAGTAAGGGGGAGTTACTATATGTTTTCAAATGATGGTATGTGTAGGTGACAGGATGTGGCAGTTTTAGGATTGAGGTTGTCATCAATGACAAAGGGGGAGATTGTTGTAAATATTGTCATTGATGTCAAAGGTTTAGCATTATTGGTGATAAAGGCCCCATTGCATTTAATGTTGTTTGTAATAAATATATCTTGGCTAATGTGAGTTAATATTTATTTAATATTAACGAATATATTTTTGGTTGCATATGAGACAAAAGAAGGGCCCATGGAGAATTTGAAGAGCCACAGGGTAAAGACAAAAGAAGGATGGGATGCATTTTTCCATGAAGAGTCATCTTGGGGAATACCAAGAGTCACCAAGTGAAGACAAAAGAGTAAGGGCACAATTTCTCATGAAAGGACACCTTAAGGAATACGAAAAGTCACAAGATGAGGAAAAAATATGGAAGGACATTTTTGGTCATGAAGGGTCACCACATGACTTTTCAAAGGCTTGAATATGAAGGGTCATCCAAGATTGGTGCCATTTTCCATGAGGATTTAAGAGTCACAAAGGGGGAAGGCCAAAGGTCATTTGGAAAGCTATAAATAAAGGCTTGAAAAGCCATTTGTAATATGAGAGATAGAGGTTGATTTGATATTGTAATATCTAACTTAGAAGAGCAATTGTGAGAGATGAATATGATTTGTATTTGTTATATCTAGCTTAGAAGAGCAAAGGTGAGAGAGAGGAAGGAGATGTTGTATTGATCTATCATTTTTTGAGATAGCAACATTGAGAGATAGGTGAGTGGTATACACAAAGGGGTTGGTGCTCTTATGGGTTGGTGCTCACAAATTGTTGCTGGGTTGGTGCTCGACAAAGGGATTGGTACTCCTGTGGGTTGGTGCTCACGAATAGTAGCTGGGTTGTTGCTCGACAAAGGGTTTTGAAACTCCTGTGGGTTGGAGCTCACAATTTGTAGCTAAGGTTGGTACTCGGCAAAGGGGTATGGTGCTCCTTTGGGTTTATTCTTATGAATATACTTGAGATTGTTCTCCATGGTTTTTCCCACATTGGGTTTCCACGTTATATCTGGTGCCTCTCTCTATCTTGTGTGATGTTTAATGTTTGAGTTTTCTTGCATATCTTGAATGTTTGATTAAGTGGAATTTGGTTAAAGGAAAGATTTATAAGATATATGATATACTGATTCACCCCCCCTCTCAGTATATCCCATGCTTAACAACTCCTTGTAGGTTTTTGGTGATAGTGAACTTGTAATTCACCAAGAGGTTTGAATGTATGCAAAAAATTGTTTCTTAAATATTAAAAGCTTATAATATGTCACTTGAATATTTTTAAGCTTTTAACATTCAATCAATACCAAGAGGTGAGAATAAACATGCAGATAGATTGGATTCCATTGGATCATAATTTAGTATCTCAGATGATAGAAAGAGTGAGAAAATTTAGTCATATATAAAGGTGGTTGTAAGCCTTATATTTTAGATAATCATGATAATTGGCAAGTGTTTGAATATGACAATCAAATTGTGATATTCTTGCAAGAGGAGGCTGAGTTTTCTTCAAAAAACCAATCAAAGCACTTACAGTAGTATCATGATCAGATTGTGCAACTAAAAACAAATAAGTTTCCCAATGGATTGGTCACACTTGATAACATATTTAGTGGTGATGATGAATTAAGGAGAATTCATCCTTCTCAACAAAGGAAGAACACTATGTCAATGTAGAGATTGCAGCTAGTAAGATTTTGAAGTTGGGTAAGGTATGCACTCCTTCACAAAAATAAGCTTTCATTGAGTTATGCACAAGTTTTGCTGATATATTTGCTTGTAAATATAGTGATCTCAAGGGATTTGACCTAAGTTTATCTCAACACATTATTGAGTTAGAGGCTAAAACTAAACTAGCGAGACAAAGATAAAGGCCCATTAATCCTAAGCTTGAGCCTTTGATGAGAGTTGAGCTTCACAAGCTCATAGAGTTAGCTATTATATTTCTAATTAAGCACTCAAATTTGGTGGAAAATACTATTTTGGTATCAAAGAATAATGGTGAAATTAGATTGTGTGTTGACTTCCATGATTTGAATAGGACTTCACTTAAAGATCATTACCCATTGCCATCAATGGAACAAATTTTACAGTTAGTTATAGGTTCAAAAAGGTTTTCTTTACTGGATGGATACAATGGCTACAATAAAATTTTGGTCAAAGAAGAGGACCAATTTAATACTACCTTCACAACCAAGTGGGGGACATTTGTATATAGAAAGATGCCATTCGATTTATTTAATGTTAGAGCAACCTTTCAAAGAGCCATGGGTATGGTATTCCAAGGCCTTCTTAACAAGTTTTTACTTATTTATTTGGATGATATAATAGTATTTTCAAATAATGAAGGTGATCACATGGTTCATCTCAAGTAAGTGTTCAAAAAGTGTAGACAATTTGGGATATCTTTAAACCCCAAAAAGTGTGTCCTTTCAGTTCATGAAGGTAAGCTCCTTGGCCATGTGGTTTGAAATTCTATTTTTATCATAGATTTTGAAAGGGTAGACTCCATTATTGCACTCTCCTTGCCTAAACACAAAAAATCTATGCAAATCTTCTTTGGGAAAATTAACTTCATAAGGAGATATATTTCATATTTTCCCATTTTATCTAAGCCACTTATAGCCATGCTAAAGAAGAATCAGAGCTTTAGCTATTCCAAAGAAAGATTAAAGAGTTTTGAAGATATTAAGAATGCCATAGCCAGTGCTCCTACACTTATAATTCTAGATTTCATAAAAGATTTCATTATGTATACATATGTTAACATGGACACCATTTCAAACATTCTTATGCAACAAAATCATGAGGCTTTGGAATAGCCAATATCTCTCTTCAATCAAGGCTTGGAAGAGTATGAAACAAGGTACTCTTTTGTTAAGAAACATGTACTTTCAGTTATAAGGTCTCTTAAAAAGTTTAGATACTTATTATCTAACAATAAGATACACCTAATGGTTTCTCATCCAAGCATCAAGGAGTTCCTTTTGAATAAAGATATAAATGAGAAGAGAGCTAGCTGGATAACCAAGGTAATGAAGTATGATGCGTAAATTAAGGTCACAAATTTTATTGGAGTAAAATGACTTTGTGAGCATTTAGCTCAAGACTTGCAAGAGACTAATGAGGTTATTTTGGTGTTAAATGATGAAGAGGTTGTAGTTGGTCATACCTTACCTTCCTGATAGTTTCATGACTTAGTAATCTATATCCAAGATGGTATTTATCCCTCTCATCTAAGTGCTTTGAAAAGAAGATATTTCATGTTGCAGTCAATTAGATTTTTACTTATTGATGGTGTTTTGTTCAAGAAAGATATCAATGGCATGTTCTTAAGATGTATACAGCCAAGCCAAAATCAGATATTGTTTGAATAATTACACAACTGACATGGTGGAGGACATTTTTTTTCAATAATTACAGCCCTTAAGATCATGAGAGGTGGGTACTATTGGCCTAGTATATTTGGTGATTGGCATGCATGGGTTAGAAAGTGAAAACAATGTGCTATGTTCATAAAAAAAGTAAAGCTTATAGCTTTACCTCTTCAACCAATTACGGTGGATCAGCACTTTGTACAATGGGGATTGGAATTTATTGGTCTCATAAATCCTCCTTCAAGTTTAGGACATAAATGGATTCTAACTACTATAGATTACTTCACACATTGGACAGAAGCAGTGCATTGAAAGAAGTAAATAAAACTAATGTTCTACATTTCTATGAAGGTTTACTTACTAGATTTGGAGTTCTTTCAACTATTATTTTTGATAATGCAATGGCTTTTATGGGAACTAGGATCAATCAATGGGTTGTCCAACATGGAATTTATCTTAGCACTTCATCAAACTATTATCTAAAAGGCAATGGCCTTGCTAAATCTACAAATAAGAACCTATTGAAGATCATAAGAAGGACTATTGAAGACAATCAGAGGTCTTGGTATCTCAAGTTAAGTTCAGCTCTATGGACAAATAAGATCACCTACAAAAGATCAATATCCAACTCTCCATACAAGCTAGTATATGGTAAGGGAGTAAGGTTACCCATTTCTCTTGAGTTTCTTACTTTACAACTAATGCATCAAATTGAGTTGTTGGAGAATGAGCCTATGGAGATCAGGTATGCTAAGCTTATGGAGTTGGAAGAAATAAGAAATCAGTCCATGTTGGCCATGTAAATTCATCAAGCACAAGTGAAGAGAGCTTTTGACAAGGGAGCTTCTTTATGAAGTTTTAAAAAAGGAGATTTGGTCCTCAAGTGGGATGAGGATAGAGCTAAACAAGGAAGGCACACAAAGTTTGATTCCCTTTAGAGTGGCCCATACATAATCTCTAGCTGTAAATCCCACAATGCCTTCCAGCTTACAAAGATGGGCAGTTAGAGCTTCTAATCCCAGTCAATGGGATACATCTAAAACATTGATACTAAAGATAAAATATCCTTATACATAGTTTATTTGTTTTCCTTCAAGTGTTGTTCAAAAATAGTAGTTTCATTCTATTTTATTCCAAATAAGTTCTTGTTTACACATTTGCTTTTTAGTTATTTTTACCTACCTTGTGTGTTTTCCTTCTTTTTTTGGAGGATGAATGTTTTTTTTTTCAAGTCAGAGGTTGTATTTAAAGTTATGGACTAGATATACCATTATTTTATGAGTTCAAATGCTATGTATATGGTCTAAGTTCTCAAGCATAGCAAGTATGCTTCCCAATAGAATCACCAAAATGTTGACAATTTTGACCCCACAAATCAAATTGCCACCCTTATCATTCAAAGTTTTTCATGTCATTTCCAATTTTATTTTACTCAAAACAATTCTAAAGGGACAGTCAAAATACTTTGGGTTTTCACAATGTACAAGAAATACTTCAGGTTTTCATGGAAGGAAGATTTCAGGTTTTGTCTAAGTATTGGAATTATTTTAGACTTTTTGTCCAAAACAACTTTTTTGAGGACCATCACACAGATTCCCAAATGACACTTTCATTTTATTGAAGGGTACTCATCAAAAGGGTAAGTGGACTTTACAAAAAAATTGAAGGGTTCCTTCCCTTCAAAAAAGGACAATTTATAAAATCCTGAAGGGCATTGTCAAAAATTCTAAAGGGCTTGTTCATTTTCCTGAAGTTCCTTTCCAACTTTGCTGAAGGGTATATGCCCTTTAGAAAAAGGCAATTCAAAAGGGCAAGTGGAGTATTAATCCAAAAGGTGTAGAACAAAAGCCTAAAGGGTCATTTTCTTCAAGAAGGGCCATTTTAAGATTTCCTTCAAACTTTTTGTCCAAAGGAAATAAACAAGACGACTAACCATTTCATAAATTTTGAAGGGCCATTTTTAAAGTGCCAAAGGGATTTTCAAATAACCTGAAGGGTCACTTGGAGAAAGGTTGAGGGGATACTTTGAAAAAGCTGAAAGTCTATTTTATAAAACCTGAGGGGACACTTTGAAAAAGCCCGAGGGGTAATTTACAAACATTTCAAAGGTAGAATTCCTTCAAAAATTTTGTTTGAAGGAAATGAATGAAGGAAAGGGTTCCTGCAAAATTTTGAGGGACACTTTATATTTATGAAAGGACATTTACAATTTTTCTGAAGGGTAGAATCCCTTCGAGAAAGTTCACTTCCAAGATTTTTGAAGGGATCATTTCAAAAAGTCTAAAAGGTGCATCTCATTTTGTCAAAGGATCATTTGAAAGGTTCTGAAGGGTAATTTAAATTTATCCAAAGGGATCATTTTAAAATCCCAAAGGGCTATTTCAAATGCTAAGGGATCACTTTCCCTTTGGTAAATTCACATATCAAAATTTTAAGGGACACTATCATAATTTTAAAGGATCTTTTCTAAAAAGCCTGAAGGGCATTGACAAAATCTTGAAGACCTAATTCATTTAAAAAATTTGTCTGAATAAAAGGCTCAAAATGAAATCCTAAAAGAAATAGTATCCATGGGAATATAAATAGAAATAAAAATCCCAGGGCAAAAAAGCAAAGAGCCTGAAAGCGTTAGATTGAGAATTGCCATAACGAAGATAAAGAATTTAATCTGAATGCAGCTCTCACTCATCAAGGTCCTCTTACATACAAGAAAAGGCTATCTATAGTTGATTAGTCAAAGATTTAATTGACTATTTGTTAAAGTTAGGATTATCTCCTAGTCATCTCATGCATTAAATGATCCAGCTCAGCTTCAAGCAGTTCAAGAGGCATATTCCTTTGAAGATTATGGTGCGGCTTTCCATGCAAGAGTTTGACTTGTCAAACTTGGGTCCACCTTATCCATTCTATGCCAACATGTAATTTCATTCATGTACTCTTATTTATCTTATTGAAAGCTTTTAACATTCTAGTAATTCAAGTGGAGTTCTATATTTGGAGATTGGCGTAGCATCATACATGATGGAAGCTTTGAATCAAACTTGGGCTCTCCATCATTTTAAATGCCAAGGAGATTTTCATGCAAGGCATAAGACAAAAATAGACTTTATTTGAAAGCTATGATAGCACAAGTTGGACTAAGTTAACCTCATCTTCTATTTTCAGCACCAATCTCTTGGTTGTTGTATAATTTTTCTATATAAGTTGGCTTTTCAGCCTTGAATTGTATCCTCTTTTTGGCAAGACCATTCTCTACCAAAAATATGTGTTGTGTAACCTTTTCAAATTAATATAAGGATAGTTTTCAAACTTCAATGTGCTGGTATAGTGTATTTATGTCAATGATTCACATATGTGATAGAATTTTCTTCCTTGTCAAGTCTTGATTCTTACCTAGTTACTAGTTAATCAAATTATGTAGATTATGTTTTGTGTTTAATATCTTTTAGCTGAAGTTATAGTGGCTAGTTAGTGCCTTAAATTAGGCCTATTCCATCATTTCCCTTAGTCTTTGATCACAAGATAGAACCTTTTCATGAAATACTGATGTGTAGGGGTCAATTGGAGTTAAAAATTTAGTTTGTTTATTATCTGATCAGTGTTTTTAGAAGCTCAAATTATGTAAATTAATTAAATTGTAGGTGTATCATCATCACTAGATAATAATCTCAAATTATGTAAATTAATCAAATTTTAGGTGTATCATCATCATTAGATAAGATTTTCTTTCATTTTTTCTCTTTTTCCTTCTACCCTTTTTCCCCATTATTTTTTAGTGTAGAGTAGAGATCCTAATTGATACACCAAAGGGAGATAGCCCTTAGAATCTAGAGACTCAATCCACTGATTAGGCCACCCACAACCTAGGATTGTTTCCATATATTTGTACGCTGTGAAGGCCTAAAACTACCTTCACAAGGTTATGAGTCTGATTGACAACAATAACTTAGGTTGACCATTAATATAAATTTCATTTTCAAATTAAATGACTTTAAGGCAATGGACACCTACATCAAGGCAGGACACTAGCATTGATATAGGGGTCTGGGACTAACACTTTTGTCCTAGTAGTTAGAAAATAGGTATAGGCTCAGAACTTGTAATGACATAAGATAAACATATTTTAAGCATTATGGGTAATATACAAGGTATGCATCATCAACATAAGATTATTCAGACCAAGAGATAGACTAAGGGGCACAAGATAGAATAGATGTAAGACTTCCAAAAGTGGGAAAGGCCCAAAACTAAGAGGAATAATGAAGATCTAATTTTTCCAAGTGTACAAGATTGAGGTGCTATATAATTCATAAATATCATCTATAAATGGAAGCATATTTATATCAGGATATCAGAGTCATATAGGGGTAACTTCCCTAACTTGTGATATTTGGAGAGATCCCTTTTGGTCGCATCCATTCATTTGTCCTTCACATCCCATATCTCTTTCCAAATTCACTACTAGAGTCAAATTTCCCTTTATTAGTAGCTCGTATACACACATATTTGACACCCTTTTGTATATATTTATTCCAAAAATCCAAAAACATTAATAAAATCTAGAAAATACCAAAAATAATGATATAAATTCACAAAATCCAAACTTCCTATGAGCACTCTTGTTTTAGGTGTGCTTAAATCCTTGATCAATTTTGACCTAGATCATAGTCACTTCATTAGGAAAATTGTTTTTATGTGCACTCCCTTGGATGTATCCTTGCTTGGGGCACTATCTAGCTATATCATCAAGCATTCACATAATATTTTAACTCGATTAATGATAAGATGCTTTCTACTAATTTTATATTTGGGCTTGTGTGTATTATATTTCTTTTTTTTTGTTTAATTTTCTTGTTGTGCCTTGACTCAGTCCATATGTGTCATTAGGGTCATCATGGTTTTTCCATATCATGGTGATTTATTGTGCTTTTATTTGAGTCCATCATTCAACATATGACAATAATGTCATCCTAATTTTTCCATATAATGGTGCATTTGTGTCATTTATATATTGGATTGGGGATTAGTCCTTACACACATTGTGACCAAGTCATCATGGTGTTTGATATCATGGAACATACCATTATGTGCTATATCAAAAAATTAGGTTGCAAAATATATGAGGAGACATGCTCAACTGATAATATATTCTCCTTGAAAAATTTATCCATCCCTTAACATCTATTCTCAAATATAATCAGTCCATTTATATTTGAACAACAAAAAAACATAAATTATCATCTATTTATCTTCATTATCCCTACCATTTTAGGATAACTGCATTAACCTGATGTCCATTCGAACTATGTTGGTTGTGCTTAATTACATGGGGTTTCTGAGGTAAACTTGGATAAATTTATTATCATTCTTTCCATTATTATCCTTAATAATTTCATCTCATTCTTCTTCCATAATAAATTATTTACTCCATAACTACCCATTTCATCATGTTTCAACTTATCAATCTCTTTTAATCACCCATCCAACTTGACAATCTCTTTTAACAAGATGATTAAAAGCCATCATCGTGCCACACCTTCATCTCCCCCAACCCTTTGCTTTACCCCTTTTTTAACCCCTTTGACATTTGCAATTCTACTTTCATCTCCAAAGCCACCATATGATCCACTATTTATCTAATCTGATCCAAAAATCTAAATTTTTGGTTGACAAATATTTCAAGAACACAAAAATAACATAGTAATAATGAATTCTCTGAGAAGATATGTTTTATTACTCAAGATCCTAATACAACTATATGCTTATCTCTGGGAAGAGATGTCTGATTTCCACTTTGGGTTACATCTTCACTTATATACATTTTTAAAGTAGGGGGAGGATGTGTAAGGTCACCAATCTCAAGGAATATTAAATGGTTTGACTTCCATGATTAAAAATAATATAGAATTCAAGGAATTACTATTTTTAAAAACTTACTATTTTTAGACTGTACTACTAAACTTGAAATTTAGGGCACTTCCATTGGGTTTTAAAGGGTAAAAATCCATCAAGAAGATCTCCATGCCATCTCACCATGTTCTCCTCATTCTTATATTTCCAATGGTTCAAATGGTGAGTCAATTGGAGCTATGGTGTAAAAGTTATGGCTCTTGGAAGTTTCATCATCAATTGGGGTGTAACCATCACCTGAATTGTTGCCCAGATCATTCCTCCCTCCTTGAGAATAAATGGTCCCCATTGTGTCAATGTTCCTCATCAGGTGTGTCAATTGTGTCTTTATTTTATTCTTTGTGATCCACTCATCTTGGTGGCTAAGATGGCCCATTTTGACCACCTGATAAAGCGAAATAGTGTGTCTTCTTGTTGTCTTCATCCAGGTGTCCACAATCTTATCCTCCTCCACTAGAGAAAAACTTTGTGGATCAAGATGTCATGTCCCTTTTTTTAGTGAACATCGTCAGAGTTGATGGTTAGCCTATTATGCAACCCTTGTAGGCTGATAGGATGGATAGAGGGTCATAATGGAGCTTGGCTTGGCTTCGATTAGTAAAATTTCTATAGTTGGTTTTCATTCAGGCTCTTTCAGACATGTTTGCCTAAGCTCCTATTATTTAGGGATATTTAACATGTAGCAGAGCACCCTTATTTTTGTATGGTCATGTGCAAAATCACTCCCTGGTTCACCAGCTTCAAACGGTTTGAGGATCTAACATGTATTGAGGGAGATATTAATATTTGATTATTTTAATTAAATATTAATTATTTAGCCTATTTTTAATTAAGAAACCCTAATTCTTAATTATGAACCCTAATTAGGGCAAGCATATCTTTTTGAGGGTATAAGGGTTTCTCATGGGAGAGAGTTGGAATTACTATTATTATGATTATGAATTGATTATTGATATTGATTGTTGCTAAGAATTTCTTTTATGAAGACTGAGCCAAGGGTTTCAGGATTCCATTTGCATTGGAGAACATCCACTCTTCAGTGTGTGTGATTTAGAGGTTGTGAGATATCAGCCGATCTATTGCCAATTTGATAGATAACTTCATACAGAAGTTATTACAGGGGTTTACAGGTTTGAGAGATAACTTCATATAGAAGCTATCACAGTATTTTAGGTATTTATTTCATAAGTTTTGATTTAAATAATTATCCAAATTAGATCTTTTGTATTAGTGTCATATTTATTTAGATATGGTATCTAGCATATAGGCCATAGCATATTATCTTGCTTCTGTATGGAATCTGTACTAATCCATGTAATTCTGTATAGTTCTACATCAGGTCGTACATAGCCGCAGGCAGCTCATAGACCGACATCGGTCAAATTAATATCGACGATGATAGAGTAGATTGATCGATTGAGACTGATGTCGGTATTATATCGACCGATGATGGCAATATAATCGATGTCGGTGACTGTGTTTTGACACAGAAACCTGAGCCATTCCAAATTCAAGGTTTGTTTCCAAATTTGTAAAAGACTAGGGTTTTAAGATAGTATTTTTAATATTCTTTGATATGCATGACAGAGGAATTTATTTGTAATCAACTGGATGAATAATAAGATTAGTGATTTTCTAGTTAAGAGATTTACTGTGGTTTATTTGTTTATTTGAATTTATCTTGCAAAATCGTATCTTTATAGTCCCTACTGGTTGGGGATATTACAATGGTATCAGAGCTTTTGTCTTTCTATATTCCCTATTGGTAGGGGATATTATAGTGGTATCAAAGCTTTTGTCTTTCTATATTCCCTATTGGTAGGGGATATTACAGTGGTATCAGAGCCAAATTCTTGCCATCTTATTGGGTAGATCAGAGCCAAATTCCTGCCATCCTGTTGGGTAGATCAGAGCCAAATTCCTGCCATCCTGTTGGCTAGTTTGGGTAGTTTGGACATTGAACCGGCTAGTAAATCATGGGTACTTCAAGTACTCAGAAATAGTGGGACAAGGATATGGAGAAGCTGAAACAAAGTTTGAAGAGGTTAAATGAATTTTTTTCAGACCCTACATTCGAAGACAAATTAACACAGAGTATTGCATCCATTGTTAAAGGGTCCACAACACAAAGTGAAAAGCAAGGAGATAACATAAGTGATACTGTTAATCAGAGACCATCGTTGACCCATTCTAGGATAGCTGATAGGCCTACACGACCTACGTAGGAACCAGAGGCTCTAGCAGAGGAGGTGGCAGGAGAGCCCCTATTTGCTGACACACTTATGGCAGCAAATGAGGAGTGGGAGTTATTATCACCTAAGGTTCAGAAGAGGATGTCTTTTGATCACTTTGTTAATCTGAGGAGAGATCACTAAAGATTAGTTAGATAGGACAGTAGCATGTCCCATGATTCTCATGAGATAGGAGATGGTGATGATGAGATAGTTTCAGCATCAGCCTCTTCAGAGTTAGATGAGGATGAGTCAGATGCTTGCATTCAGAGTGTGGAGGTGTGCTCAGATGTTATTACACTAAGTTTTGATGATCTCTCAGATATGATAGAGATTGTAGAAGAGTCCTAGGATTTGATTATTACAGATGTCACCTAGGAGAATGTAGTGGATAGTTTTGAGGACTTAATTCCATCGACAGTTTCTTTTGGCATGGAGGAGTTAGATAGCGATGCTATAGTTTTTGATACTCTGTATGTTGATATGAGCTTTGGAGTGGATTCGTAGAGTATGGATGGTAGTACCCCAGAGATTAGTGATTTTGAGTCTACTCTTTTAGATTTGGGAGTACCTGGTCCTGATGTGTTTGGGATACCAGTGGAGTCGAGTCTCCAGATTGATTCTTCTCACATAGATGACAGTGTGGTATAGTTGGTTGTGCCACCTTTATAGAGGGATCAGTTATGGGATGGATTGGCACCATCTTTTGTAGATGGAATTGGCAGTTGCAAGTTACACAGCCTGAAATATCGACACATCCAAGGCAATTGTGATTTTAGAGATTGTTTGAGTTACATTTGTCAGTTTGATTGTGGATTCCTCTTGGTTATATTTTAGAGGATATTGCAAGAGCTTACATTGATCGTTATCAGTATAGATCATGACTACATTTGGGATCCAGGTGGATTGATTGGTTTATTGTTCTGAAATTGCTTGGGGACAAGTAATTTCAGGAGGGGTGGATTGTCATGTCCCTTTTTTTAGTGGACATCATCAGAGTTGATGGTTAGCCTATTATGTAACCCTTGTAGGCTGATAGGATGGATAGAGGGTCATAATGGAGCTTGGCTTGGCTTTGATTAGCAAAATTTCTATAGTTGGTTTTCATTTGAGCTCTTTCAGACATGTTTGCCTGAGCTCCTATTATTTAGGGATATTTGACATGCAGTGGAGCACCCTTATTTTGGTATGGTCATGTGTAGAATCACTCCCTAGTTCACCATATTTGAACGGTTTGAGGATCTGACATGTATTGAGGGAGATATTAATATTTGATTGTTTTAATTAAATATTAATTATTTAGCCTATTTTTAATTAAGAAACCCTAATTCTTAATTATGAAACCCTAATTAGGGCAAGCATATATTTTTGAGGGTATAAGGATTTCTCATGAGAGAGAGTTGGAATTATTATTATTATGATTATGAATTGATTATTGATATTGATTGTTGCTAAGAATTTCTTCTGTGAAGACTGAGCCAAGGGTTCTAGGATTCCATTTGAATTGGAGAACATCCACTCTTCAGTGTGTGTGATTCAGAGGTTGTGAGATATCAGCCGATTTATTGCTAATTTGAGAGATAACTTCATACAGAAGTTATTATAGGGGTTTACATGTTTGAGAGATAACTTCATACAAAAGCTATCACAGTATTTCAGGTATTTATTTCATAAGTTCTGATTTAAATAATTATCCAGATTAGATATTTTGTATTAGTGTCATATTTCTTTAGATCTGGTATCCAGCATATAGGCCATAGCATATTATCTTGATTCTATATGGAATTTGTACTGATCCATGCAATTTTGTACAGTTTTGCATTAGGTCGTATAGAGCTGCAAGCAGCTCATAGACCGACATTGGTAGTCTAGAGACCGACATCGATCAAATTAATACTGATGATGGCAGAGTAGATCGACTGATTGAGATCGATGTTGGCAGTATATCGACTGATGATAGCAATATAACTAACGTCAGTGACTATGTTTTGACACAAAAACCCGAGCCATTCCAGATTTAGGGTTTGTTTCTAGATTTGCAAAAGACCAGGGTTTTAAGATAGTATTTTTAATATTCTTTGATATGCATGATAGAGGACTTTATTTGTAATCAACTGGATGAATAATAAAATTAGTGATTTGCTAGTTAAGAGATTTACTGTGGTTTATTTGTTTATTTGAATTTATCTTGCAAAATCATATCTTTATAGTCCCTACTGGTTGGGGATATTACAGTGGTATCAGAGCTTTTGTCTTTCTAAATTCCTTATTGGTAGGGGATATTACACAAGATCATCAATATTTAGTTGTTATACTATGATTAAAGTGTACAATAGAGGTGGATGATATGGTTTGAGGATCTCCATGTTGAATATTGGATGCAGACCAAGGTAGACTGGTAGGTTCAACTCAAAAGCATTTTATCCAACTTTTCTAGTGATGGTGTAGGGACCATATCGTAGAGGCCAATTTTTTTTGTGTGGGCCTATAAGTCATTCCTTTTGAATCTAAAACCAAACCTTATCACCCATAGAAAAATGGTGTTCAATCTTATTTTTGTCATGGCATTGCTTATACTTCTGATTCATCTTCTCCAAGATGTCATGAACTTGTTGTTGGATGTGTTGCATTTGTTCAATGAACTTTGTTAATTTTTTTGCCTCAGATCTTCCATGAGGTGTATATTCCATGGTGGAGAATGGAATGGCTATATCAATTGGTGCCATGGGTTAGAACCCAAAGCATACTTAGAATGGACTGTGTTTAGTTAAGCTATGTAGGGCCCAATTGTATCCATGTTGTATGAAAAGAAGCCCCTCATCCCATGTGTGTGGATGTTTGGAGTGATACATCTAAATCATGTGAAAAATCAAGTGGTTCACCACCTCTATCTAACCATTAGTCTATGGATGTAAGGTGGTGGACTTCATCAGCTTAGTATCCATCATCTTCCATAGAGTGGACCAGAAGATGCTCAAGAACCTATTGTCTCGATCTGAGATAATGGACTTGGGTAGACCAAAATGGAGCCATACATGACTAAAATATAGTTGAGTAATTTCTTCAATAGATATATTTTTCTTACAATAAATCATGATAGCCATTTTTTAAAAATAATTAACTACAACAAAAATACAGTCCTTACCATGTTTTGAAGTGGGAAAACCTGAGAGAAAATCCATTGAGACATATTCCCAAGGCCTAGTTGGTTTTGGAAATGGCATGTATAATCCTTGCTTCTTATTTGTTAGCTTGGATATTACACATGGGGTGCAAGATTTAAGATACCTTTCCATATCCTTTCTCATATGGGTCCAGTAGAAGTGTTTTTGAAGAACTGCCAATGTCTTTTCTACACCAAAGTGTCTAGCTATCCTACTAAAATGTGCTTCCCATATCATATTTTGTTGATCTATAGCTGGGACACAAATGTGTCCCATATGATATAGGACATTATCTTGAAAATAAAAATTAGAAACATGTTTACCTTTTTGAAACACTTGATATGTATCAACAAAGGTAGGATCTGCTTCATACAGAGCACCCCAAGTGGCAATCTCATGTCCGCATAGGTCAAGAACTATTGTGAGTACATTAATTAGTGGGAAGCTTAGACAATCTATAACCATATTTGAGCTCCCATTTTTGTGTTTGATTATCAAATGGAATTATTGAATATATGTGGCCCACTTTTGGTGCCTCTCATTTTGTAGTTTGCTTTATGTCTGGATGAATTCCAATGGTTTGTGGTCAATGTGGATGACCATCTCTTTCCCTAAGATGTAGTGTTTCTATTATTTGTAGGCTTTCATAATGGCATAGAGATCCTTATCATATGTTGGATATTTCCTTATTGTATCAATGAAATTTTCACTATGATATGTAATAGGATGGCCATGTTGCATGATGATAGCTCCCATGGCATATTCAAATGCATCTATCATCAACTCAAAAGGTTGATGAAAATATAGAAAGGCAAGAACAGAGGCTGAGCAAAGTCTGTTCTTCAAATTCTCAAATGCCCTTTGTTGTATTTCACCCCAATAAAATGTAGCTTTAGCTCCTCCTTTAGTCACTTGGGTTAGTGACCAAACAACATGTGAAAATCCAAGAATAAACCTATGATAGAAATTTGCAAGACCCAAGAAGTTGTGAAGTTCTATGAGGGTCCTTAGTGTAGGCCATTCTCAAATAACCTAAATCTTTTTTGGATCAACATGGACCCCTTCCTCATTCACAATTTACCTGAGGTACTAAATTGTTTTCATCTTAAATGTGAATTTGTCAAAATTTTCATACAATTTATGCTCTTGAAGAGTTTGAAGCACTTTACATACATGTTGTAGATGTTCCTCCCATTTTCTATTGTAGATTATTATGTCATCTAGGTAGACAACCATGAATGAGTTGGTGAAGGTTCACAGGATGTCATCCATCATCCTCATGAAGGTTACAAGTGTGTTAGTTAAGCCAAAAGGCATAACCAACCATTCGAAGAGCCCCTCCTTATATTTGAATGTAATCTTCTAGACATTGGTGGGATCGATGGGAATTTGGTGATAGCCATATTTGAGATCAATTTTGGTGAAGAACTTCACACCATGGAGTTGGTCTAGTAGGTCATCAATCCTGGGGAGAGGGTAGCGATTCTTCACAAGGATTTTATTTAGGGCTTGATAGTCAATACCAAGCCTCTCTGTTCCATATTTATTTGGTTCTAAGATAATTGGTCTATCACCCTTAGCTTGATGTGGCCCTTTTGGATCAATTTTTGAATCTATCTTTTTATCTCATCATTCTCCAAAATTAATCTATGATACATAGGACTATTAGGCAAAGGTGATCCTCAGATCAAATCGATATAATGTTTTACCTGGTAATACGTGGAACTCCTATGGGTGACTTGAATAAGTAATCATATTCTCCAATGATTTTTCCCATCTACTTGTATTATTATGTTAATTGTGTAGTTAGGACTGCAACATTGACCTTCTTAGATTTCTATGGTTTGACCACCATGAGAATGAATTGCTTTGTCTTTTCAACCAATCTCTTACATTGATTGGCACTGATCAGGGAGACAGATGTGGGAGGTGGTACCTCTTATACCCTATAGTGCCATTTTCCAAGAGTGAGGGCGATTCTTTGGGTCCATGATTCATAGATGCCATGTCGATCATACATGAATAGCTAACCAAGGAGTACATCACAAACATCTAGATTGACCACATCACACAAGACTTCATCTTGGAAAGGTTTTATTGCATATAAAAGAAGACACTAATGGGTGACACTGTGGTCTCTCCCTGGGCTCAACCATCCACTACTATATGGATTTGGGTGAGGCTTCATGGATAGATTTAGACTTTTCACAACTTTAGTAGAGATTAAATTCTTTTGACTCCCACTATCAAGAATGAAATGTAGAGGCTTACCTCTTACCCATAATTTGCAGAGAAATAATATTTCCTTGTCATCTGGCCTTTCCTCACAGGTCTATGATGAAGTGATGATGGTGTTGGGCTTAGCATCTACGATCTATTCTTCATATTCTTTGAATGTAGGTTGTGTATGAGAGAGAGTAGTAAATGTCAAGTATTGTGACTCAAAAAGTAGTGACTTGATGGCTCGACATTCTTCTTTGGAGTGAGCTCTAGTTTTGTGGTAATCACACCATTTTCCAACCTTCCCCTTCTGAGGTTTCTTATCTTGAAACTCCTTTTGCTTCCAATTTTGGCCTCATGTTTAACTTTCCTTGTCACTTTTCCATTTTTAAGGTTGACTCTTCAAATTCTTTCTACCATGCTTCTACTCAATCTTCACTGTGAACTTATATGTCTCACTGAGGGTTTCCAAATTGAAGAGTTCTATTTCCCCCCATCTGTACCATTGTAGTCCACCACAATATTTGAGAGTTTTATGTTTCTCATTTTCTTGGATGCCCAATCTTGTAGACAAATAATGAAAAATGTCTATGTAATCTTGAATAAATTAGTCCTTACCTTGGCAAAGTTGTTGCCACTATATGTATAGATCATCATACACTCCAATGGGATAGTATTCTTCCTTTACCGCATCCATGAAATCATCCTAGGTAGGTTCCATCTCAAGGCCAATGTCATCTATATTGAACCTCTTTTTGTACACTACCCACTAATTTTTCATGGGCAATGATGCTTTCAAAAGAGCAAAGGTGATCTTTTCTCCATCGGTGAATTTATTTATAGAGAAGTAGGAAGATAATTGATCCAACTAATTTTCTACTACATCAGTATTTATTTTGCCTTCAAATGTAATAATATCAAAATTTACCTAAACCTTGAAGGGTGTTGGGGCACTGAAAGGACATTCTCTGGATGAGGAGCCAAGAAGTGTAGATGAGGAGCCAGAATTTCCCATCAAGAGTTATTGGAGAATTTGGGAAAATTATTCTAGAATCTATGCTTGTTGGTATTGGATGGCTTCATTCACCATTTCTTTTAAAGGATCAGATGTCTCGATGTCATCCACCATTTTAAGTCATTTGGAGTGAATAGGTGGATAATTGGAAGCTCTATTATTTTCCACCCAAGCTTCTTATAGCCTAACCTCATCCTCAGGATCATACACTCTCAAGACAAACCGCATTCATACCACTGATCCAAAACTTAGAAGTTTTGGTTGAAAAATATTTTAATAACACAAAAATAACATAGTAATAATGAATTTTTGAGAAGATATGTTTTATTACTCAAGATCGCAATACAACTATATGCTTATCTTTGGGAAGAGATGTCTAATTTCCATTTCAAGTTACATATTCATTTATACACATTTTTAAAGTAGGGGGAGGATGTGGAAAGTCACCAATCTTGAGGGAGATTAAGTGGTTTGACTTCCGCAATTTAAAATAATACATAATTTGAGGAATTACTATTTTTAGACTGCACTCCTAAAATTGAAATCTAGGGCACTTATATTAGGTTTTATAGGGTCAAAATCCATCAAGAATATCTCCATGCAATCTCACCACATTATCCTCATTCTTATCTTTCCAATGGTTTAAATGGTGAGTCAATTGGAGCTACGATGCAAAAGTTATGGCTCCAAGAAGTTATGTCATCAATTGGGGTAGAACCGTCACCTGAATAATCACCTGAATTGTTTCCTAGATCATCATCACCTTCCTCACCATGAATTTTCCTTTCAAACCTTAGTTTATTGTGATACCACCTACTTATTCACTCTCATGTCATCTTTTTATCTCCTTATTTCACTCCTTTTCCCCCCATTTCCCTTTTTCCATGTTTTTCCTTACCCTTTATTTCTCTCACCATTCCATTTTCTCCTCAATCTACTTTATACCTCTTTTCACCACTTTCATTTTCAACCACCTCTCTCGTTATCCCATTCCCTTGCATGAAAATTTAAATTCCATTATAGATCCCCAATCTATGCATTTTTCATTGTCATCCTTTAACTCCCATCTTCTAGATTTATCTTCATCTCATTTCTCCATTTAATTTCATTTTTCATCTTCCCTAATTTCACTTGGTTTATTTTCCATTTTTTATGTAAGTCCTTCCTAAAAAAATACTTTAAAGGTATTTATCTTTTGATAAGCCTTCTATAATTTCCATTTTATTCTTATCTAAGTAATCACTCATACTTAGCACTACCTATTTCCTCATCATTGCCATCATCCATATATCTAAGACCACATTATCCTCTTCATCCTCTTTCATCCATATTATCATCAATAATAAGTGTGCAGTCACTAGATTGTAATTATTTTACATCCATGCTCACCCACATCTTCTACTCTCTTACTTCATTGCATGAAATCTTATCCGGTTCACTACTTGACACATCCACCTCTTATATCTTAGTGTTTCCACATGTTGTGCATGGGAATATCTTCTTCTTGTTACCTTTTCCATTTTCTCTTGTGACATCAAGACTGATTTTATCACCATGCCATCCCATAGGTTGCATTCTTATTTATTCTAAGTGACTTTGGTCTATTTATGTACTAAGATCTCTACCCTCTAGGATATAGTAAGTCCATACTTATGTGAACTTGATTTCTTCAATAAAAAATAGGTCAAGGTAATAAGACATAATGCATATCTAATTTATTGACATCTTTATTTATATCCCTCGATACATCATCACATCATTCTTCAAATCTTTATTTCATCACTTTGGGGCATATCTGTGTGCCAGGTTTTTTATAGATTCTTCATTATTTGACAAGTGGTTATACCATCCACACATACATTTAAATCAACCTATCACACCTTTGAAATATTCATCAATATGATCATTCATAATTTCTTACAATTGTGATCATAATAATCCAATAAGGGAGGTTAGTAATATGTTAGTTCAAGTAAACAAAACTTAATAAAAACACACTAACACTAACACTTACAAGCCTATATCTTAGGGGTGAGCTTAATGAACGAAACCAAATGAAAATCACAACTAAAATGCAAAATATGCACAATCCTTTACCTTCCATTGGAGCTCTAAATGCATTATTGAGTGGCTTGCTCGATTTGTGTTCAACGAGTCTTTGACAATGGAGTTTGTGTATCTCCTTCTCTCCTTGGCACCATTGTGGCTTGTGTTGGTTTGATGTGGCTTGGCTCAATATTTTGTCATTATAACACTATTAATATGAATCTCGTGTAACAAAACTTGCATTATAACTTTACAATTTCCAAGATTAGAATTCAGTGGGCAATGGCTTGTATTTATATACTTAGGAACTAACCCCAATCCAAAAGGAGGCAAGGTGGATTTTAAACATGGAATGGGTTCAAAATAACCTAGGTGAGTTAAATATAACCCCAATAGAGTTAATATTTTTCAAGTAATAATGATTTACAATGAATAGGCATGGGTCTCCAAAATGAGATATTTTAGGATATTTCTAAAGAGCTTGACAATTCACAAAGGTAATCATGAAAAGCTAGGATATTTCATACTTTTGAATTTCTTTTTTTAGTAATTTATTAATTTCACATGGATAATTCAACTAGGCATTTAATTTGGTTTAGCTTATTAATTCTAATTAGTTATTTATCTCTTTCAATATTTAATATTTGATCATGTGCCCCACTTAATAGGTCCATAAGCCAAATTGACTATTTTGATGTTGTCAGATGATTAGGGATGAATCTGTGAGAGGTTATGATTTCATATGGTAGGATACCCCAATTTAGGATCCCTCAACATGATTTTGATATTTAACAAATGAGGCATAAGTAAATTTGGGATGTTTAATGATTCTTAGGCTTTATTTTTAATGGTTGATAGGAATCAATTTGATGTTTGGTCGAAGGCCAATGGTGGCCAATTTTAGGTGTCTATAGTTTACCCCTATTTGGGAAGGCATTGCAAGCTATAGGAATAGTAACATCTTCTCAAAAATTGAAAATATCTTGCATGCCTATGACTGTAATGACAATGGATGAACTAAAGGTGGCCCCTCGAGGGAACAGTTCAAAAAGGGGTCGATAATCGGTCCCTCAAAAAGAGAAAATGATTAGACCAAAAATATGAAATGGGGTAGAAAAGACTAATTTTCCCAAAGGTAGTTATAATCAGTGGCATATGAAGCTACCCCAACTAGGTAGACAAATAAGATGATTTGTCCACAGGGGGTTATAATCATCATCATAGGTGGGATAAAAAAGGTAATGATTTGCCCAAAGGTAGTTATAAGAATTTAAAAAGGCTTAGGGTAACAAGAGAATGATTTGCCTAGAGGCGATTATAATCATTGATAGGATAAAAACATACCCCATGTGGGTGGATAGAGATAAAGATTTTTCCCAAAGGTGATTATAAGCATTATCACAATGAAAACATGCCCCAATTGGGTAGAAGAAAGAGAATGATTTTCCCAAAGGTGGTTAGAATCATTTAAAATGTAAGTGAAATAGTATACAATGATTTGCCTAGAGGCAGTTATAAGCATTATACCCCAATAGTGGAAAACATGATATGGAATATGATGGAAAATTGGTAGAGAAGAGAAAGATGAATTTGGGCAACCTACAAGTAGGGAGATGCACATCTGAACTATCAAGGAGGAAAATTCTTTCATTGCTTAATTACTTTGTGTAGGATATGATTTGGATTAGATTGAGAATTGTTAGTGTTAAGGAGATATATCATTTGCTTATTACTATGTAGACTCCTAGAGCTTATTTTTACTATAGCACATGATGGTAGGCATCATGATAGAACACCATGATAACTTAGCCAAAATATTCATATGGATTGACATGTGATCCAATACTCAATCAAAAATAAGGCACTATCAATAAAACTATGATGATAATGTGGACGTATAAATGTGGATGGGCTTAAGAATAATGCATAAGGAATCACCCAATGAACACGTATAGATTGAGTCAAGGCACAGTAATGAAAGCAAACAAATAGGCAAGTAAACAAACAAACACAAATATAAAATAATAAACAAACAAAAGAACACAAAACACAAACAATGGTTAATCACAATATTAGCATAAACATATGACAAACAAGATGATGATCATTACCCCTAGACTAGATAAGATAATGAAACAAACAAATAAAATGGGGGAATAGAAGAAAAGGAAGGGGTGGCTAAGTTGAATCCAGATGCACTAGGCAAGTGGACACTACTTACATAATTCTATGGATGCAAGATCTAACAAAAACTTCAAGTTAAATTTTGTTCTCCAAGGAAATGGGATAGAAAAAAAATGATGAGAAGAAAAACATGATTGTGTTATATAATAATATGGGGATGGGCTCAAAAAATATCAAGAGCATGAGATGCTAGGCTAATAAGGATGGGGAAATTAAATAACAATTGGTTTCTTGTGAAATAGTTAGGGTTTCTAGAATCCTTAAGGCAAAGAAGTGGTCAATGTTTAGGATTTTCTAAATCAATTTTCAAGTGTTTTTGGAATTTTTAGAATATCCCACTCAATCAAGAATAATGAGACACTAAACTGCCAAGCTCATAAAATGGCAAGAGTGTTCAAACTAAAGATTACTTTTAAAATGGTGAGAGCATTCAAATTTAGAAGTGCTCATAAAATGGTGAGATCATGTCAAAGGGTGACTAAGATGACCTCAACATGAATCAAGTGCTACCTAAAGAGTCCTATAATGGGACCTCAAGTCACTATACTTCCACCCTATAGTGGAGGAATCTAACTAGGTAGTAGTTAATTCTAATAAAATAGGCAATGTTAGTAAATGGCACAATATGGCATAGGCATGACAAGGTGATACTTCAAGGCATGATAAACAATGTTGTTCCTAATTTTCCCATAGGTAGTTATAATTAGGAAATTATTGCATAGGTCAATGATACTAATTTATCCATAGGTGGTTATAATTAGTAGCATGATGGTAACACTGATTTACCCAAAGGCAGTTATAATCAAGCCCACGTGGTATAGAATGAAATAAGAAATGAAGGATGCAACTGCCAAACCATTTTCATACTAATACAAAACATAACCTATATTTGTAATGCTAAAATAAGTGTTGAAACGTGATCTAAATCTTTGTACTAAAAGTGGTCATGGAACCAATGGATCGAAACCAAGGGCAAAGGGATAGGTAGGGAGGATGAAAACAACTTGATTAATAGAAAAGGTATGAGATAACGTCACATGGTATAATGATATAGTACAAGGGAGAATGTTGATATTATAATACAACTAAAATGAGCCCCATAAATAATACACTAGGTCTCTTAAGCGAAGTAACATTTGAGGTTTATAATGTTCATTGGCTCATCAAGTTCATCCATGTCTAGTGTAGCGATCTTATATGTTCTAGTGCCATAGTTTGAAATAATGATGAGTGGGCCTATCTAGTTGGGTTTAAAATTTCCATTATTCTTATTTTTGGCAATGGTATTTTATTCATTTTCTATAAGTACAAGATCACTAAGTTTAAATTCTTTGTGTTTGACGTAACAATTGTAGTGGCCACGAAGTTGGTTTTGGTATGTTTGAACATTATTAACTGTAGCCATGTGTTTCTCATCAATTAACTCCAGTTATTTTAGGTGAGCTACTAGATATTATTCATTATCCAAGACATGCTTCAAATAAATGTGTAAAGAAGGTAACTCGACCTCAATGGGAAGAATGGCCTCAATGCCATAAATAAGTGAATACAGAGTGGCTCATGTTGGAGTATGATAGTTGGTATAGTATACCCAAAGGGCATGGAATATTTGGAGGTGCCAATCATGGCCATCATCATTGATAGTATTTTTAAGTATTTTGACAATGGTTTTGTTAGATGCTTCAGCTTGGCCATTACCTTATGGGTAATATAATGTGGAAAAATGTTGAGTAATTTTATACTTAGCACATAGAGATTTGACATCCTTGTTATTTAATGATATGCCATTATCAAATATAATGTCAAAGGGGATGAAATAGCATTAAATGAGATGATTGAGTATGAATTTTGAAATTTTATTTTTAGTCACATAAGTTAGATGTATATCTTCAACCCACTTAGTGAAGTATTTGGTGGCGGTAAAAATATGTTTATGGTCATCGAATGAGGTGGGATTTATTTTCCCAATGAGATCAAGGATCCATGTATCAAATTTCCATGGTGTAAGTATTGGTTTTAGATTATTGTCCATGGCATGAATCATATTGGCATTCCTTTGACATTTAACACACTTTTTAACATATACATCCATCATTGGCCAATAGTACCCAGTACACAAGAGATTTTTGGATAGGATGACCCTGCTTATATAGGATCCACATACTCTTTCATGAACTTCCTATAATTCTAATGTATATTCTATCGAAATTAAATAAGGATTTAGAGTTCCATAAAAACTATGGTAGTAAAGGGTTGGTCTGAGTAAGGTATAACGTGTGGTATGGTGGATAAAAGCCTTAGATTATTTGCAGGATAGGTTTGGTGGAGTTATTTAATAATGAATATATGGATAAAGGCTGAAATACCATATATAGATAGGACCAATAATATCATAGATCATTGTGATGGTTAAAGGTTCATGAGTTGTCACTAGCAGATTTTTAACAAGGAATTAGTATTCTTTTATCATGTCAGTATGTCAAATCAAAGATCCAATAGTGGCCATGGTGTCCATTATTCTATTAATGTCCCTTGGTGTATGTTCAAACTATGCATCAACAATATACTATTTGAGAGTGTCGACCATGGCCTTGTATGGTACCATCTTGTCATCCTTGGTCTGAATGTAACAACCATGTTGGGTTAGACATAAAAATACATGATTTTTTTCTAATTAAACACATATACCAAAATAGATTACACCACAAAAATATATAGAGACCATAATAAAAAATCAAGGTGTGATTATAGGAACAAGCATAATATATCACATAACATCAATCTCTAAAATCATGAGAGTACACATCCTAATGAATATAGAAAGTGGTCACATTAAATTTGCTACAACTAATACAAGTCTACAACCACTGCTATCAAAGTACTATATTAAGTAATTACAACTCTTCATGATAATATTTAATGATAATTACAATTCAATACAATGTACTTATAAGATAAATATCTCCCCCAGAGCAGAGTTCCAGAACTTAATTATCTGTGGCAATCTCAAGTGTCATTTCGATAAGTAGTACTATTATGGGGAGGGAGAGCATCATTTGAGTGATTTTCCACACCAACCATGGACCAATTATCTCCCACACTAATCCCATCATAAAATTTCCCTCCTTTCATAAATGAGTATATAGTGATGGCACATGAATCTAGAGAGACAAGTAAGTACCTGTGTGTTGTATGATTCTAAACTAAACATGTAGTGTATCATAGAAATTCATTCTATTGCAAGATATTGCATAAACATGTGAATAACACTCATAAAATGATAATGTCTCACTAAACATACTTTGGTCCATAGTTTTATAAATAATAAATAATAACATTCTAGACCAATCAAATTCATGCACACCAATTGATGGGACTGCCTTCATCTATCATTGTGATACTTGTAAGCCAGTGAAGTCCATCTCACTCCTTACTTTGTATCATCAATTAAAATTGACAAAATATAATTCAAACATAAGATTCATTTAATTTAAATCCTACTAACAAACACATCCTATAACATGATAAACATAAGAGTAACCAAAGCATACATTTATTATGCCAAACATATGAATAAATCTTACATTATTTTTTATCTCATACTAGAAATAATGACTATAGTTTATACCACTTAGGTAAATACACATTTAATATCAGATTTTCACTATCACAATCAGTTTCCAAACATATTACACCCTATGATAACTGATGTAACCCTAACTCAAACAACCTGTTCTCATACAAAAATTGTGTCAATACACACACACCTCCTCTAAACCTTGTTTATGAGTTCAAAACCTTGACTTATGAAAGATAAATTATTTACATGATCTAGATTATTTGATATATGACACACACCTTAACACACCTATACAAACCCATTAAGATCATTCATCCTTAAGTAGAAGGCTTAAGACTCTTAGTTTACCTGTAGGCTAGGTTATCTTCCTTATAGCCCTTTTTATCTATTCATTAGCCATATTTTCCATAGGTTATCTTAAACATAAATTTTTAGGCACTTTTGGATACCCATTAAGCCCTTACACAACATATCCAAGAATCAGATGTGGTTACTTTGTACATATTTGTACTACCCTCTTTATAGCCCTGCTCTAATTGGCCCTCTTTTTATGTAAAGATCCTTGTATTGATCATTATATATACTTTATCACTAAAAAAATCTCCTTTATATATACCCATTAGGCCCTTATAGGTGAATCAATCATTTATTTTACCTCTCCTTTGGACAAATCCACTTTTCTCATATAGGCCTATTCTCTTTTGCATGCATTCACCTAGGACTCACTTGAAATGGAATATTTCTATACTTACCCATATTTTACCATCCTAATACCACCTTAAATAATTTATAACATCTATAAGGTTATGATTACAAAATTTAAATCATTTTCATCAATTGAAACTCATTTTAAAGACCAAGCCCTATATCTAGGGTTTCCCAAGCCTACACAGGGTTGAGGCCAAGCATAATGCAATTATGAGTGTTTCAAGGGTTCTAATTTGATGTTTATGTTCTGAATAAATTTCCTTCATCTTCATCCTTCATCAATCAAGACACATTATACCTCTATCCCTTCTAAACATGGAGATCTAACTTGCTTAGACTGTGTTTCTTGATAGTGAGCAGAGTTCGTTAGGTTTTCTTCACAATTCCTTTGTTTAAAAACATTTAAAGGTGATTTTCAAGCCTATTAACAATATAAATATCCTTATTTTTCATTTAATCATGATATATGATCTCTATCCAATCATTTTTTTCATAAAACATGTAAAATCCTTACTACATGTCTACACTCTATCTCCTATAGGCTCGAGAGCAAGCTCTTATGATCTTAAGGCATATAAAGGGTTTTATGTCTTAATTTATAATCATATAGTCTCTCATTGATCTCACATACCTATCCTTATGCTTCTTTAAACTCTATTCATTCACTTTCATGTTGATCTAACATGGCAATAATGGACTGTGTGTATGCCTGAGTACTCTGCTCATTCATTCTCACAACATTTCACCCATTCTAAACTTCCTATAACCAAAAAAAAGTCTTAGATCATGTATAAAAACAATTTTTAAAGGTTCCTCATTCTTATTCTTATGCCAATATATATTCATTACTCCTTATTCTCAAGATAAACACACACACACACACACACACACACACACACACACACACACACACACACACACACACACACACACACACACACACAGAGAGAGAGAGAGAGAGAGAGAGAGAGAGAGAGAGAGAGAGAGAGAGAGAGAGAGAGAGAGAGAGAGAGAGAGAGAGAGAGAGAGAGAGAGAGAGAGAGGTTTGCATATTATTTAATTCAGACCTCTTATACATGAGAGCATTATTTGCATACAATAACATGAAAATCAAATATGTATCTTCTTAATCAATCAATAATAATTAAAATAAAGAGGTTAAAATATCCCATTCTCAATTGTTAATTACTTCACAAAGCCTTATTAGACACTTCATGTCTTCTCATTTTCTTCACATGCAATCTCCACTTTCTCCCTTACATTCTTACATGCTTTGATCTCCTGGTTCACCTCTCTATCTCTCTCTCCTTGAATGAGAGTTCCTCCCTCTCTATCTCTCCTCTTCTCTTACATTATTTTTTTATTAAATTAAAACATAATACATATATTTCTCTTTTTGAAATAATCTCCTCTCTCCTACACCCAACTTGGTCTCAAAAACAAAACAAACAAGAAATATTTTCTAAACAAACATGATAATTTTGAAAGATTATCTAACAAACTAATATCCTATGGTTGGAGGATTTTAGCTAACTTCTTTATTTTCTCCACAAGACAAGATTAGATTCCAATGTGGGGATTCTCTATAACTTCCACCTTTTATCTTTTTACAATTTTGACAATTACATTTACATTTACTCCTCCTCTTAAGACAACATTTAAAGGGAAATACAAGGGTATGAATTCAAACTCGAACATGATTAGAACTTTTCATGCCTATTGAAGGCTAATCTCAACTTGACCATGTCTAGCATGAAGGTGTTTGTGATGCTCCTAAATCATACTTTCTGTAGAAAGGATTTTAACATTAGTTCAAATGAAATGTTTCCCTCATGCTTTAGTCTTTAATGTATACCTAGATCCCAAGGTCTTGTTGCCAATGCCAATGCTTGTGTTTTTTTGAGATAGTCTTTGCCTTTCATCTTGATTTTATTTATCTTCTTGTATGTTCTTCACCTCATCTCATTTTTAGATACCATGTCCCATCTCCATGCTTCATCTTTATATGTGTCTTCAAGATCTTTTTCTTCTTGGTTCAAGAGCTTGTCCATTGGGATATGGACTTCATTCATCTTCATCTCTTAAAAACATAAATTTAAAGCATCCAAGGCAATGTTAGAAGTAAAAACTTGAGACCATGAAGTCTCTTGGCTTCCTTCACTTTATTTTTCTTTGTTCAGAATTGCCTTTGCCACCTTAGTGTGCTCTTTTATTTCTTCACTCTCACCAATGGTGTTCTCATCATGGCTTGTACCTCTACACAACTCTCTTAGAGAAATAAAGAGTTCTTACAACATTCTCAACTCATAATTTAGTGAGGTCTCATCTATCTCTTCATCAAACTTGAGCTCATCATCCTTAAGGATGGATTACACCTCACTTGTCTTATCCTTCATTTCATCCTTTCTTGGCTTGTCTTCATACAAACCAGCTTATTCATCAATATATTTATCAAAAACAATTGGAAAACCATTACCTTTTGTCTCCTTTCTCTCTTCAATCTCTTCTTGAATCCATTTTGTTTGTTCTTTGCTTTCAATGAGACATTGTTTTGCTGCATAATCACCTCTTCCCTCATCATCCATCCATTTGAAAATCTCTCTTTGCTGCATGTTAGTCCTAAAAGACACTTTCCATTCTACATTTTCCATAGAAATATCATTAAATGACTCAAAAACATCATCATAAATAATTTTTTTACCTTTCACTTCTTTTGTGTACTTCTCAAACCTCTTGTCTTCATGGAATGCCTCTTCCATACTCACCATCTCATCTTCATTCTCTTGGCTTCTTGCATCAACTTCCATTCTCATCGATGGATTCCTTTGTTCAATATCCTCTTCACATACTTATTTACTCTTTCCCTTCTTAAGTACCCATACTTACTTCTTTCTCTTATAATTTGGCTTCTCAAGCCATTTAGGAATCTTGTAACCATGCTCTTGTGCCAATACTTCCTTTTTCTTGGGAGTATGTTTCTTCCACCATTTAGGCATTACATATCCATGTTTAATTATTTCATTTGAGAGCTTCACCTTCCTCTTTACTTATCTAACCTATATATCAGCAACCTTCTCTTCATATGAGAAATCATAATCAAGTCCTAAACATTCATTTACCTTATTGTAGGATTGGTCCATGGAACAATCTTTCTCTTCCTTTATGTACGGTTGTTCTCTTGACTCTACTTGGTATTCCATGTAATCATGGAATTCATATTCATCTTCCATCTCTACTCTTTCTTATAAAAGGTACTCAATACCTTCCTCATGCATTAAAAAATGCATTCCTTCTTCTTTATCAAAAGTAGCAAACTCTTCTTCCTCTTTTGCACATCCACTTGTATGCTTGGTGTCTCTTCTTACACCAATATTATCACTCTTCAAGTCCTTTCTCTTGACCTTAATAAGGATGATCATACCTGAAATTACCTATTCAAATACAACATTAGATGTAAAAATAAGATACCATAAGGTCCCTATGAGTGTTCTCTTTGCCAACACTCTCATCTTCTCAAGTGATCCTCTTGGCACTTCATCTTCTCTTTCTTATCTTCTCTTATTCTCCACAATTAGAACCTTATTCACCACCTCTTTCTCATATTTTTTCTTACTTGGTAAGTTGTCCATACTCTTCAAGCCTCTGTGGGCTTCACTTTTCTTGGCAATTTTATTTTTCCTTCTCCTCTTCATTAGTAGATAAATTGGCCACTTCGACCTCTTCTTCATTGGCCATACCCATGTTTTCTTGTTCAACTACATCCAAGACTCATATTTATCTATAAACTTAGCTAAATCTCTCTTCAAACTAGCAATATCTTTATCAAATTCATTACTAGTCATACCTCTCTTGTTTTTTATGCTTGTTTTCTCCTTAGTACTCTCATGTACTCTATTGCTCTGCATTCTTCTCAACAATATCTCCATCTCTAATATCTTCACCCAAGTATTTTCCACCTTGGTCTCTTGATCCCTTTAGGTCCTCACCTAGGTCTTTTTCACCTTAGTCTTTTGGTCCTCTTGTCTCACCTAAGCCTTTATCCTTGCCTAGTCTTTTGACAATTTCTTGGATCTCACCTAGGTCTTTTACACCCTAGTATTTTAATACTTCTTCCAAATCCTATAAAAAATAGTTATCAATCATGATCATCAAAAAATTATAAAATTCACAAGAGCTTCAAGATCTGATACCAAAACTAGTGTAACCCTAATTTAAATAACTTATTCTGATACCAAAATTATGTCAATACACACACACCTCCTCTAAACCTTGTTTATGAGTTCAAAACCTTAAATTATAAATTATTTACATGATTTATCATCTTTGATACATGACACACACCTATACATACCCATTAAGATCATTCATCCTTAAGTAGAAGGCTTAAGACTCTTAGTTTACCTGTAGGCTGGGTTATCTTCCTTGTAGCCCTTTTTATCTATTTATTATCCATATATTTCCATAGTTTAGCTTAAACATAAATGTACAAGAACTTTTGGATACCCATTAATCCCTTACATAACATACCTAATATTTAGATGTGGTTCTTTTGTATGGATTTGTACTACCCTTTTTATAGCCCTGCTTTGATTAACCCTCTTTTTATGCAAAACTCCTTATCCTAATAATTTTACAAACTTTCTCACCAAAAAAATATCATTTAAATATACCCATTAGGCCTTTATAGGTGAATAAATCATTTATCATACCTCTCCTTTGGACAAATCCACTTTTTTTAGATAAGCCTACTCTCTTTTGCATGTATTCACCTAAGACTCACTTGCAATGGAATATTTCTATACTTGCCTATATTGTACCATGATAATACCACCTTAAATAGTTTTATAAAATCTATAAGGGTATGATTACAAAATTTCAAGCATTTTCATTAGTTAAAACTCATTTTAGAGACCAAGCCCTAGATCTAGGGTTTCCCAAACCTGCATAGGGCTGAGAGCAAGCATAATGCAATTATGAGTGTTTTTTAGTGTTTAAAGGGTTCCAATTTGATGTTTATGGTCTGAATAAATTTCCTTAATCTTCTTCCTTTATTAATCAAGACACATTAGACCTCTATCCCTTCTAAACATGGATATCTAACTTGCTTAGATTGTGTTTCTTGACAATGATAAGAGTTCCTTAGGGTTTATTCACAATTCCTTTATTTAAAAACCTTTCAAGGTGATGTTTAAGAATTTTAACAATATAAATATCCTTATTTTTTATGTACTCATGCTATATTATTTCTATCCAATCATTGGTTTCATAAAACAAGAAAAATCCTTACTACCTACCTACACTCTGTCTCCTACATGCCTGAGAGCAAGCTCTTATGAACTTAAGGAATATAAAGGGTTTTATTTATTACTTTCTCAACATACAAGATCCCATTGATCTCATATACCTATCCTTATGCTTCTTTAAACTCCATGCATTCACTTTCACATTGCTCTAACATAGCAATAATGTACTGTGTGTATGCCTGAGTACCCTGCTCATTCATTCTCACAACATTTCACCCATTCTAAACTTATTGCAACCAAAAATAAGTCTTGGATTATTTCTCAAAAAAATGTTTAAAGGTTCCTCATTCCTATTCTTATTCCAATAGGTATTCTTTACTCCTTATGCTAAAAAGAAACACACTCACAGGTTTGCATACTATGTAAGCCAGACCTCTTATACATGAGAGCATTGTTTGCATAAAATAACATGAAAATCAAATATCTATCTTTTTAATCAATCAAGAATACTTAAAATATAGAGGTTATAATATCCCATTCTCAATTTTCAATGACTTCACAAAGCCTTATTAGACACTTCATGTATTCTCCTTTTCTTCACATGTAATCTCCACTTTCTCCCTTATATGCTTACGTGCTTTGATCTCCTAGTTCACCT
The DNA here is from genome assembly GCA_037957365.1 of Torreya grandis. Lineage (NCBI taxonomy): Eukaryota > Viridiplantae > Streptophyta > Pinopsida > Cupressales > Taxaceae > Torreya > Torreya grandis. The sequence continues at coordinate 4,102,993 of JARHVA010000775.1, read as the reverse complement.
CTCTATATCTCTCTCCTTGAATGAGAGGTCATACATCTCTATCTCTCCTCATCTCTTACATTATTTTTTTATTCCATTCAAACATAATACATATATTACTCTTTCTGAAAGAGTATCCTCTCTCTTACGCCCAACTTGGGCTCTAAGATAAAACAAACAAGAGATATTTTATAAACCAACATGCTAATTGTGAAAGATTATCTAAAAAATTGATATCCTATGGTTGGAGTATTTCAACCATCTCCTTTATTTTCTCCATTATCCAAGATTGGCTTCCAACGTGGGGATTCTCTCTAACTTACACCTTTTTAACTTTTTACAATTTTAACAATTACATTTACATTTACTCCCCCTCTTAAGACAACATTTGGAGGGAAATATAAGGATTTGAATTCAAACTCAAACATGATTATAAATTTGCATGCCTATTGAAGGCTAATCTCAACTTTATCATGTCTATCATGAAGGTGTTTAAGATGTTCCTACATCAATAACCCATATTACCATAGTCTAGTATTCTAAGAAAAAACTACATAGAAACACAACTTATGTTCAAGTAACTAGATACAAAGAAGCAAATCACAGCTCCCATGGAACACAATAATATAATATCATGGCATTCATTAAACTTTGAAGGTTGTATTCAATCATTCATAAAGTCCTACTAAGTGTCACAAACATACTATTTACAGTAATATCTAGGATGTTTACATATAATCAATCAAATATAGGTATGAGTTTAGGCATAATAATTATATTATGTACCATCTAGGTATAACATACATCTATACTATATTACTTTATGATATCCCATACTATCATAGATTCCCAACTATATAATAACTCACAACCCAAACTTACAATTTCAAGAATCAAACAAATCTCATACATAATAACAATCAAGTAAGTAGGGGTTATGCCACTCAGGTATACCCTTAGTTTAAATTTCATACTAGAATTCAAATAAATATATCTTATAAGTACGGATCAGAATGCACCAGCATATGTTAAATATGTCTAAACACTTGTTCATATTTTAATCCACTCACAATTGATACATTATATTATATTGTTCTCAAGAAGTCAGATAGCTTATAAATAGTTGATACCATAATCTTTCATTAAGCAACTTAATTCCATTCTAGAAGACTAGTTTTGTATAATTGAAGTCTTAATTCTCTGGACACTTATGACTCTTTTTAACCATTTACTAACTATAGATATAGCTCCTTCTATTTCAATGAATTTATACTTGTATTGGAAAGAGGGAAAAGAAAAAACTAAGTATGGGTATAGTTAAAAAACCTATTTGATTGTACATCTATTTGAAATCAGAAGACTATGAAGAGCTTCTTTTTGGCTTAGGAAGATGACTTGAAAATAAGAAATCACTAAATCAAACTTATTTGTTAGACAAATAATTGAGTGGTTTACCTAGCAATAACTAGATACTGAAAGTGAGAGTTTCCTTAGGGCTATCAATCCACACATTTTAAAAGCTAAAGTTTATAAAATAGAAAGGAAAGTACTTGCATCAATAAATCAAAGGTATTAAAATTAAGTACAATAATGTTTGCTTATAAATATGCTATAAATAATTAAATTGGTGATAAACTAATTAATACTAGTGCTAGAGGGTTGGGGTCAACTTCAAAAAATTAGATAGGGGTCTGTGAATAGGCAAGAACATAGAAAATTAGGTTTGATTGGGTGTTAGTAGGTGAAATTAACTTGTTGGTTTTCACTACCATAGTGACCATCGATAATTGGGATGACTGTTGATAGTTAAGGTGACTATCGGTGGTCAAGGTGATCATCAGTGGTTGGACAGACCATCAACGGCTGAGTCAACCATCAATAGTTACTATGTCTAGATCTAGTTGATAAAAAGACTAGTTAATGAGATCCTTAAGATGGATTTCAAGAGATGGGTAAGGTTTGGATTGATTGAAAAATGGAAATAAATCAAATGAATACTGATAAAAAAGTACTTATCTTACTATAAGTTAATTGGGTGGATGCTTGAGGTAGTTAATATATTGGTTGAATCTAGCTTGATTCTAATAGAGTAAGGATACCTAAAAACTTGGTGGAGAGGCAGTGGAAAATTAACTCTTTGATATGACTACCAGATTGCTATATTATTGATGGTGATTGACCTACAAAAATAAACTCTTCAACGCACAAGCTCTTGATCATGATTGTAGATGTATTTCACCTTCAAGCTCCTCTTTTCTTATAGGTAAGGCAAAAAAGTTACAACAACATACAAAATTGGCCTCCTAAATTTAACTTGTTCATATAATGGCTCGTAATAGGAATTAGATGAGTTATTTTTATAAAAGCAAGGTGATTGAGTTTGCATGTTCTTGGTTAAAGAGGTGGACCCTAACCATCGATGGTTAGGGTGATCATCGGTGGTTAACTTGACCATCGTCCATTGAGGGTAAAAGGTAAACATAGGTCAAAGGTTAGGTTAATTTAATTTAGCTAAACTGACTATGGGTAAGCTTTGTTAGGGGTTGGAATATTAGATTGGTCTTGAAAGGTTACCAAGGTAGTTTAGAGGTTTTATGACATTCAGAATTGTAGTGTGCAGATTTTTGGTGTCTACATTTTGTCCTTTTTTATTGTGCAGCTTAGAATTAACTAGTTATAAAACAAAAATTGATTACTAGTCAAAGGTCTATTGATCACCCTGAGTATGGGAAGAGGTGTTCCCCCTCAAACTAGGAGTCGATGAGATAAAACAAATTTAGGTGCAGGTTTGACAAGGTTGGTAAAGGTAAATGTTATGAATGTGGTTGAGAGACTAGGCACTAAAGCACAAATAGGCGCGTAAAGTGTGATAAAAGGTTTGATAGCCAAGATCATGTAAATAATATGTTACCATGGTTGAAAACAATAAAGTTTGATACTAAGGGATAAGTGACTAGTGTAATGCATGACTACAATTAGGCATGGTATTTGGGTACACTTGTTAGTCTCCTAGACAAGGTCAATGTTTTCATGGGTATCCAAAGAAGCAAGTGCTCCTAGTGAAAACATAAATGGTTCAAGTGTCAAGTAAGCATAAGGTGTCACAAGTTTCAAAATGGTCAACATAGCAATGTTTTCATTGCAGTCAAAGGACTAGGAAAAAGATGTTGCAATATGTGTGCTAGATGGGTCAAAATAAACCAATGATGAGATGATAAAGTGGTCGGGGTGGGTGGAGAGGGTAATCTCCATGGGTTGGTAAAAAAATGTTGGTTTTTTTAAAAGGGGGTTTTCTAAATGCAATGCAACAAGTTGAGCATCCTGATCGTCGATGATCATAGTACTCAAAGGTGATTGTGGATGGTAAACCTGACCATTGATGGTTAGGGTAAAACCCTAAAAACCTAATGGGTAAAAGTGAAAGTGGATTTACATTTCACTCACTTTGTCTATTATTGTCATTGACTTGGAGCTCTTGTTTATTTGGTAATTTTAGTGGTGAAGGTGTTTGCTAAGGGTTTATGTTGAGGTGGATGATTGGCATTGCACTGAGGTGGACTGTATTAACCATTTTAGGGTGTAAAGAGCACATGGGCATAGGTGAAGATGAGCAGGTTTATAGAAAACTCCATGATGGAGGTCATGAAGTAAGGTAGGGTTGTTTTTATTTTGATATATAGGCATGAGTTTATTCATTTATATTAGGTTGGGAGGTTAGGGTAGGTTAAAATTTCTCAAGTTGGGTTTAATGTGCCCTAGGTAGGGTTTTGGTGGGTTATGGGTAAAATTGTAGGTAGAAATAGGAATTGGTAGGGTGGGTAGTTAAATTGGGTGGTTAAAATAGCTTAGGGTAAAAAATTAAGGTGTTTATTTATTTTTTGGGTAGTTTTATAGGTTAGGGAGGGTATGGACATTCTAGTTATGGAACACCCACAGTGAGCATCGATGGTCAAGCTCAACTGTCAATGGTCAACATCTATATTAAAATGGGTGCCTAACCATCAATGTTTAATAGGTTAGGGAAAAAAATTTCTAAGTGTTTAAAAATTTAGGTCAAATTGAAATTTTTCACGTTAGGCATAGATTGGCAAAGTAGGTCTAGAGGGTAATGTTAGCAGGTAGATAGATATGAGAGATAAAGGAATAGATTAGTCCCTTAAAGGTTAAGGTGTATGATATTGGTATAGGTGATTAATCTATGCTTTTGACTTGGTGTAGGCTAGGGACTAAATATATATGCATGACTACATGCCATGTATCTTCATTGAGATTCAACAGGGGATGACCCCAGCCGACTGGGCCTACATGGAGGAGGTGGGGCTAGGAGTGATAAGGCACTATCATCATGTGCCTTGGGATGTGTCCATGGTCATATAGCTCATCAAGATATGGGATCCCGCTATGAACACCTTCCTACTACTGATTGGTGAGATGACTATCTTGACTAAGGACATGCATAGGATCACTCAACTTTCACTTTGTGGTGATCCAATATATCACATAGAATAAGAGCAGCGATATGATCACATCGAGCTAATATATAAAGATGAGATTGGTTAGGTTAGATGGCATGTTATGGGTTTAGGTACAGTACTTTGTATTAGATGGCTCTAACTGAGAGGATACTCATGACCATGCTCATGATTGTAGTTATTTGCATTGGACTTCCTAACTTGAGAAGTGAGAGGTTTCCATATTTACTATTGGGTATTTTGGTTGAGTTATTTTTGAGTCAAATGGTATTCAGTTGGGTGTTAGGGTCCACAAGAGGTATGTCATTAGTGTCAACTTAGTTCTACATTGTTGGGTCTATGAGCACATTTGGGTGTTGAGGCTAGTCAGAATTGCCATGGGTAAGTTTTACATAGATTGAATTCCCCATGGGCTTCATGTGATTAAGGGGTGACTTTGATGCATCAAGTATAGGGGGTGGTTCCCATGATGTGGATTAGTTCATAGGTGCACTGGGTGCACTAGTGATAGGAGACATCACTTGGAGGCCATACATCTAATTTCTAGTGTTGTTAGGTTACAAGAGGTAGACACTCTCACTACATAGAAATAGATGGATCTTTTGCAAGTGATATGGGGAGGTGGATATGATCCTATTTGATAGGGTATTTTGATAGTTTGGGCTAGTATAGGGCATCCCAAGTCTATTCCCTAGGTGGACTCTAAGATTTCATTGCCAAATCCATATCCCATGCCAACTTTACTAGATTTTGAGGAGTTTCCCACTAAGGAACTGATAGATAATGTTGGGTTTGTAGATAGGTACATGGCATGTACTAACCCATATATGTGGCTGAAAACATTGGTGGAGATGATGGAGGTGTGAGGTTGATGGTCTTGGATTTGATAGGCCATGATGGACAGGCAAGGGTAACTTTAGCCACTACATAAGGATAGGTATAGGTATTATAGGGATAGGTGGCCATGTTTTAGGTCTAGATTGTCACACTACAGAGTTAGGTTATGACCTTATAGGGTCATCTTGCTACCATCATAGGGGAGAGAGATCAGGTTAGGACCTCTCTAGGCTTGGTGACCTAGGAGAGGGACTCTCTGAGGTAGAGATAAGGAGGAGTGGTAGTAAGACAGGCAGTGCCAATGGGTTTCACTCCCATGGTATGATACCTAGCTAAAGTATAGGAGCTATGGTATTATGAGACTATTGTACTTACATAGTGTCTAAATGATCCCTAATGAGGTGAGTCTAGATCCATCTTGGTAGGTGGTGCCAGTGTAGTGACACCAAGTTAGTAGGCAATGTCTGTACCTAGGTAGACAAGAATAGCTAGAAGACTATCAAGTATAATAGGTGGGTAGGCACCAGGATCCAATGGTGCTCTAAGAGGTAGTGGTTCCCTTCAGGCATAGATATATCTAGATTATGACATTTTGTATATTAGTTTGATTTTGACATGTGAATTGATATGGTGAGATGTATATTTTTGAGAGAGAGTCTTGTCTATCTATTTTATACACATTATTATGTTATTTGACTCATGAGTTTATATATGTTATGGTTACTTATGCTCATGTTTATAGTTCATGGTATATGTCTTGATGTTTATGTTTAATGCTTTCGATGTGATGTGTATATGTGATCATGGGTTATGTTAATGTTATGGTTGACTAGATGTTGATATAGACTTACTGAGTTAGGCATGAGATGGCTTTAATTTATGGTTATGTTTCTTGATTGCTTATGACATGATAACTATAAAATATTATTTATATTTCATCATTTGAGACTTAGGCATGTGGTGAAAATTGTTTGGTGTCTTGAATTACTTATGGATATTATGATACGATGATTTGATTATGCTTTTTGTAATTTATGAATATGGTCATGCTTATTATTATGATTTGATTATGGTTATGATTATGATTATGCTCTATTGTCAATTTGTCTTAAGGTAAAACACATGAGGTAAACAAATAAACAACACTAGATGACATACTAAATAATATAATCAAGAGATAATCATCATAATGAAAATATCAACTAGTGACGATAGGGTAAGAAGAGGGCACGATGCTTCTTCATGGATAAGGACTAAAACAAAACTAAAGTTAGACTAACTTAATGAACACAATCCCTTTGAGTGTTTTGCATTAGCATTCATTATTTGGTTAAAAGGTGTATTGACCACATAATGTCAAGTAAGCTCAAGAATCCCTTGCATATAGTGTAAAGGGGAGATGGGTGAGAATAGAATATCTCATGAGACTAGAATGCCTCTTTTGTAGGTTTCAAAAGAACTAGGATAAACAATCCTATGTTCAAACTATGTAGACTAATCGATGCAGGAAGCTTACTTACAAAATATAATTGTGGCTTCCACCTTAGTATATTGCTTGAGAGTTGATTGTGACCTTAAAAATTAGTTTTCTTTTGTTGTGATTTTTATAATGGGTCTTTTGTAGATTGTTGTATATGGGAAGGTGTTTAATGTGGGAAGCTTCCAAAAAATTACTATGCTTTTGAAAAATGCTTACTCATCCATCCTTCAAGGGAGTGGTCTAAGTTTATGTGATTTTTTGAATGATTTTTGATAGTTATCCTTTGAGGGACTAGTCCACCTTACATTTTGGAAATTTCAAATAAATTTTCAATAGTTATCCTTCTAAGGAGCAGTCTGTGAATGCTAAGAATGACCCATGATTGCTAGTGATAGGAATTTTGTTATTTTTCTTTGATTTTGTGTGACATATGCTTGCTTAGGCCAGCTTAGTGGTTTACCTTTATGAAGGAAAAACTAGAATCACAAGAAGGTTTATTAGGTGTAAAAAGGTTTATGTGACAAAAATCATGGGAATCCATCCTATAAAGGGGTGGAAAGTACCATGGGAACCATGCCATGGGTAGAGTCATGATATCCATTGTTTAAAATAAGGCCATGTCAGTGATAAATCATCACATGATTTAGTTTTAATTGGTTACCCTTAAAATAGGGAAATGAAATGTGGACGTATAGCAAGGGATGAGCTTAAGTTAGATAAAAATGTGGACTTGATCCTTTTTTTTAAAAGAATAGACATAGATGTGAAGAATTGAGGGGCTCAGTTTTAGGGTGGCCTTCGAGAGAAGATAACCAGTAAGCTTCTAATCTATACTTATGGGTTATAATATAAGGTCCAAGCCAATTGAAAGCATACTTACCCCATTTGATTTTTTCTATATTAGTGACATGTTGGTTTTCATTTAAGTTGATGTCTCTGATATTGAATTCTTATGTTTTAAGGTGTTTATTATAGGCACACTTGATATGTTCTTGATAGACATGGAGATGGGTAAGGGATGTTAAACAGCACTCATCAAGTAGCTTGAGCTGGGCTAAATGGTGTTGATGATAATCATCCTCAAAAATAATCTCTTGAAAATATATTCAAAGAGAGGGGATTTGGGCTTCAAGAGGCAAGACATCCTCGACTCCAAACATGAGAGAAAAGGGTGTATGTGAAATTGCCAATCCTAACCATACGCATTGACCATTTTAGTTATCATGTTGTTAAGTGTTTGATTATAGGCTTATACTTATCCATTTGCTTAAGTGATATAGGGTAAGGAGAAGCTTAACTTAATGTTGAATGTGTCACATAGACCCTAGACTTGTTTGTTCTTAAAGGATTTACCATTGTCTATGAGGAACACTAAAGCGGCAAATGATGTGATGATTGATAAAGTCAACAATATTTTCCACTTTGATTGAGACTAAAGGGATAGCCTCTACCCACTTGGTAAAATAATCGGTCATGGTGATAATAGAATGGTGTTATTACAAGGAATGAGGGTTGATTTCACCAATAAGATCTAGACCTTATTATGAGAAGGGCTAGAAATTGGTGGAAATTCAAAGGCTATAACTAGGTACATGATGAAAATTGGCATGATGTTGGCATTTGACACACTTTTTCACATAATCACAATAGTCTTGGTTAAGGGTATGCCATTAATAGCCAATATTAAGGATACACTTAGCTACAACGAGACCACTAAAGTGATTGCCATAGATTCCATCATGCATTTCCTTGATAGCATGAGAGGATTCTTGACTATGTAGGCAATGGAAGAGGAGACCATCATAGCCACATTTATAAAGGATTCCTCCCATAATGGTATAGCAAGAGGTACTCTAGATAAATTCTCTTTGAGCATTCTTATAGAGGCTAGAAGGAACTATGTCACGGTTAAGGTAATTGAAGGTTTGCTGATACCAAAGGTCAGGTTGGGTCTCTTCCACATTGAAAATTATGGGAGAATATAGATTGACATAGGATAGTTAGGTAAGTCTATAGATAATGATATACATCTTAGATTTAGAGGGTATAAATGAGATTTGGGAGGCAATAGAAGCCATGGTGCTAGTAAACTTGTTGGTAGATCATAAGGTTGACTGGATGCAGTAATGTTCAAATGATGTTAAGAGTTCATCCACTAGTTATTTATATTATTGAAATACATCATTATTATACTAGTAAAAATGATTGATTTTATTGACGACAAGTTGGGAGTCACCAAAGATATTAATCATTTTGACTCCTAGGGCTAACACAGTTTGAAGGCCTATTACTAGGGCTTCATACTTAGCCATATTATTGGTACATTTAAAATCAAGCTTGAAGGATAAAGATAGAGGTTCACCATCATCAAAGGGGATAAAGATGATACCCACTCCCCTACCACACTAACACTTTGAACCATCAAATAATATGGTGACCTAATAAGTAAAGTCCACTTGAGAGAGGGTCATAATAGACTCATCAGGGAACTCAAAAAGAGGAGGTAGTTTTTTGCTAATGAGGTTTCAACCAATAGACCAATAAATACTTTCCCTTTAATTGACTTTTATTAAAGGAACTCAAGGTTAAACTCTACTAGGAGAATGAGCCACTTGTCCATACATTGGTTTTGATATGGCTTGGAGTGTCTGTACTTGAGTAGGTTAGTATTGGTAATGGCATAGGTTTTATGGTTAATAAGGTAGTGAAAAAGTTTGGTAGCCATGAAGACTAAAGCTAAGCAAAGTTTCTTAGTATGGGTATATTGAGTCTCGTATTCCACAAGCACATGACTAATGTATTAAATAGATTTCTCTCTGTGTTGTTCATCTCGGTGAGCTAGCATTGCCCCTAGGGAATGATCAATGGTAGAGATGTATAGGTAGAAAGGTTGGTCATCCTTAGGAGGGGTGAGAATAGGTGGATATAAAAGGTACTTTTTAAGAGAATCAAAAGCCTTTTAACAGTCGTTATTCCACGTAAAAGAGACATGATTATTCAAAAGGTGGTGGAAAGGTCGACATCGATCTAAGATCTGGGAGATGAAATGACAAATGGATTAAAGCTTCCCCTATAAATTATGAAGTTGTTTAAGGTTGGTGGGAGGAAGCATGTCTAGGATGGCTTTGATCTTGGTAGGGTCACCTTTGATTTCATGAAGGGAGATAATGAAGCCAAGAAGATTGATTTTTAATACCCCAAAAATGCACTTTTTGGGGTTTAGGTGGACATGATAATGGATGAGGCATTCAAATATGATCTTAAGAATAGCCAAGTGATGTTTTTAAAGTTTGGATTTTTTTAGAAGGTCATCCACATAGTCCTTGATGATCTTATGGATAAGGTCATGGAAGATATAATTCATGGCATGTTGGTAGGTTACACCAACATTATTTAGTCTGAAAGGTATGACTCTATAGCAAAAGGTTCCCCAAGGGCTGGTAAAGGTAGTTTTGTGTTGATCTTTGAGAGCAATTAAGATCTGATTGTAACCCAAGAACCCATTCATGAGAGATAACATCTCGTATCTGACTTTAAGATCAATAAACTAGGCAATGCTTGGTAGAAGGAATTCATCTTTGGGGCAAGCGAGGTTGAGGTCATGAAAGTCCACACAAATGTGTATTCCCTTTGTGGTTTTGGTAATAGGTACAAAATTTAAGACCCATTGGGGTTAGTTAATGGGTTGAATAAAGTTGACAAATAGAATACACTAAATCTCTTCTTTAATGAGAAGGGTGATGTGTGGATACATGCATCAAAACTTTTACTTGACAAGTTTGGCATCATGGTGAGTGACTAAGTTATGGGTAACAATGGTAGGGTCAATCTTAGGCATATCACTGTAAGACCAAGTAAAGGCTATGTTGCAATCTTGAAGGAAAGAGGGGAAGTCCCAAAGTTCCTTGGCATTCAATGATTGATTGATTTTGACAATATGAAGGACATTTAGAGTACCCAAATTGATATCTATGGTGGATTAATTCAACATGGTGGAAGACTTGGGAGGAATGGATTTGTGGATTGAAGAATCTAGAGCACCAAGGTAGGTGAGAATAGAGTCATCATCCTAGCACTGAATAGTGTTAATGGTAGGAGATTAATATCCTATCATTTTAGGGTGGGTCAAAGGGATGGTTATAGTCACCCCCTCCTTCTGACAAGTTAGGGGTGTAAGGTTGATCATGTTAATGAAAAAAAATTTAGGTGGGATGATGTCATCATCCTCACATGCAAGTGGAAGTGAGGTCAGTGAGGAAGGTTCATCTTCTTCAAAAATGTTAGTGATGGATTATTTGGCTTTCTTATTATTAGGTAAGTTGAAACTAAGTCCATACTTCTCATGTGGCTTCTTAATTTCAATGGTGACCAATTCATGTGGGCCATGCTCATATTATCCAAGACCAAATCCTTTCCAAACACATCGATGAAGGTGTGTCTTGGTGAAGTTTGGTTTATCTATGTAAGATAAACCCATGGTGAATGGTCAAGGTGGAAGAGAGATAGTAGAGGCACTAAGGGATTTATCTAGTCCTCCATAGATAAAATGGGTCTGATCGTGGGGAGTTCCAAAGGGAACAAAAGTCCCAACATTTGGGGTCATATCTCAGCTGGTTGGTAATTTTCCCATACTTATGAGGATTAAGGAAAGTGTTAAGTGATAAAAGGTGATACTCGCTTAGAAAAAGGTGATGGAATGTGGATTACAAAGGGTCTATGGTAGGGATTTGGTATGAAGGTATAAAGGAACTAGTTGATGCCTCGTTGGTGGAAGCAGGTATGATATCTACTTTAGTGGTTGAAGGTTGGGTTTTAACTATTGAGGGTATGCTAAATAGGGGTATGTAGATATCATTGACATGATAGGTCATGTTACATGTTGAGAAAGGACTTGGGTTAGCCTGGATGGTGATGACCTAGCTTTCATGCTCAAACTTAATGAAATGGTGGAGGGTGGAGAAAATGTAACCCATAGAGTGAATTCAAGGTTGTCCTAACAAGATGTTATATTAGAATTCACCTTCCACTAAATAAAAATGTTTAGGGAGTGTGTGAGGTCCTAAATAAATATAGAGGATAACACCAAGGTAGTGGCCATAGTATCATTGAAGGAGTGAAGGATGGTCAAGGATTCAAACATGAAATTATTCAACAAGTTGAGCTAGTTGTAGACGTGAGAGGAGATGATGTTAATGTTAGCTCTCCCATCAATCATGACCCATTTTATGTGGGTTTGGTTAATGTAAGTAGTAATTAATAGTGTGGGATCTGGGTCGTCAGGGTGGATGGAAGGTATTTCTAAATCCTTGAAGGTAACAAGGTTAAAAATTTGAAGAGCACTAATAAAGTCTACTAGAGGTTGGGGGTCCTCAAGTTAGATCTCAATGGATTATAAAGAATCTATTAGTGCTTGGTGGTGATGTGGAGAGGTAGATATCAACTCATACAAGCTCATCTTTGTTGGGGTCTGATGAAGTTTCTTGAGGATAACTCTCAGGATAGATTCTGAAGGGTTAGATTAGGAGGCACCTAAGATAGATACCTTGGGTTTGGTCAAAGATATATATATTTGGGTGTGGGATGGTTGGGATTTTGAATGTGGGTACATCTAATAAATGGACACATTATCCTTCCATATATCCTTCTATTGTGATCTCATGACCACATTGATAGTATGGATAGAAGGAAAGGTTGATGTAGTAGACTAGTCAGACTCATCTTCACTTCATGGTGAGAATGGAGGAGTAGGTGAGTGTTGGGTAGGTATGGTTTATGGTTGGATTATTATGGGGCTCATAGTAGGTTCATCTATTAATATATCATCCTCATCATAGAGTTGGTGGATAATCGTTTGGAGAGCTTTGTAGTTATCCATGTTATGGTTGGGTGTCCTATGATAAGAACATAGATGGTGGTCATTGTACTAGATGGGCTTGGAAGCAAGAGGGTCAAAGGGTCTGATGAGAGGTAAGGTTAAAAAATAAGTCTATAATAACCTATGGAGAATGGTTGAATAGGACTTGATTAAAGGTGGTGGAGGTGTAGCAGTATTTTCTTTGATAGTTGAGGTAGGAGGTTTCTTGGAAATAGATTTGGTGGTGTGTTTGGTCTATGGTTTCTATTTAGGCAAGGAGGTTGATGAGCTTAAGGTGGAATATTTCAAGGTAGGTAGCTTTGGTATTGTTGGTGTGGTGAAGAGAGGTGCATCAAAAAGCAATTACGAATGTGTAACCAAAAGAGGTGGTAGGGTCTTAGTGGAGATAATGGGATTCCTACTCAAGGTAGAGGGATGAGGCTCCAAAATGGAAGGCAAGGTTGAGGGAGGTAAAATTTAGGCCTTTTAGTCTTTGTGTGGTTTTGCCTCTTTGGTCACCTTGGCCTGGTGTTTGGTTGGTGGGCTTGAGGGGGTTAGGTCCACTTTCATAGATGGGTGACTAAGACATAGTGTAGGGATGATACCAAGGTTTTTGGTAGGTCTAGTTCATTTGGTTTGAGAAGAAGACTTGGTCACTTATGGTTTAGGTGTCTTGGATGGCCGAGGGTTTATTGGATTGGTAAGATTTGTTATTGGTTCAGTTGGTAGGGTAGAAGTTTGGATAGTGGAAGTGGTGGGTTGGTCTGTTAAAGGTATGGTTGGAGGTTCTTTCTTGATGATATAAGGTAGCCCTAATTGCTGCCAGAAGGTGGCTCAGTTCATGTCAAGTTTGGAGATAATTTCTAATTTTTTCACTAACCTATAGAATGGTTTATAGGTAGGTTTGATTCCCTAAATACTAGACATAAAATATAAGCCCCTAGGTGGTGACATAGGGATGGTAACCTCATCCTCTTCCTCAATCAAAGGATGTGAGGTTGAGATAGGTGGTTCCTCGGTGGGAGGAGTAGACATGGTATTTTACTTCTTGGGAATGATTTTTGAAGGGGGAGTAGGTTGTTCGATAGTTAAAGGTAAAAATAGGGTGGTGATGGTTGGTTGTTTTGATATATTAGCTAAAATGGTGGTTAAGGACTCCACCACCTCAATCAGTGGAGGGGGAGAAGATGGTGCTTCCTTAGTTTGGGTTTCAAAAGGAGAAGGTAATTTTTCTACCTCAATAAGTGGAGAGGGTGAGGGACAAATAGATTGGTCAATAGGTTCTTTAGCAATGAGTGTGTCAAGAACCATGTTAAATATATGGGTATCATGAGATCATTTGACATTGTTGCTCTCATTCTTGGTAGGAGCATAGTTTTGGAAGGGTTGCCTAAATATATCAAGGGATTAGTCTGATGGTGCATTGGGGTTGTCTAATATAAGCTCCCCCTTGTCAATGAGGGATTGGACAAGGCTCTTGAAGGTGTTGTATCTACCAACATCATGTTGTATCACTTGGTGGAAGGCACATAGATCATTCTCATTGTACCAACTAGGTACAAGGTGAGAAGAGTCAAATTACTAAGGAGGTTTGATAGGGGGAATTTGAATGATGTTAGCTTTCAATAACTTCTCCAAGATGGACACATAATATTATCTGAGTGGAGCAAATTACTTCTGGATATTTTGGTTTTGGCCCCTTAGGTTTTGTTTTGAGGAACTATAGGAATTATATTGTTTGATAGAAGCTGGAGCGGCTTTTAGGACAACTGAATTCATAGTTCCCTTTCTCTTGGTATTGGTATTTAACTAGTTGCTTGACTTAGAGGAAGAAGCCTCATTGGTTTTATACGTTGAGTTTTTATTTTTGAGTTTTATCTTTCCTTCATCAATGGCTTTGTTCTCTATCTTACGTGCCATGGTAAAATCTTCATTGAAGGTTTGAAATATTTGGACATGAAGTGTAAAAGATATATGCTTGGCACATGCCTGAGCAAAGAGCTCTATGAATTTGGGTTAAGGCAAGGAAAAGGAAATTTGGTTAATCAGGCTCTTCCAATGAGCCACAAAATCAGCAATGGATTCATCCTCAAACTGTCAGATGTAGTAGAGGTCATTGATAGAAACTTTCTTGGAGATATTGATCGAAAAATGGTCCAAGAAGGTTTGAGCTAGTTGGGTGAAAGAGAAAAGGGAGTGCTTAGGTATGGAACTATAGAAATCCAATGCTAGACAAACTAGGGACATGGGGAAGGTGGGGAGAAGAAGGGCATCATCATAGGTGATGAGATAGAAAGCATGCCTAAATGCCCTAAGGTGTTATTGGGGATCCTCCTTTAAAATTTAGAGAACTTAAGAAGTTCCCATTGGGGAGGATATGGATTGATAGGTACGGATGGATGGATGGGCTCATTATAGATTTGGTTATATGATAAGATGTTGTGAGCACTTGAAATGGATGACTCTAAGGTGGTCGGTCATCTTGTCCATAAGCATTTTCATTAGGTTAGCTTTAGATTATGCACCTAAAGGGTTATAAGATGCATATTGTTAGGATGGTTGGGAAACATATTGATAGTGGGTAGAAGTTTGGGATGCTTCCACTATAGACACCAAAATTTGGCCACCAATAACCTCCAACTAGGATTTTGACCAATTTCCATTGAAGTGCACAATTTGGCTTAAAAACACTAAATCACATTAAAATCTTTGAACCTGACATATTCAAGTGCTGATTTTGGCTAGAGTATCATTAAATGGGGCAATGTAATTTATGGGCCAACTAACTTTAATCAGATCATTCTGAGTCAAAATGTTAATTTTGTACCTGGGTGCTCTGGATTTCTCTTTCTTATCAAATCTTTTGCATAAGACATGTGCCTTTGTTATTTGGTGTTGGTAACATCCTAAATGGGATAATGGATCCAACACATCTGACATTGACTTCTAATTCTAATCCAATCAAATTTCAAGGTAATAATAAGGCATTCTGATCAATTTGAGTAATTTGTGCATAAAGTTCTTAATCATACTTAAGAGCTAATTAAACCAAATTAGAGCCTAATTAAGAATTCCATGGAAACTTGTTGAATACTTATTTTTGGAAATGAATATTGAATATCTGCATCATCAAGTGACTAATTTCTTGGGAAGACATCCCTAGGCCATAAATGCCACAAATATCAAATTTCATGCCTCCCATGCCTCATCAATGCCCTCCATGCTCTTAATTGCTCCTTTATCCCAAATATTTATGAGCCTATTTATGGATTTCAATTACATAATTGGATTAATCCTTAGCCACACATCTCAATATCAAGACGGATGGTTCAGGTTGATTCTACCCATTTGCAAAAATCTATAAATAGGAGGCCTTGCCACATGAATTTTAAGCTTAATTTGTTTCAAATTACCATGTCAAATCAATTTCAAGATCTCTCACATTCCAAATTTATGATGTCAAAATATTGAGCCAAGCCAAGCTAAAGCCACAAGGTGCCAAGGAGAAGAGGAGATATCCAAGCCTCCTTTGATGAAGACTTCATGAGCACAAGCTGAGCAAGGCACTACAAAAACAATTTAAAGCATCCAAGAAAGGTGAAAGATTCTTGTTTTTCCTTACTTTTTAGTTGTGTTTGTCATTTTTTTTTTGTTATTAAGCTCACCTTAGTAACTAGGCATGAAGGTGTTAGTTTAGTGTGTTGTTCGTTAATTTGATTTGTTCATTTTATCACTAACACAATACTAACCTCCTATTCTTAGTCAAATTCCTAGTTCACAAATGGCATGCCCAATGAGACCAAATGCATGCCACACATGAAGAAGATAAATATGAAACTTTAAAATCTTCATTTAGATCATTAAAACTTTTATAATTTGATTTTCTAACTTTGTTTTGCCATTTTTATTTATCACATGTTTACATAATAACCGTCACCAATTGAGTAAACCGCTGACGATCATTTTCAACTATTGTTGGTTAAGTATAACTTTCATCATTTAGTATAACCATCATCAGTTAGCATAACCATCTCCAGTTAGTAAAACCATCATCAATCTGTGTAACCATCATCGGTTAGTAAAACCATCATCGATCTATATAAACATCACCAGTTAGTGTAACCATTGCCAGTTAGTGTAACTATCACCAATTATTATAACCATCAATGGTCACTGTGTTTTTTAACACAAACTCAAGAGCTCATTTTTCTAAGTTGGTTGTTTTATCTTCAAAAGTGTTTCTAAGTTAAACATCTTGCTAACATTATTTTTGCAAGTTTTACTTGAAAAATCATCAAAGCATGCTTAAATAGATCATTTTAAACTTATTTTAAGGTGTTTTAAAATAAATCTAACTTTTCATTTTGGTGCTCAAAGGAAAATCATTTAGGGTGTTATTGCTTAAATCTTATAGTTAGCTTTCAAAGTTACAAATTAAGACCAAGGGGTCAAAAGAACACCACCTAATTTTTCAAATTGGTGCTTAAAATTGAACTCACTTGTCTAATTTTTTGTATTCAATATTTGTTTAGTTTTTTTTTATTGGAAAAGAGAAGGATATTGCATGTATTCTCTTTCATTTATCCCCATTAGAGAATCCTTGGAATCAAAAGTGCCTTTCTTATTACAAAAAGCCTAGTCCATAGCTTAGAAAGAATATCGTCTAAAACACTCCCCAAAAACTCATCAAACTTAGGTGACCTTAAAAATGACCCTAAAGTCTTTCTCTTATATATTTTATTTCATTGCATCTTGGCTTGCGATGGGGACTTCATCACCTCCCATGAGTTCTTTAGGGAAGCTTTGACCTAGGGTTTCATCTCCCAGCATTGACTTCATCCACTCATGAGTTACACATGAGATGTATATGCATTTGGAAATCACACTACACTGAGTGAACAACAGGATATAGTGGTTGTAAAAAGGAGTAGACCTTTTTACAACTAGCCAATGTTGTGGATACCCAATTTCCATGCTTTTCTTTTACATTGTTTGACGTGAAAGTCATTGTGAAATTGATTCCCCTAAAAATGTTTGAAAATTTGATAGTTTAGTCAACCCCACATTGCCATACCCTTGATAAGATTTGGATGATTATACTTAGAGTATTTTGGTCATTTTTGCTTGGTATGTTTTGAGACTAAAACTTGTTTGTTTGTTCATAAAGCCATGGCAAAATCAATTTGTTTATACATCATTCTTTTGTCTAAAGAGGTGTTATATTGGTCATTTTTCACCACACTTGTGCCTTGAAATTTTTGCTAAACTTGTTTATGTTTGTGTCAATTTGAGTTATAGAGGGTAGTGTTATACTATCAAAATCATATCAAACCATTTTGTCTTTTGAGTCTTTGAAGCATAACATAGATCACATCATTCGAGCATGCTTATGTTGTTAGGCTGCTCAATTTGTTTCAAGACTTGTTTACCATTGTATCAAAAACCATTTGTTTTAAACCATGTCATGTATACCATTTGGACCTTGTTTATACACCATCATAATGTCCACTTTTATCTAGCTTGTTTGATCAAATCTTAGTTTTTAACATTGAGTTTTCAATTAACCTTGTCAAGTTTGGATTCAAACATTGATTGATTTTTGTTTAGGCCCTAATTGATGGGGTTGATACATAGATATTTCTCTTTTGAGTTGCATAACTTTAGTTAATCAATTACCCAAATTTAAAAACTATTGATGGTTTGTTTGTTTAGTACCTATCCTTATCATTGTTTGTGTCTTTATTTTGGAAAACATAGTCTGTCTTCAAAGATCTTTTTGTCTTATGACTTATGCCAACTGATCATGTTTAATTTTGATTTCATGTGTTGGGTCAATGTCAAAGCTGTTTCCAAACTTGTTGGATTAAATCAAATCATATTATACCTTTGTTTCAAATCTAGTTTTTTATGTCATTTAGTCAATTGTCCTAGCATATGCTTGTTTTTTTTAGCCTAGTTTTTGACTCCACATTTGGACAAAAGACCTAGCAACTCAACTTTTCCTTTTGCTAGTTTAGACCCTATTTGGAACACTTTTAAATACTAGTTTTATTTAGATGCTTGACCTTTTGTGTGTATGACATTTGACGTTAGACATTTGATGTTACACTATTTTATACCAAGTTTTAGCGCCAACCATTTTGGAGATATAGCTCCACCTTCAAACCACATTGGAGATATAGATCCACCCTTTCAACCAAGTTAGACCAAGTTTGACCCATTTATCATTTGGACATAGTTTTTCAAAGTTTGTACAACTCTAAACCTTTTTATTTTTGGATATTTCATCATTTATATGGATATGTCTAGTTACACCTATGGTGGAGTCACGTATAATCCAATTTATGATAGAATGGCCACACAAAAAGAAATTATGGATTTAGTCAAGACCCTAATGATGCTAATATGGTTTGTGAGAAATATTTCTATCCACCTCATAATAATCATTCATGGGAACAAATTCATGAACTAGCTTATAATCTAACTTGAGACCTTGATTGGTATGAAAAGGCTTGTAAGGAGGACTTTGAAGACCCAACTATAGATAATGTTGTTTGAGATACAAATCCATACCCTCTTTACAATAATCACTACATGTAACATAGTCAAGAACCAACCTATGATCCAACTCAAGATTGGGATGATATGGTTTATGAAGAGGACTTAGATGCTTTGGCTTGTGTGAGATACCAAGCTCCGCAATGGCCTAGACTTATCCTTCCAATACCTCATCCTTTGGCTTGTGAAAGAAATCAATCTCCATGCCACCCTATTGTTACCATTTTTGGACTTCATCCTTTGGCTCATGTGAGCAATCACACTCCACAACACCCTACCATTATCCAACCGTAGACTATTCTTTGTCTAGTACCAATCCCATCCAAACATCAACCAATCCAATCATTCAAAGACCAATTTGTGTTCAAAACTAGTATCTTCCAACTCATTGGAAACCAAGGCCAAGAGAACCAACCAATCCAAGATGTTTCTATTGAATCAACCATTTGTGATAAGTCGACTTGTGATGAATCACCTATTGATCCTATACCATTGTTGAGGAGTCTCACTCTGATGAACCAGTCTCTGCTGAGTCACTTCTTAATAATTATAACTACCTTTGGGAAAATCATTACCTCAACCATATGCCTATTTTTCAAGAGCCTTCCTTTGATAAGTTAGTCTCTGAGGAGTTGTCTCTTGACATTTTTCCCATTGTAGAGGAGTATCACTTTGATAAACCAGTCTTTATACAGCCCATTATGCCATCATAGGCTATTACTTGTCCAAATATCCAACAAGACATCATTATAACAGAGTACCCACTAGATGAAGAATCAGAGTTAGAGTCAGGTTCTACTCTTAGACTAACATTATATTTAGCATCATAATCTGAATCAACATAAGTCTCAACATCAAATTCAGATTCCCTTGAGTTAGAATCAAATTCAAAATAAGAATATGTTCATGGATATTACAACATTGGTTATGCATGCCTTTAAAATCAATTTGAATACATTTATGATCTTTCTACAATTTTTAAGGATGAGTACTTTAACTTTAACCCAAGCTATCCTAGTATCTTCTACAAGGATTGTGCATCCTCTCCCTATTCCATAGGCTATTACCATCAACCAACATATCCATATTATTGACATTCCACCTCCCACAAGTGTCAATTGGGATTGACAGATCACACTTTGTTAAACTGCATCCACGGCGACATAGCAGTTGCAGAAGAGCAAGGAGGCCAAGACCACATTCATGTGGAAAAATAACACTCTCTTAGTGAAACCTTTTTGAAGGTGTTAGGGGACAAGAAAAGTTCAAACTTAGCATCTTCTAATGAAACTTATTCAAAAGTGCTAAAAGAAAATCAAATCCAAAATCCAATGTTCATTAGTGAAACCTTATTAGAGGCACTATGGGACAATCGAGACAAATTTATTAGTGAAAACCTTATTAAGGAACCAATATCTAAGCACAAAATTTTTTCACTGCTTGATGAAGACAAAATCAAAGATCAAATCAAAATAGCTTCCTGTCTACAGCCTAATCAGATGGTATCTACTCTCAAGATCAAATAAAAAAAATTGGTGATCCTAACGAGATAATATTCAAAAGTCTTATGCCCCATCACAACCAAAATTATGTTGAATCTAAAATTAGCAACATTATGTGTGATTGAACATCTTGATATTCATTTGTTTCCCTACCATTATACATTCCATTATCATCAACCATTCAAACCTACCATAAATTATTTTTCCTTATTTACACTGATAAATTTGTTTCTTCTATTCATCTCTTTCATCACTTTGCACCCATTCATCTTCAATCTATATTTCAAGATATATCCTTGATTTATGCTTGATAATCAGCCCTAACTAGGGCACCATCATATTTATCCAATCCAGGTCATCTTAATGATTATGACCGCCTATGGGCAAGTCATTATTTTTGACTTTTATTCCTAATTATAACTGCCTTTAGGCAAATCAGTATCTTTTTTAAATCAATGAATGCAAGAATTTTCTCATGTGTATTAATCTCAACCATGATTTAATTCCACATTTATTCTTATTTATTTTCGAGGGACCATCCATCAGTAAATGTGATGGCCACTCCCTTGAGGGGGCATCATTATAGGCTTCCCAAACACCATTTGGAGCTTTATTCTTTAATCATCATCTTCTTTTTGGCATACAGGACATTTCTCATTATTTGAGAAGACATTGCTTTACATATAGTTTTCAACATCTTCCCAAATAGGGGAAAATAATAGACACCTAAATCCAGCCACCAATAACCTCCAACCAGGCTTTTGACAAACTTCCATCGAAGTGCATAATTTGACCTAAAAACACTAAATCACATTAAAAGCTTTCAACCTAACATATTCAAGTGTTGGTTTTAGCTATAATATCATTAAATGTGGCAATGAAATTAATGTTCTAGCTAAATTTGATCAGATCATTCAGAGTTAAAATGCCAATTTTGCACTTGCATGCTCTAGATTACTCTTTCCTATCAAATATCTTACATGAGACACTTGCCTTTGTTATTTTGTGTTGGTAACATCTTAAATGGGATAATAGATTTAATGCATCTAACATTGACTTCTAATTTCAATCCAGTCAAATTTTGAGCCAATAACAAGGCATTTTGATCAATTTGAGTAGTTTATGCACAAAGTGCTTAATCATACTTAAGAGCTAATTAAACCAAATTAGAGCCTAATTAAGAATTCCATGGAAACTTGTTGAATATTTATTTTTAGAAATGAATATTGAATATTTGCATAATCAGGTGACCTCATTTCTTGGAAAGACATCCTTAGGGCATAAATGCCATAAATATCAAGATTCATGCCTCCCATGCTTCATCAATTCCCTCCATGCCTCTTAATTTTTCCTTTATCCCAAATATTGATGAGACTATTTATTGATTTTAATTACATAATTGGATTAATCCTTAGCCACACATCTCAATCTTGAGATGGACAATTCAGGTTAATTCTACCTATTTTCAAAAATCTATAAATAAGAGGCCTTGCCACATGAATTTTAAGCTTAATTTGTGGAAAATTACCATGTCAAATTGATTCCAAGAGCTCTCATATGCCAAAGTTATGATGCAAAAATATTGAGCCAAGACAAGCCAAATCTACAAAGTGCCAAGGAGAAGAGGAGATAATCAAGCCTCCTTTGATGAAGACTTTATGAGCACAAGCTGAGCAAGGCACTACAAAAAGCATTTGAAACATCCAAGGAAGGTGAAAGATTCTTATTTTTCCTTACTTTTTAGTTGTGTTTGTCATTTGTTTTTGTTATTAAACTCACCCTAGTAGCTAGGCATGAAGTTGTTAGTTTAGTGTGTTGTTTATTAATTTGCTTTGTTCATTTTATCACTAACACAATACTAATCTCCTCTTCTTAGTTAAATTCCTAATTCACAGCCACATATTGATAAGTGGTTGCCAATGGTTGGGTGGAAGATACATAAGAATAGGTATATGTAGGTGGTTAGGTAGTGGGTACATACCCTTGTATATTAAAGATATATCCAAAGGTTAGTCTAAGGGGTGCTTATTAGATAGGAGTGGTAGTTAGGTTGGTGATCGATGGGAGGGTGGTAACCCTTGTGTTGATCAGTGGTAAGGTAGCAGGTATAGACACCATAAGGCTTTGGATCAATGTAAGGGTTGATGTATTGGAGATAGATAAAGGAAGGTTGTTAGTGATAGAGGTAGGCACTCCTAGTGTGAAGGAGTGTTTGTTAGGAGTGGAATGTATAAGGGTAGTGGTAGTTTGGGTTGGTTGGTTTTCTATGGTAGTCTCAAGAGGTTGTTGGTTAATGAGGAGGCTTGGGTAGTTAACAGTTGAGTTGTAACCATTGAAATAGAGGTATTCCCCATGAGGTGGAGAGGCATGCCATAAGGCAGATCTATGGACAGAGTTGAATCTAGGATACAGTAAGATGTGGTTGTAAGATAATGTTGCAAGGCCATGAGATTATTATCTAAGAAAGTGGTAAAATTTGCATCTACTTGAGGAACATCTTGAGGGAAATTAAGACTTCCTAAGGGGTGAGGAGAGTTTGCTTGTTCAAAAACATAGTCCATGGATGAAGAGGTAGAATAGGTAGGTTAGTTTGGAGATGGGTTTTGCTCCATAAGGTCTCTTCGTTATTGTCAAGTGAGAACCATATGAGATATGGGAGATAGAAAGCACAAATAGTCTCACTACTCAAACAAAGATAAGATAAGAAAATATCAAAGAAATCAAATCACACTCTAAAAGATACGTTAAGCCCTAGAGTTTTAATTAATATCACTTTTGGCTTATGCCTTAAGAATACATGTGACTAAAATTGGTTTGTAGATCGAGTATTAAAAAGGAAGTTTATGGTTGGTTTTAATTTATTTTTAGGTACTCAAAAAGAATCTATGTTGGAATCAATACGTGGCTTGGTATTGGGGCCTACCCCCTCACTTCACACACTATAGTGATAAGGGTGTCGAGTGCTTAACTAATATATATATATATATAGAGAGAGAGAGAGAGAGAGAGAGAGAGATTATACTCAACTAGAGAGTTGAGTTAGTTCTCCCCTTGCTAATGACCTCCAAGTGAGATTGTCGAGGAAGGGTAAGGTTATCACTAGGTGATGAAATCCTAGTTGGGATTTGTCTCAAGTTTGTTTGATATTTAATTGGTGAAAGTGGTTTGGTTTAGTGTGTGAAAAAAAAAAGTGAATCCATGATAGATTACTATGCCTTAATTCAAAGTGAGTTAAAATTAGAATCAAGTAATGGATGCACTTAATTTTAAACCCAAAAGAGATTTTAGTTTTATTAATGAGCACAGATAGAGAGAAAATCATATAGATGCAAATGTAAAGAAAAGAAACCCAAAGTTAAGACTAAAGGTCCCACCAAGCATGCCAGAATGTTTTAATAAATTTATGATTATATTGGAAAGAGGGAAAAGAAGAAAATAAGTATAGGTATGGTTGAAAAACTTGTTTGATTGTGCATGTGTTTAAAATTAGAAGACTATGAAGAGCTTCTCTTTGTCTTGGGAGGATGGCCTATAGATAAGAAATCACTAAAGCAAACTTGTTTGTTAGATAGATATTTGAGTGGATTGCCTAATAATAGCTAGATATTGGAAGTGAGAGCTTCCTTAGGGGTTATCAATCCACACATTTTAAATGCTTAAGTTTATAAAATAGAAAATAAATTACTTGTATCAATGAATCAAAGGTACTCAAATTGAATAGAAGAATGTTTTCTTAGAGATGTACTAGATATGATTAAATTAGAGATAGATTAATTAATATTAGTGATAGTGGGTTAGGGTTAGCTTCATAAAATTAGACAGGGGTCTATGAATAGATAAGAATATAGAAAGTTAGTTTTGATTGGGTACTAGTAGGTGAAATTAACTTATTGGTTTTCACTTCCATAATGACCATTGGTGATTGGGCTAACCATCAGTGACTAAGGTGACCATTAGTAGTTGGATAGACCATCGAGGGTTGAGTAAACCATCAAAAATTACTATGTCTATATCTAGGTTGATAAAAAGGGTAGTTGATGAGATCTAAATATGGATTTTGAGAGATGGGTAAGGCTTGGATTGATTGCAAAATGGAAATAAAGTAAATGAATACTAAGAAACAAGTACTTGTCCTACCATAAGTTGATTGGGTGGATGGTTGAGGTAATTAACCTATTAGTATAATCTAGCTTGATTTCAATAGAGTAACAGTACCTAAAAACTTGGTGGAGAGGTGGTATCAAATTAACTCTTTGATATGATTATTGGATTGTTGATGGTGATTGACCTACAAAAAGAAACTCGTGGATACATAAGATCTTGATCATGATTGTAGATGGATTTCACATTCAAGCTCCTCTTTTCTTATAGGTAAGGAAAGAGAGTTACAATAGCATGTAAACTAGGCTTCCTAAATTTAACTCATTCATGGAATGGTTCATAACAGGAATTAGATGAGTTATTTTTAGAAAAGCAAGGTGGGTGAATTTGCATGCTCTTGGTTAAAGAGGTGGACCTTGACCATCAATGGTTAAGGTGACTATCAATGGTCAACCTATCTGTTGATGATTGAGGGTGAAAGATAAAATTGGGTAAAAGGTTAGGTTAAGTCAGTTTAACCAAACTAACTGCAAGTAAGCTTTATTAGGGGTTTGAAGGTTAGATTGGTCCCAAGAGGGTCTGAAGGTGGTCCACAGGTTTTGTGACATTCAGAATCACAGATTGAAAATTTCCAATGTCTACACCTTCATGCAAGTACTTTTTCATGCATTATATGTGAGTACTCTAAAGATATGTAAATATTATGTCAATGTTCACTTATATGTCTTAATCAAAAATCTCCTATATGCTTAACTATGTTCTACATGAACATGACCTTACACTAGGTTGGAAGTTTATATTTATGTTATTATGGTTTCACCATTCCTAGGGTTCTATGACTAAATGTTTTATGTCTGTTAAAAAATTTATAGGGGTATTATTTGATACACCCATATTCGTTAAACCCTTTAGGTTACTTCTAACACTCATGTATATTATTTCCTTTATGCATAAATATACTCCCTAATATAAATGATATGATTAGCCTTTCGTATTTTTAGTTAAAATCTCAGTCAATATAATTTTATTGATAGACTATATAAAAATAATTTTGTATTTCTAAGGAATAAGTTTTCATATTGCATAACCACTAAGAGGGCACAAATGATATGTTATTTATCTTTATCCTTGATCCAAATGATCCAATGCCCATATAATAGATCAATTATACCCATACAACATTATTAAGATATATAAAAACATACCAATTATATCACTATAAGTTCATCGAGTAATCATTGCTCACATATATCATCACTAGATGTGTACTATCTATTCAACCTTATAACACTATCTGGTATAGGTTATCAGTATAACATTGATAATTTCATAAACTAGTAATGTAAGTATGCTTATAAATGATGGGTTTATAGTTAGCTCAAGAAGTTAAGAGTCTCAGGTTACATATATATATATAGAAGAAAGAACATCCTAGTTATATTATATATCTTTCTCACCTGATATTGGCATATGTGGTTATTTTTTTAAAATTCAGTCCTTATTTAGTATTTAAATTATATGACCTTACTATATGAAAATATATATCCTTATTTAATCATGTACTAGGTTTCTATATAACCTTATCAATACTTTAACCTTTTAATCATTATTCCAAACTAGCTTATAACCGTAATCTTATAATTAATCTCTTCCATAGAGTGTTTCTCGAGTGAATCATAATACAAGAATTTCCAATGTAAGACAAATCTCGCCAGATAGTCAGACACTTATGGCATTATAAAATGATATTACAAGGAAGAATGTTATGCATATATCAAATGCAGATGCAGATCTTCTAGACCAAAACATGTAAAGATCTCAGAGAGATTATTTGGATTGGTGTTAGAAATTGTTTTCCTTGTTTTAATATGCTAGCTTCACCCACAAATCCTCTAATATTGTAAGGCCTTTTTAATTTTAAATATATATCAATGGCCCTCCATATTTCACATACTTACTTTAATGAGTCAAAATAAGCTCGTGTGGCCAAATCATGGAAAATAAATAATTCTGAAGGAAAATATTTTATTAGATGTACCCATCAAACCAATCTAGATGACAAATTTAGGGAAGGAAAGATATTCACATATTTGATCTTATGGTTAATATGAAGGCACCCAGTTCCTTTCACTCCAAGTTGAACAATTATGATGATTTTGAATAGATAGATTAAATGACTAATCTCTATAGGATTATTTTATGTTTTAAGTTCAAATATTAACTAGACACTTGCACTGCCCAAAACTTGCATAATTAATTTAAACTACCTATGGGCCTGCATTCCATTAAAAAAAATAAAGTTGTACTAGATATCAGTGTAACCCAGATCGATGCCCAATATAACTTCCAATACTCATCACTAAATCATGTATATTTATATATATTATGTACTTATTTACTATACATCAAAAGTTGAAATAGATCATTGCATTATGGACACCATAATCTCTTTTGTTGATCACTATAATTCTAACTTATATTTATAGAGAGGTCGTTACAAATCAAAATTAGACTTTCTGGTTGATAAATCCATCGATTCGTTGTATAATAACACTTGTAGATCACCATTATACTAGCATAAAAATCTAACATCTTGATTTTTGTCAATTGGTGGACCATGATGATTTGTAGTTGCTATAGGTAGGAGTCAACAAATAAATAGCATTATTATTATACTCATGTATATAAATACCGGTTATTATTTAAGTTCATGGAACTCACCATGTTAAGGTATAAAATTTACAACAGTTGAGATTATTTATATTCTTCGTAATTATAAATTTATATATAACCAAATGAAAGTCATATTTTCTTCTCTGTATGAGGCATTGATTTATGTATAGATAATTTAACCTATTTTCAATCATATATATACCAATCATATAACAATATATATGTTTTTATATGATTGGTACACACACACACATATTGTTATATAATTGGAATACATATATTCCAATCATATAACAATATATATATGATTGGTGTGTGTATATATATAGTTATGTGATTGGAATATATATATAGTGTTATATGATTGGAGAATATATATATATATATTTGTTTTCTAATCATAAAATAATATATAGTTATATAACTGGAATATATATATATATATATATATATTCCAATCATATAACAATATATGTATTGATATATTCCAATCTCTCTCTCTCTCTCTCTCTCTCTCTCTCTCTCTCTCTCTCTCTCTCTCTCTCTCTCTCTCTCTCTCTCTCTCTCTCTCTCTCTCTCTCTCTCTCTCTCTCTCTCTCTCTCTCTCTCTCTCTCTCTCTCTCTCTCACACACACACACACACACACACACACGTATATATATTCCAGTCATATAACTATATATTATTTTATGATTAGAAAAAAAAAATATATATATATATATATATTCCAGTCATACATCTATATATATTATTATATGATTAGACAATATATGTATTGATATATTCCAATCATATAGTGTGTGTGTCTGTGTGTCTGTGTGTCTGTGTGTGTGGAATATATCAATACATATATTGTTATATGATTGGAATATATATATATATATATATATATATATATATATATATTCCAGTCATATAACTATATATTATTTTATGATTAGAAATATATATATATATATATTCCAGTCATATATTTATATATATTATTATATGATTAGAAAATATATATATATAGTGTTATATATATATATATATATGATTGGAAATATATTCCAATATATATAATTGTAAAAAATATATATATTCCAATCATATAAAAATATATATTATATTGTTATATGATATATATATATATATATATATATATATATTAATCATATAACAATATATATTATATTGTTATATGATATTGATATATATATATGATAATCATATAACAATATAATATATATTGTTATATGATTGGAATATTTATATTTTAATCATATAATATATATATATATATATATATATATAGTTTTATATATATATATATAGTTTTATATATATATATATATATAGTTTTATATATATATATAGTTTTATATATATATATATATATATATATTTCAATCATGTAAATATATATATATATATATATTCCAATCATATAACACTATGTGTGTGTACTTGTTATATATAACCAAATCAAAGTCATATTTGCTTCTCTGTATGAGGCATCAATTTATGTATAGATAATTTGACTTATTTCCAATCATACAACAAGTATATTTATGTATATACTTGTTATATATAACCAGATGAAAGTCAAATTTGCTTCTCTGTATGAGGCATCGATTTATGTACAGATAATTTAATCTATTTCCAATCATATAACAAATATATGTATGTATGTATGTATGTATTCCATATATATATATATATATATATATATATATATATAACAAATATATGTATGTATGTATGTATGTATTCCATATATATATATATATGGATGGAATACATACATACATACATACATATATATATATGGAATACATACATACATACATATATATACATATATATATATATATATATGCATATGTATATGTATATGTATATGTATGTATGTATTATATATATATATATAGTTATTGATTAAGATATTATATCTCAATATATATATATATATATATATATATACACATATATACATACATATAGTTATATATATATTCCAATCATTTAAATATATATATATATATATGATTGGAATATATATAACTATATGTATGTATATATGTGTATATATATATATTGAGATATAATATCTTAATCAATAACTATACAATGCTAGAGGTGGTTTGCTATAGTTTTTCCCTAGATATAATTCACTATTGCTAGCGCAAAGGTTGAAGTTTATTATAGTCAGCAAATAGGGGACTTGATGGCAACAACCAACAAGGATAGAAATCTACCCAATATAATTAATATGGTGATATCTACCTAATATCATGGTTATTCGTAGAAAAATATATAAGAGATATAACACATACTAATTTTCTATTATTTACAAAGATTCTCTTTAATCATACAAACATCAAAGAATTTCTAAAGCACAATTTTAAGTACTTCTCTTACATGATAAGCATTCCATATTGATATGACTCCATCTGTTGATATCCTTCCACTTCATTTACTCTTTTTTTTTTTCCATTCTACGTATTTCTGTGTTCCACGCTTTTTTTGCCCTCTCCTCCTTTTGCCTACTTAAATTCTTTCATCTTTATTCTCTTAGATATAGTGCTTTTACTTTAAAGCTATGTTTTTTTTTTTGTTTTTTTTGCTTTATTTTTATTTTCTCTTTCTATTCCTTGTATGAGTTTTTATTCTTTATTATTTTATATTATTGATTCCTTACCTTTTTTAAATTTTCCAACCTTTTATTTATTAATTCATAACAATCAATAATTATCGGTACTTTTATTACCTTGATAATTTAATGACTAACTCTTTAGTCAATAAATTAAATTTTATATTAATCATGAAAATAGCACCTTCAAGAAACATTTATGGTCATAAACTTAGTCACACAAGATGAAATCACCTGAGCATAAATCTAGACTAACACATAAATCACACAAGGAAATTTCACAAACTAATAAACTATGTTAACCATTCAATTATGCATCTAATCATGTGTTAGTTGTTTGTGGTGTGTGCAAGGTATCATTTGATTTCTCTATCATTTTTTGATCTACGTTACCCTTTCCAATGATGCTCTCCCTCTATCACACTTTGAGAGATGGATTTTCTTGCATCAAACTCACAATAGAATAAGTAGTTAGATAATAACAGTCATGATATATATTCATCATAAATATAGTTGAAATGATAAATCAGCATGATCATAAAGTAAACATATACTTATAGCTAATGCATAGAAATGTGATCATGTAACCTAAGTAATATCCTATTATCTCATATCAACATATATCTCACATCTCAATTAAAAAGTCAAATCTAAATTTGTCAACAATAGATATCCACAAATAATCTAACAAGTTTGCCTAGTGAGGAATCAGGATGTAACATCCTTCCCCCTAAAGCTATTCATCATACCTGATGACTCTTATTCAAACATAAATTTTGAATTTAAAAAATTATTTAGCAAAGTAATAACATGATATCCAATATCAAATTAATCAAATAAATGAAAATTACTTATAGAACTCATAGTAGTTCCTTCAAGTTGTATTATTCCTGGTGTATTAGTCCCACAAGACCCTATTTTAAGACATCTCTCCATTATATAAACATGGTTGCAAGTATTACTTATTCTCATTAGTTCTATCATGACCACCCTGGGGTCTAGAACCATTAATACAAGCCTACATACTATAGGACTAACCACTTTTGAATCCTTGAAAGGTCCCAAATATCTTAATAAAAGTTTCACTAACTTATCAAGAGCACATAAGATCATCATACAAGCCAAAATAAATGACCAAGGAGAGTTCTACAAAATAAGTCCAGCTCATTTATACATCTCTCTAACCTAGGGAGTGTTTTTCTCATTCTGGAGAAAAGTAATTAGGGAATCTAGTAAGAATGATGTGTATATGTTAATACTATCGCTACTTTAGCTCTGGATAAGTATAGCATGTCAATACTATCACTATTCCATAGAGCTCTTGATAAGTATGATGATGAATAGGAACTATAAATACTACATTTTTTATGTATACAAAGTTAAGGAATAAAAGTTCCATAGTGTACATGCATATGGCCATATGACTAAATTTGACAAGTCTATCTATCAAATCTTAAATTTGACAAGTCATCTATCAGGTCCAAACCTAGTAACTATCGATTTATTATGAGGCTAAGTATGATCCACTCATATTGCTTAGTAATCACATTCCTAATTCACCACTCTTCCCTTAGGTCTCTATGACCTAATGATCTCCAAAAAGTGTACAAGGTTTAATGAACCAAAAATCCATACTAACATATCATATACAATGATACTATATTCAAAATAATGTTAGATGTATCAATATACATATGAAATAAATCATCCAATCAATGTGTGATTGTATTAAGTTTCCATTAGCTAAACATAACTATTATCAGATTTCATAGCTTAACATATAGCATTATATACATGGTTAAGAGAAAATAATGTCAAAATAATCATAACATACAAAGGCCAAGGATCACACCATCCTTTCAACCTAGTAAGGAAACAAGCAAGGTAATATCTCCTGGCTTGCCCGGCTAGAAGCAACAAATTATAATATTGCCTCAACCCCTAGATTGACAAGATGTTCTATACATCTAATATCCTACTCGCTTATAATAAAAGATTCAAAATAAACTCTTAAAATCAACATGATTTAATCAAAATAGAACAATATCAATCTAATCAAGGGTAACTAATAACATAATAATTATAATCAATGTATAATTCTTAATCTAGAATTAATATAGATTCAAGGTTTACCACTCCTCATGGTTAAAGTTCACAAGTTAGATAAAGTAGTGACTCTAAAAAGTGACAAGTAAAAAGTATAGAACTATCATCTCAAAAAAAAATGACTCATTATACCTCACAAGGTAAGAAGAAAACACCGCAACTCAATGTTGCCAAAACACTATCTATTTACCAAATCTATAAATATAATTTCACAATGTATTTCCACAATTAGTAGAAATAAAATAATAACCACAAAATGGATAAATCCATCCTATCCAACAAATTCTTTCTCAAAAATAAGTAGAAGACATTTGTCCCATGAACTCCAAGGAATGTGATCGAACAAGTTTTCATTTAAGAGAACACTAAATCAACATCATGAAAATATGAATCCTCTCATCAGATTAATGTTATCAAAGGAGAATGAGATAATAACAACTCACTCTAAGCAAACCAATAGAGTTGACACTCCTTTCAAAACCACATAACTTAAGGGTGTTGATCCTTAAACAAATTCCTAACACATAGGAACTCCCAATCAAAACAACATCACTCTTCTGCAAGAAAATTCCCACCGCACTAGGTGGTACCAAAACTAAATTAGTCTTGTAATATTTTTCATTCCTAGGATTAGTGAAAATAAGGCACAAAAATTAAATCACAAATATATATATATATAAAGTGAGAAGCATCCCATACTTATAAACACTCACAACAAAAAACACAATTGGTGAAGGTGACTTGATTACCAAGAAGGATGTAATCACACTCGAGTGGTTCAATCTAGGTGATCAATCTATGGTAGAAATATTTTATTAATAACTCATGAACAACATTATATACTCATCTACCCAAGCCTCGTATATGACCATCACCATTGGGACCTTCACAAATCCAACCCTATAGCAATTATAAGAGGGTATTAGATCTCCTAAAGACACACACTCAATGTTTACCACACACATTTCATGAATGTCTCAAAACTCCAATCTTAGTGAAATAGGGTTATGCATTGAGGCACTACTAATCCAAAATACTAGTACAATACTCATGTCACTAGGTTCACACTAGTAAACTGAAAGACACAAAAATGCTAATGGACTCATTAGGTCTTAGAGTTTGAGCCACAAATTTGATACCACATGTAGCAACTCTACTAGGTTAAACATAAAAATATGTGAATTTTTTTAATTAAACACATATACCAGAATAGATTACACCATGGAAATATACAAAGACCATAAGAAAAACTCAAGGTGTGATTATAAAAACAAGCATAATACATCACATAACACTAATTTCTAAAATCATGAGAGTACACATCATAATGAATATAAGAAGTGGTCAAATTAACTCTGCTACAACTAATACAAGTCTATAACCACTATTGTTAAAGTATAATATTAAATAATTACAACTCTTCATGACAATATTCAATGATAAGTACAATTCAATACAATGTGCATATAAGATACATGGCTCCCCTAGAGTATAGTTCTCAAACTCAAGTATCTATAGCAATCTTAAGTGTCATCTCAATATGTAGAAATGTTGTGGGAGGGAGAGCATCATTCGAGCACTTTTCCATACCAACCATGGACCAAAAATCCCCCACACTAATCCCATTAGGAAATTTCCCTCCCTTCATAAATGAGTATATAGTGATGGTGTAAGAATCTATAGAGACAAACAAGTACATTTGTGTTGTATGATTCTAAACTAAACATGCAATGTATCATAGAAATCCATTCTATTGTAATATATCACACAAACATATGAATAATACTCATGAAATGATAATGTCTCACTAAACATACTTTGTCCTAAAGTTTAACAAATAATAAATAATAATGATCTAGATGAATCAAATTCATACACACTATAGACACTAAAAACCTTCACGCACAGTCTTAGTCATCGCCATACCTTTGGTTTCTCTTAAACCTATGTCAACTACACCTATAAGTTTGACAAACCTACCTATCATAACCTACTTACCTAATCTAAAGTCAAGTTAGTCACTTGTATAGTTTAACTCACCTTTTCACCCATTTTAACCTATCTTTTTCCCAAGTCTTTGATCAACGATGGTCAAGGTGACTGGCGATGATCACCCTAACTGGTGATGGTCAGGTTGGATAACGTAGACTTAGCATGCAACCTACATGCAAACCACTACCTTCATTTTCTAAATACAGTAGTATAAATCTAGTTGTGAGCCCTTTTCATGGATGACTTATATTTAGAAGCCTTCTTCAAGTCTAGTTTAGACAACCACTTCCATATCTTGCGTATGCCTATAATAGAGAGAGGCCTAAGAGGTCAAACTATCTATAATTATTATCAAGAGCTCTTTGTATCTAGAATCTCTTTTTGTAGGTCAATTAGGTCAATCTGTAATATCAAGTGCTATCAGTCATCACATAGGGAGCCTACTTGTTGTTGACCCTCCACTAAGCTCCCAAGTACTATTATGTTACTAGAATCAACTTAGATTCCACCACCAGGCAAATCCATATCAACCACCTGCCAAATAATTTTTGGTAAGACAAGTATTTATTTTCTTGTATTCTTTTACCAGGTTTTTGCTCCAAGCCTAATCTATCTCCCAAAATCCACTTTCCAAATCTTGTTAATAAACAAACCCAAACCCCAATTTCAATTCTAGATTCATTGATAGGAAACTCATGATGGTTACCTAATTGGTGATAGTTACCCTCAACTGGTGATGGTTACCCTTGACTGGTGATGGTTGCATGACTAGTGATAGTCACCTATGGCACCAAAAACTAGCAAGCTAATTTGACCCTCTTACACCCAACCAAATTCACTTTTCTATGTCCTTGCCTATTCATAGGCCCCTTTATAATTTTCTAAACCATACCCTGACCTGTTAGCACTAGTATTAATTATTTTATCACTAATTAGACCATTTCTAGTCTATCTTTCAAACAAGATTTCTTATATTCAATTTTAACACCTTTTGATTATTGATGCAATTACTTTCTTTCCATTTTATCAAATTGAATGCTTGAAACATGTGGATTTATAGCCCCTAAGGAAGCTCTTGCTTTCGAGATCTAGCTATCGCTAAGTAATCCACCCAGCTATTTGTCTAATAAACAAGTTTACTTTAGTGCTTTCTTATCTACAGGTCATCCTCCCAAGCCAAAAAGGAGCTCTCACAATGTTCTGATTTAACACATGCATAAACACATAGGTATTCCTACCACAACCCATATTGAGTTTCTTTTCTCTTTCTTTAGAACCTAAGTGAAAATTTACATGAAATATTATGGCATGCCCGATGGGACTTAGAGTCTTTACTCACATTTTCTTTGCATTTCTATGCTTTTATCTCTATCTATGCTCATAATTGAAACTAAAATTTATTTTAGGCTTAAAATCAACTATATTCATTGCTTGATTTTAAAAATTAGTTCACTTTGAATTAAAACATATTATTCTTATCTTAGCACCACTTATTTTGCACACACTAGCCAAACCACTTTCATGAATCAAACATTAAAATAATTTGAGACAAGGCCCGACTAGGATTCCATCACCTAGCGGTCACCTTACCCACTTGTGGTGATCCTACTTGGAGGTCATTACTAAAGGGAGAACCAACTCAACTCTCTAGTTGAGTATAAACTCTTAATATCAATATATATTGGCTAAGCACCTGACACTCTTATCATTGCGAGACTGTGAAGTGAGTGGGTAGGCCCCAATACCAAGCCACATATTGATTTCAATATAGATTATTTTGAGCTCTTAAATAACCTAAAACCAACCGTAGACTGATTTTATGGTACCTGATCTACAAGCCAACTTCTATCACATAGTCTCAAAAACTAAGGCATAATATAAAAATGAGATTAAAACTAACCTCTAGGATTAATGTACTATCTAGTGTGTTTCTTGATTGCCTTGATCATTTTTTTATCTTCTTCTTATTTGGGCGATGAGATTTTTCTTGTTTTCTCTCCCATTTTTCTTGTATGGTTCTCACTTGTCAACAGCAAAGAGACCTAGTAGAATAAAACCCATCACTTAAATCAACCTCTTCTACCTCCTCATCTATGGAGTATGTCTCTGAGGTAAAAGATTCACCTCATCCATTAGGAAGCCTAATTTCCCTTGGGTATTTCCCTAAGGAGACATGGATTTTACCACCTTTTTAAACAATAATTCGGTGGCCCTTCAACACTATCTTGACACCTCTTCTCACCATATCCTAGTTTTAACTCCACCTCAAAATCCTCTTTATGGTATGCCATCTCACCTTATGAAGGTCATCCCTATTGCTACAGTCACCACCCAACCTTCAACCACCTAGGCATTTTCATCTACTAAACCCTTTGAGACTATGATTTAAATCCAACCTATCCAACCAACTGTTACCCTTACACCTTCCACCCCTACTAATGACTCCTCTACCTTAGGGATAACCCAACCATTGACCCATCATATCCGACTTGTAGTTGGAGCACCCACCACTGACGTCACCAACCTCCCCTCTATCAAACCCAACCCATCAGTTAATACCCCTTTACCAAGCTTGGGGGTAGGTATCCCTTCTACCTCACCACCCATTAGCATAAAGGTCACCACCTCCCCTCTAGTCACCAACCCAACTACCACCTATACCCAATCCACAAGGACTTTTTAGCAGTTACCCATTACACCCAATCTAAGATACATCCCTAACCCACAAGGGTATGTACCCACTACCCAACCACCACCAACCACCTACCCTACCCCACCTCTAGCGTCCACATTCCAATATGTGACAACTTCTCAACTGCCAATCAATTACCAATATGTTGCCCAACCTTAACCACAATATCATCCTTATAACCCTTTTGGTGCACCACCTCAAATAGACCTAATAAAAATGTTCATGGACAAGATGACCAACCTTGAGTCATCTATTTTAGGAGCTCATAACATCCTATCCTATGATCATATTTGTAACAAACCTATTCATCCTTCTGTTCATATTAGACCTTACCCTCCTTAGTGGGAGCTTCCCAAATTTACTAAATTTCAAAGCAAAGAGGACCCCCAAAATCACCTTATGGATTTTAGGCACACATGTTATATAATTGCTTGAGGATTCCCTTCTCCTCCAAACCTTCCCCATGTCTTTATCTAGTCTAGCACTTGACTGGTATATTGCCCTTACCAAGTATTCCATCTTCTTTTTCACCCAACTAGCACAATTCTTCTTGGATCACTTTTTCATTAACATTTCCAAGAAGGTATCTATCATGAACCTCTATTCTGTCAATAAATTTGATGATGAGTCCATTGCTGATTTGGTTGCCCATTGGAGAAGCTTGATTAATTAGATTTCATTCTCCCTACCTCAACCTAAATTTATAGAACTTTTTGCTTGAGCTTGTGCCAAACATATATCTTCTACACTATGTGTCCAAAACTTTAGAACCTTTGATTAGGCTTTTACCATGGCACATAAGCTAGAAAACTAGGCCATAGATGAGGGTAAATTGAAGTTATGAAACAAGAACTCTACCTTTAAGACCAATGAAACCTCTTCCTCCAAACTAGGTAACCAAGCCAATATCAGAACCAAGACAAGGGGAACCATGAATGTTGTCATCCTTAAAACTGCCGCTCCACCCAATGTCAATCAACAAAATTCTCCCATTACCTCCAATCAAAATGTAAGGAACCCAAACCAAAGCAACCAAAAATAATTCGCTCCAGTTGGAGAATTTTACACCTTAGTTCTAGAGAAGCTACTAAAAGCTAACCTTATATAACTTCCACCTATCAAACTTCCCCATCAATTTGATTCTTCTTTTCTAGAACCTGCTTGGTATAATGAGAATGACCTCTATACTATTCATCAGGTAATTAAACATGATGTTAATTGATTTGATACTTTCAAGAATATTGTTTAGAGTCTTATCGACAAAGGAACTCATGTTGGATAATCCAAATGCCCCTCAAAATCAATATTTTGACATCTTTAGGATAACTTTTCCCAACCATGCCCCTATCAAAGTTGAGGACACACAGGCCAAATGCTCTCATAATTCCCACACAGTCAACATGGTTTGTGATACACCTACTCATAAGGACCTGATTAACCAATCTACCCATTCCTCCCTTGCTTTGCTTACCCAAGTCATGGAACCTTACCCTCCTTTGGATAGCCAAACCAAAGAAGTTCCTTTCTCCCTAGCTACCCTCATAGAATTTTTGGAATCATCACATACTACCTCAATTAGCACATCTAGGTAAATCAGCATTCCTGCTTTACCACCTCCACCAACTGCCCAACAAACCACTACTCCTATGGATATTGTCCCTAAAGGATGAGCATTTCTACCCATGTCTCTTATGGATGGGCCTTTTATCTCCACCTTGCTTCCCTCACCTCAAGAGATCAACCAACCTACCAAGCACCCTACCCAACCTAAAAGTATATCTTTTTCATCCACTAACCCCACATAAGGACTAGTACACAAACCTTTTTCCACATTTGTATAGAAATTAGAATTTGCCTTCAAACTAGACATGGGTGGAGCCACTTTTTGGAAAAAGTTAGGGCATCCCTCTATCAACAAACCTAAACCTTCTATCACACCTCTAACTAACCAATCCATCATCTCTCCACCACCTTTTAAACTAATCCAAACCTCTAAAAACCCCTCAACTTCTCAATCAACCAAAGTAGCCACCACCTTACCAACCAAACCTTTCAAAACTATTGGTGCATTCCCTACTCAAAGTTTGGTTCACCCATCCTTGAAAGTAGACTTAACTTCACCCAAGCCTAAACCCAGATCTCAACCCGCACCAACCAAGAAGATGAAAACATTAAAAGGACACATGACTAAGTCTTTACTTCCCTCTATCTTTCCCTCTATCTTAGGGCCTCACCCTTCCACTTTGCTTAAAGATCAAATTACTTTTAACATATGTCTCCCACTACCATTGGTTACATTGGCACATTTATTAGCTGATGTGCCAGTCCTTCCCAAATCATAACCAGTCAGACCACAAAATTTGGACACCTCAACTACCAACATACCTAGGCCAAGACCATCCACCTGAACCACCTTACCCAATCCATCTCTCATCCAACTTATTACCACCCACACACCCATCTTACCAACCAAAATTGTAAGCCCAAAACCTTCCTTACCTCTATCAAAATCCTATACAATCATTCTTCAAAGGTTATTACAAACCTCTTGCCTCACATTACCTCCCATTAGACCTTTTGATCCTTTTGGTTCAAAGCCAACATGGTATAATGACCATCAAATTCAATCCTATCACAAGATACTTGGGCATGACACAAAGAATTACAAAGCTCTATAGGTCATTATCTACCAACTCTATGATGAGGATGATCTCTTGGTAGATGACCTTCCATCCATTTCTAACCCATTATACCCAAAAACCATCCACCAACATATTCCTAACCCCCCACTCTCACCTCAGAGTGATGAAGAATCTACCCAACCCCCCATCACACCTTCCCCTTTTATCCATACCATTAATGTGGTCACACAATCACAATAAAAGGATAAAGGGAATGCCAAAGTGTCCATTCCATGGGCATACCCAAAAACTAACCCTAAACCAAACCTAATCCGAACCTCCACATTTATAGCTAAGCCCAAATTTACTATCTTAGGCACATCAGATGTTAGCCCCTCTAAATCCATCAAGAAAGTTATCCTTAAAAAATTCCACCATACCCCCACTAAAATGAGCCTCTATGAGCTCATTTCCACCTCACCTCACCATTGTTAGGGCATGATTGAGGCTATGCAAGCCATTGAAGTCAAACCAAGGGATTCCTAACCCATAGAGTCCTTTATTAGTGCTCTCCAAATCTCCACCCTTGTTACCTTCAAGGACTCAAAGATATATTCTATCCACCCTAAAGACCTGGAGCCCCTCTTTTTATTATATCCCACATTAGCCAAACCCACATCAAATACATTATGATCGATGGGGGAGCCAGTATCAACATCATCTTTTCCCATGCCTATGAGTAACTAAAGCTATTATACAATGTCATCTTTAAAACTTTAGCCATCCTTAGAACTTTTAATGACACTATGACCACTATCTTGGGAACTAACATCCTTCATATTTATCTAGGGCCTCACACACTCCCCAAACTCTTCTATGTAGTCGAAGGTTAATTCTATTATAATGTTTTTTTAGGGAGACCTTAGATCCAGGCCATGGGTTGTGTAACCTCCACCATTATGTCAAGTTTGAACATGAAGGTCAAGTTGTTACCATACAAGCTGACCCTATCCCCTTTACAGCATGTAATATGACCTATAAACCTAATGACATTCTTCTACCTCCATCCAAAGCATTGTAAACAACCACCATCAAGTCCTCACCCAGGGGAGCTGAAACTGTTACTTTTTCCCCTTCTACTAAGGCCTTTACCAGCTCATCTATCCCTATAGACTAGATACCCATCACTGACCCTTTAGAACCTACATCTCAATGCCTTACCCTTGGAAAATACCATATCCTCGCCCTTGAAGCCCTCCTCACTCCCCAATAATATGGAAAACTCAACCACCAACTAGGTTATGACCCCAAAATTAGAGCCATTACCCCCTTGGGGTCTCTAAGTTGTTAAACCCATTTTATCTATGGGGGAATTGACAAGCCACTTAATGTTGTCATCACTCCCTCTATACCTCAACCATTCACCTCCACCTTATCTTGTTTTGACAACCTAAACTTCACAAAACTATACCTTCATAGATGTGCTTGGAAGGGATTTGGTTTAGGATGATATGAGCACAACCCACACACATTGACCTTGATTAAGACCTGAAAGCCTCACAAAAATCATGGCCTTGACTTCATTCTACCCAATAAGAAGAAATCCAAACAAACTACCCCTACCATTGTTGAATAAGAGACCCCTTCCTCACCATCACCCCCTCCACCTATGGGTGAGGATGAGAACATCATCCCACCTAACTTTTTTTTCATCAACATGATTACCCTTGGTCCCCTAACTTATCAAAAGGAAGGGGCATCCATATCCATCCCTTTGACCCATCTTGAACTCATGGGAGAGGACTCTCCTACTATTAACACTATTTAGTGTCAAGATGATGATGTTATTCTCACCTACCTTGGTGCACCAAATTCCTCCATCCATAAATATTTACCTCTAAAAACCTCTACCATGTTGATTGAATATACCATGAATATGACATAAGCACTCAGAATAACCCATATATCATCAAACTTAGCCAAACACTCACCTCTAAAGAACTACAAGTTTTCTTTGCCTTCTTCTAAGACCACAATATTGCATTTTCTTGGTCATATGCTGACATGCTTGATATTGACCCAGCCATCACCACCCACAACATTGTAACCAATCATGATGCCAAACCTATCAAATAGAAACTTCATCAAATGCACCCTCATGTGGTCCTCCTTATCAAAGAAGAGCTTTAATGCCTCCTTTCTATCAACTTTTTTTAACCCATTGATTATCCCCAATGGGTTTCAAACATCGTACCTATCACCAAAGCCATAAGGGGACTATGTATCTATGTGGACTTTTGTGACCTCAACCTCACCTATCCAAAGGATGACTTTCCTATACCTAGTATTGACCAACTTGTTAATTTTACAGTCGGTCATGAGATTTTGTCACTCATGGATGGATTTTGGAGTTATAATCAGATTTTTATTTCCCCTAAAGATTAGCATAAAATTTTCTTTATCACCCCATGGGGGAATTTCTATTACAAAGTCATGCCCTCCAATCTTAAAAATTCTGGCACAACCTACCAATGTGCCATGACCTATATTTTTCATGACCTTATCCATATAATCATCGAAGACTATGTGGATGACCTTCTTGGAAAGTCCAAGCTTCACAAAGACCATTTAGCCATTCTCAAGATTATCTTTGAGTGACTTATCCATTATCACATCCATCTCAATCCCAAGAAATGTATTTTTGGGGTCTTATCAGGGAAACTTCTTAGCTTCATTGTTTCCCTTCAAGGAATCAAGGTGGATCTAGCTAAAATAAAATTCATCCTCAAGATGCTACCTCCAACCAACCTTAAACAACTTCACATCTTGCAAGGGAAACTTCAATTCATTCATCACTTCATCTCCTAGCTCTTTGATCAGTGTCAACCCTTTTATCACCTCTTGAAAAAGGATGTTTCTTTCAAGTGGAATGTCGATTGTAAAAAGGCCTTTAATGCACTCAAAGAGTAGCTACTATCTCCACCTGTCCTACACCTCCTAAAGATGGCTAACCTTTCGACCTCTATATCTCTACCACTGACCACTCCCTAGGGGCAATGTTTTCCCATCAAGATGAACAACATAAAGAGCAATCCATCTATTACATTAGCCACACACTTATTGAGTATGAGACTCAATATACACATATTGATAAATTATTTTTGGCTTTAATATTTATGGCCACCAAACTTTGCCAATACCTTCTTAACCATAAAACTTTCATTATAATGAATATTGACCTACTAAAATACATACACTCCAAACCATACCAAAACCAGCGTATGGTGAAGTGGCTCATGCTTTTAGTTGAGTTTGACCTCAATTTCCTCTAGCAAAAATCAATTAAGGGTCAAATCATCACCAACTAATTGGTTGATGCACCCATAGCACTCAACCAGCCTCCTCTTCTAGAATTTCTAGATGAATCAATAGCAAGCCTATCTCAAGTGGATTTTACCAATCACATAACCATGTTTTTTTATGGTTCCAAATGTCAGCATGGTGGAGGAGTTGGCATCATCCTT
This sequence comes from Torreya grandis, assembly GCA_037957365.1. Lineage (NCBI taxonomy): Eukaryota > Viridiplantae > Streptophyta > Pinopsida > Cupressales > Taxaceae > Torreya > Torreya grandis. The sequence continues at coordinate 4,059,966 of JARHVA010000775.1, read as the reverse complement.
ATCCCCCTTATCATTGAACCATTTCCTTTGTCATTTATACTCCAATTTGACTACACCAACAGTGTGGCTAAGTATGAAGCCCTAGTAATAGGTCTCCAAACCACCTTAGCCTTAAGAGTCAGAATAATCAATATCTTTGGAGACTCCTAGCTTATGGTCAACCAAGTCAATAGCATTTACTAATGTAAGAATGAAATGATGTAACTATATATACAACTCATCACATAAATCTTAGCATCATTCAAACACTACCATATCCAAACCACTCCTCGATCTACCAATAATTTTGATGATATCATGGCTTCTCTTGCCTCTTAGATCCTATCAGCACTCACAAACTCCAAGCTTTTAGTTATTGTTCACCACTTCTCCAAACCTTCTTACACCAAGTCAGACACTCCAATTGTCTTCAGTGTGGAAGATATTTTTCCTAACCTCTGGCATTAGTAAACCTTTAACTACCTTCACCTTGGCATAGTCCCCTCAAGCCTCTCTAAGAACACCCATTGAGAATTTGTTGAAAGCACCTCTTATTATACCATTATGAGAGGATCCTCTATAAATGAGGCTTAGATGACCTCATATTTCATTGCCTTCATGATCCAAAAGCCTCTCACACCATCAAAGAGACACACAAAGGTATATCTGGGGGTCACTTTAGTGGCCTTGCTATGGCCAAGAATATCCTTCACATGGGCTATTACTAGCCTAACCTCAACCAAGATTATTTTTATTATGTGAAAAAGTGTGTCAAATTTCAACAAAATGCTAATATACATCACGCACTTAGCAATAGCCTTCATGTCTTTGCAAACTTTTAGCCCTTTTCACAATGGGGTCTTAACCTTATTGGATAAATCAACCCTCACTCTTCATAATGACATCATTTTATCATTACCATGACTAAATATGTTACCAAATGGGTGGAGATTATTCTCCTTATCTCAACAAAGCTGACAAGATTGTCAAATTTATCACCAATCACATCATCTACCATTTTGGTGTTCCCCATAAGATCATCACCGATAATGGAAAATCCTTCAAAAACAAATAGGTTCAAGGCCTTTGTGATTTTTTTGGCATTAAACTTAGCCTTTCATCACCCTATCACCCATAATCAAATGGACAAGTTGAAACCTCTAACAAAACCCTTAACAACATGCTTACCAAAATGGTCAATGCCTCAGGTCAGGATTGGCACTTGCACATCCCCTTTACCTTATGGGTATATTGTACTAGCATCCAAATGCTACACCCTTTGCTCTCATCTTTAGATCTGAGATTATCTTGCCTCTTGAAATCCAAATAACTTCTCTTTGCATATCTTTGCATAACCTCATTTTGGAAGACAATTACCGTCAAGAATGTTTAGCCCAACTTGAGCTACTTGATGAGCATAATTTAGACACTCTTTCCCATCTTTATGTCTATCAAAAATGAATTAAGCGAGCCTATAACAAACACTTGAAAGTTTGATAATTCAATATTGAAGATCTTGTCCTCAAGGAAAACCAACATGTCACTAATTGGGTAAAAGCAAAAAGGGTAAATTTGCTTTCAATTAACTTGGACCCTACATCATTACCCATAAGTATGGATCAGGAGCTTATCATTTGTCTTCTCTTGAAGGCAAACTAGAACTTGAACCCTTCAATGCTTTACATCTACATCCCTTTTATTGTTAAGTAGGTATCACCAATCCCCATTTGTCTAATTTAAGTTCATCTCTTGCAACCACATTCATTTTCCTCTTTTTAGGGGTAATTGAGTACAATTGAATAATGTGATTATCCATCATAGTTACAACCTAATCTTGAACTATGGATACCATAGCTCTATCCATGGCATGATTCTCATAGTACTTCACATCTCTTTGAGATAGGATTTTATGGTTTTTTCTACCTATACTTCTTTTTCACCTACTGAAACATCATGTTAGGTCAGTTTTATCTTCATAAAGGTAATCCATTGATCATGTATGAGCAATTCTATGTCAATAAAATTCAAGCAATAGCAACAACAATATCAAAATAATAAAAACAAATCATGGGTCAGCCTTAGCATCCACATATTGCTCCCTTGAAGGATAGTTGTTGAAAACTTATTCTAAAATTATAAAACATAAGGTGGACTACTCAATTGAAGGACAGTTATCAAAAGCATTTGAACTAACCATAGAAATTTATAACATTCCCCTGAAGGATGGTTGGATAAATCACTAGTCAAAGCTAGCAATTTATTGGAAGCTTTCGGCATCGATCAGCTTCCCCAACCCTCAATCAAAATCAAAAGGCAAAAGTAATTATCAAAAGTAAAAAGAAAAAGCAATAATTTTTTGAAGCTATAATTAGCTCTCATAAATAGCAATAAATTTGATAAGCCATAATTAGCTCTCTTTGGTAGACTTCTCACATCAATCAGTCTACACTTTATATATAGACATAGGCTTGTTTATACTACCTCTTTGGACACCTAAAAAGGCATACTATCCTCACTAATGATTCCAGTTTCACCCACTATCCCTCCATATATCATATGTATGGGACTATGAGCTTACTTGACACAATATGATTAAGCATGCTAATGTGAAGCATCTAAAAGGATTATCTTGACTAATCTAATCTAAATTATGGGTTTCACGTCAGTCCTTACCACTAAAAAAGGCAATATGTTCTGTTTCTCATCTTGCATTAGTTTATATAGTCCTACTTCTACCAGCATGAATAACAAACATCATACCAAAAGCATAAACATCATGAATAATATTAACAAGTAGAACAACATCTATCTATCAATGAGCCAAGCACAATGTAAACATATAGTAGCCAACCATAAACATTATCCTATCCATCACATCATGTAAGCCTCTAAACATTTTCTTACACCATAAACCAAATTAATGAGGAAAATATCATAGAATATACCATTCACCATTCAATCCATATAACCATAACATGTATTCATCCATAACATATCCTATCATAACCATGAGCAAAATTAAAACATCATAATTCAACTTTTTAAACATCACATGCCTAACTACTAAGTTAAATAACCATAACCATGAGCATCCATAACCATAAATCACAAACATGAACATCACATAAACTATAGACATCCATCATATATTAAACATCAAATGTCATACATCATATACATTGAATAGTCAAAAATAATATATGTAGCAATGTATCAAACTCTCTCTCAACAAAATATACATCTCACTACATCGATGTGCATGCCAATATCAAAATAATGTACCAAAATCACATATATAAGCATAATCATGGGCCCCAGATGGATTTGTACCACTACTATTGGCCCCATCTAGTTCTACACCTATACCTATACCTAGTGTTAGTCCCCCTAAAGCCCCTACCTATCCAACCATGGCTACCCATTAGCCTGGAGTAGATGTTGTTGCCCAAATAGCTAAACCAACTATATACTCTATATATCTCATGACTTGGGGAAACTGATCTATCACCATGGCCTCATAATATCTAAGCTCATGTACAGTGGCTAAGTAGCATGCATTGGGCACTAAATCAAGTGCTCTTGTAGTTCCCCTGTCCCTACAAGAGATTCCCTCATGACATCTCACTCACTTCTAACCGTGGCAAGGGAAGCCTATGCCTAGTCTGTCTTAGCTATAAAAGACTACACCTACCCCTACAAGGTAACCACCAATCCTTGTAGTGTGGCCACATATCCTTATAATGCAGCCACCTATCCTTGTAAACTAATAATTTCGGTTGATCTACATCTATGGGATATTGATCCCCATCACCTTATCTAAAGTCTACCATAGCATACTTGCCCATGTACCAAGCTATATAACCATCATCAATGCCTACATCATCAATAGGAGCCCTCATTGATAACTATTCAAAATTAGGCACAACCTCCTATAGTTGGGGTGTGGGTAATATAAACTCTACTTCCTCTCTCTTATACCTGGGGAAATTAGGTGGGATCCCTTGAGCAAGCCTAAACTATCTCCACACATGATCAAATGGGAGAATCTCATCCTCACCTTCCCTACAGTCATATATCCATCACTAGCTCTACAGACCTAAGATATGATACTTGAGCCCTACCCACTATGGCCACCTAATGTAGGGTCTCCATATCACATCCCCAACTACTAGGCCATCTAATATCCCTCAGAACTACTCAATATCTCTAGCTCCTCTACCTTCCCCTATCATAGCTCTACCTCTTCTCCATCATAAGAATCCCACTATATAATCCATTGAGAGATAACCCTCTATTGACAATCCTAGGGGTCTTATTACCTAAATGTGCTCAAAGGCCCAATTGTGAAGAACAAAGCTGACACTAATCCCATACCACCTATGGTGTCTAAAATGCTAGAGCTCTTAGTATATTTTTACTAATAAGACTAGGGCCCAACTGAATACAGTCCTCCCTAATAACATCTCAACTAACACACCTAATAAAGTCTTAAGAAACTACCCCTTGATTGAGTTAGATAGCACAAAGGCCATTAATGCCATCATCATCATCATGCTCAGGCATCTATCTACTAGAGCCATCTGGTATAACAGGCCATAGCTAAACCCACCTACATGGTATCATGCCTGAGTATGATCATCTCCATCAGGTCATCTACCTCCTTGCCCTCTATCTCATATACTACCTCTCCTTGAATTGGTAGACACGTGATCTTATGCACATCCTCTAGTAGGATGGTAATCTCTCCAGTCAGTAGCCAAAATGTGTTTATCATGGGGTCCCATCTCTTGATGAGTGTAAAAATCTTTATAGGGTCTCATGGTAGATGTTGATAATGTCATATCACACCTAATCCCACATCTTTCATGTGTCACCACTCATTTATAGTCATGGTATCTTAAACCTCAGCAAAGAGTATTGACACCAAGTCTCTTAGCCTAATCTACTCTCTAGCCTACAAGCATAGCATACAACACTATTTTAGTGTTTTACCTAACACTAAATACTAGCTTTCAACCTACTCTTACCATACCCATTTTCTATCTTATCCCATCCCCCTAGCCTATCTACCTACCTACCCTAGCTAAGTAAATCCATAACACTCAACTACCAATCTAATTCATTCCCCAAAAACACACCTTTTTACACCTCTAGCTAAGTAACATAATATAAAAATTACCTCACATATTCTAGCATTCAAAAATCCTAAACCCATACGCTTGACCATCGATGGTTCCTTAATCATCATTAGTTACCTAAGGATGGTTAGCCCCTTAGAGTCGATCAGTGATGGTCAAGTTGAACTATCATTGGTCACTATCTCTGCCCTAACAGTGGAGACTGGAACCCTATACCTCCTACTTTCACCAAAGAAAGTATCTAAACATTCTAGAAAACCTAATACACATTAACATCTATTCCCACAACCCACCCCCAACCTCATTTGCAAATCAAAAGCTTCCCTAAACTATATTTTCCTAAATTTTATTCTCAAACAAACCCCACCCAAAACCCGATCTATAACTTCCATAACAAGCCTAAAATATTACAATCCCTAAATAATCTCAAACCCTACCTTAACTTGCAATTTAAACACATCCCCTACCTCATTCTAGGATCATTACTATGGTCATATGCCTCATCCAACCACTCCATCACATCCTTGACCTACCTCCATCCTCTCAATCCTCACTCAGCAAGTACACCACTAGCTCACTTCTACCTCAGCAACCCTTGGCCTACCACACATAAAAATCATCATAATTCACCAGATCAAAAGCATAAAAGTCCAATGAGTGAAAATGACACTCACTTTTTACTTTTACCCTATCAATTTTTAGGGTTTTACCCTGACCATCATCGGTCAAGGTGACCAGCATTGGTCAACCCTTGGGGCATTCCCCTAACCATCACCGATCAGGGTCCCCACTTTACTTTTTAAGCACCTACCAAAAACCAACCTAGTTGCTCAGCCATATCTTTCCCACATGAGAAGAACTATATTTGACCTAAAGTTTTGTTGGATATAGCATCCACATAATTATGTAGGCAGTATCCATGTGCCTTGTGCACATGGAGTCAGCTTAGCCATGACCACCAACTCAACAACAGGCACATGGAGTCAACTTAGCCATGACCACCAACTCAACAACCTCATCACCTCACCATTGGTCTATTTTATCCTATCTAGCATGAAATTTTATGACACTTTTTTGCCTAGTCCCTTAACTGTGGCGATAACATTACCATGTTGACATTTTTTATTTTGTGCCACCTCGCACACATTGACTCACTTATGTCTCAATGGGGACACTTCCTACTTCAAATACCCATGACACTTGACTCATTTGTGTTTTCCTAAAGATCACTTCCTACCTTGGATACCCATCGAGAACATGGAACCCACTTAGGAGACTTACATTTATGAGTGTTCCCAGCCACCATGCCTTTAGGTGGCCACACAATTCACTTGTCACTTGTTATCCTTAGCACTGACCCTTACTTTTTACCAATGTTGGAAATTTTAGTCTTTTGCACGATCTTAGATATCACACCATTTTTTCACATTTTGTACACAAGTGTGCATCTCACATGCCCAACCCTTCTTTTGATCACCTACCTCATGACCTACCATCTACCTATTATCAAACCTATTCCCACCTATGTTTTACCTCACCATCTCCTAGTTTAAGGGGGAACACTTCTTCCTACTCTCAAGGTAAGTTTATGCAAGCAGCATAACAAAAAGGGGTAAAATATAGACACTAGAAAACTACACACACAATCCTAGTCATCACAATACCTTTGGTTTCTCTTAAACCTCTATTGACTACACCTATAAGTTTAAAAAACCTACCTAGCCTAACGTACTTACCTAATCTAGAGTCAAGTTATTCACTTGTCTAGCTTAACTCAACTTTTCACCCATTTTAACCTATCTTTTTCCCAGGTCCTTGACCAATGATGATCAAGGTGACTGGTGATGGTTAGGGTGATCGGTGATGGTCACCCTAATTGATGATTGTCAAGTTGGACAGCTTAGACTTAGCACATAGCCTACATGCAAACCATCACCTTGATTTTATAAATATGGTAGTTTAAATTTAGTTATGATCCCTTTACATAGATGACTTATATTTAGACACCTTCTTCAAGTCTAATTTAGACAACCACTTCCACCTCTTGCCTGTGCTTATAAGAGAGAGAGGCTTGGGAGGTCAAACTATCTGTAATTGTTATCAAGAGATATTTGTATCTAAAATATCTTTTTGCAAGTCAATCCACATTATCAAGTGTTATTAGTCATCACATAGGGAGCTTACTTGTTGTTGACCCTCCATTAAACTCCCAAGTACCATTATGTTACTAGAATCAACCTAGATTCCACCAATAAGCAAATCCACATAACCCACCTACTAACTAATTTCTAGTAAGACAAGTATTCATTTTCCTATATTCTTTTATGAGTTTTTCGCTCCAAGCCTAAGCTATCTCCCAAAATTCACTTTCTAAATCTTATCAATCAATAAACCCAAACCTCAATATCACTTTCAAATTTACTGACAGGAAACTAGTGATGATTATTTGACTGGTGATGGTTACCCTCAATCGGTGATAGTCACCTGATCGGTGACAGTTACCCTTGACCCGTGATGGTTGCATGACCAGTGATGGTCACCTATGGCATAAAAAACTAGTAATCTAATTTGACCCTCTTACACCCAACCAAATTCACTTTTCTATGTCCCTACCTATTCATAGTCCCCTTTCTAATTTTTTGAGCCATACCCCGACTCATTAGTACTAGTATTAATTAGTTTATCACTAATTAGACCATTTCTAGTCTATCTTTTTACCAAGCTTTCATGTATTTAGTTTTAATGCCTTTTGATTATTGATGCAAGTACCTTTTTTCTATTTTATCAACTTGATTACTTGGAACATATAGATTGATAGCCCCTAAGGAAGCTCTCGCTTCCAATATCTAGTTACCGTTAGGCAATCCATCTAACTATCTATATAACAAACAAGTTTGTTTTAGTGTTTTCTTATCTGTAGGTCATCCTCCCAAGCCAAAGAGGAGCTCTCACAATCTTCTAATTCAATGTGTGCACAATCAAATAGGTATTCCTACCACAACTCGTATTGAGTTTCTTTTCTCTCTTTCTTTAGAAATTAAGTGAAAGTTTACATAAAACACACACCACTTGATCAGACTGCCTTCATCTATCATTGTGACACTAGTAAGCCAGTGAAGTTCATCTCACTCCTTACTTTGTATCAGCAATGTAGATTGGTCAAATAAAATTCAACCACAAGATTTATTTATTTACATCCTACTAGTAAAAGAATCCTATAACATGCTAAACATAGGAGTAACCAAAGCATACATCTATTCTATCAAATATATGAATGAATCTTACATTATTTTCTATCCCATACTAGAAATGATGACTATAGTTTATGCCACTTAGGTAAATACACATTTAACTACAGATTTTCACTATCACAAATAGTTTCCAAACATACTACATCCTATGATAACCCATATCACCATAGTCTAGTATTCTAAGAAAAAACCACATGGAAACACAACTTATGTTCAAGCAACTAGATCTAATAAAGTAAATCACAGTTCTCATAGAACATAATAATATACTATCATAGCATTCATTAAAATTTCAAGGTTGTATGCAATCATTCATAAAGTAATAATAATTGTCACAAACATACTATTTATAGAATATCTAGGATGCTTACATATAATCAATCAAATATATACATGTGTCTAGGCATAACAATTATAGTATGTACCATCCATGTATAACATACATCTACACTAAGTAATCTCTAATATCCCATACTATCATAGGTTCCCAACTACATAGTAACTCATAACCCAAACTTATGATTTCAAGAATCAACTAGTTCTCATACATAATAACAATCAAGTAAGTAGGGTTTATTCCACCTAGGTATACCCTTAGTTTAAATTACATACTAACATTCAAAGAAATATATCTTATAAGTATGCATCACAATGCACCATTATATGCTAAATATGTTTAAACACTTGTTCATATTTTAATCCACTCATAATATATGCAATCTGTTATATTATTCTCAAGGAGTCAGATAGCTTATAATTAGGTTATACCATAATCTTTCATTAAGAAAATCAATTCCATTTTGGAAGACTAGTTTTGTATGGTTGAAGTTTCGGTTCTCTGGACACTTATGACTCTTTTTAACCATTTAATAACTATAGATATAGTTCCTTCATATGAGTACTTTTTCATGCATCATATGTGAGTACTCCAAAGATATGTAAATACTATGTCAATGTCCACTTATATGTCTTAATCAAAAATCTCCCATATGCTTAATTATGTTCTGCATGAACATGACCTTACAATAGGTTGGAAGTTTATATTTATGTTGCCACGGTTTTTCCATTCTTGAGGTTTTATGACTAAATTTTTTTTTTTGTTAACAAAATTAGAGGGGTACTACCTAATTCAACTATATTCACTAAACCCTTTAATTAACTTCTAACCCTCAGGTACATTATTTCCTTTATGCAAAAATATACTCCCCAATATAATTGATATGATTAGCCTTTATGATTCTCAGTTAAGAGCTTGATCAATATAATTTTATTGACAGACTATATAAAAATAATTTTGTATTGCTAATGAATAACTATTCATATCGCATAACCACTAAGAGGGCACAAATAATATGTTATTTATCTTTATCCTTGATCCAAATGATCCAATACCCATATAATAGATCATTTATACCCATAAAAAAGTATTAAGATATATAAAAACATACTGATTATAGTGTTATAAGTTCACCGAGTAATCATTACTCACATATATCATCACTAGATGTGTATTATCTAGTTAACCTTATAACACTATCGGATATAGGATATCATTATAACATTGAGAGTTTCATAAACTAGTAATGTAAGAATGCTTGTGAATGATGGTTTTATAGTTAGCTCAATAAGTTGAGAGGCTTAGGTTATATATATATATATATATATATATATATATATATATATATATATATATATATATATATATATATATATATATATAAGAAAGGACATCCTAGTTATACTATATATCTTTCTCACCTGATATCAACATATGTGGTTATTTTTTTTTAAATTTGGTCCTTATTTCTTATTTAAATTATATGACCTTACTATATGAAAATCTCCTTATTTAATCATGTACTAGGTTTTCATATAACCTTATCAACATTTTAACCTTTTAATCATTATTCCAAACTAGCTTATAACCACAATCTTAATTAATCTCTTCTACATAGTGTTTCTCGAGTGAATCATAATGCGACAAGAATTTCCAATGTAAGATAAATCTCACCAGATAGTCAAACACTTACAGCAATCAAAAAATGATATTATAATAAAAAAAAATCTGCATATATCAAACGTAGACATAGATATTCCAATCCAAAACATGTAAAGATCTCAGAGAGATTATTTCAATTGGTGTTAGAAATTGTTTTCCTTGTTTAAATACTTTAACTTCACCCACTAATCTTTTAATCTTGTAAGGATTTTTTTCATTTTAAATATATATCAATGGCCCATCGTATTCACATACTTACTTTAATTAGTCAAAATAAGCTCGCATGGCCAAATCATGGAAAATAAATAATTCTGAAGGAAAATATTTTATTAGATGTACCCATAAAACCAATCTAGATGGCAAAGTTAAAGAAGGAAAGATATTTTCATATTTGATCTTAGGGTTAATATGAATGTGCTCAGTTCTTTATGCTCTAAGATAAACATTTATGATGATGTTAAGAAGCTAGATTAAATGACCAATCTCTACAGTATTATTTGTTGTTCTAAGTTCAAATATTAACTAGACACTCGTGCTTCCCAAAACTTGCATAATCAATTTAAACTACCTATGGGCATGTGTTCCATTTAAAACAAATAAAGTTTTTCTAGATATCAGCATAACCTAGATCAACGCCCAATATAACTGCCAATACTCATCACTAAAGCATACACATTTATATATATATATATATATATATATATATATATATATATATATATATATACATATATATATATATATGTATATGTATGTATATATATATATATATATATATATGTATATATATATATATATATGTATGTATGTATATATATATATATGTATATATATATATATATGTATGTATGTATATATATATATATATGTATGTATGTATATATATATATATATGTATATATATATATATATATGTATGTATATATATATGTATATATATATATATGTATGTATATATATATATATATGTATATATATATATGTATATGTATATATATATATGTATGTATGTATATATATATATATATATATGTATATATATATGTATATATATATATATATGTGTATATATATATATATATATATATATGTATATATATATATATGTATATATATATGTATATATATATATATATATATATATATATAACTTATTTATTATGCCTCAAAGGCTAGAATAGGTCATTGCATTATGGACACCATAATCTATCTTGCATATCATTATAATTTCACCTTACAAATATAAAGAGGTCACTGCAACTCATAATTAGTTTTTCTAGTTGATGAATATACTGAGTCTTTGTATAATAACACTTGAAGATCACCATTATAGTAGTGTTTTATCTAATAGCTTGATTTTTGTCAATTAGTGGACCATGATGATTTGCATTTGTTATAGGTAGGAGTCAACAAATAAATAGTGTTATTATTATACTCACGTATATAAATACTAGTTATTATTTAAGGTCATGGAACTTGCCATGTTGAGGTATAAAATTTATAGTAGTTGAGATTATTTATATTCCTCATAATTATAATTTTATATATAACCATATGGAAGTCATATTTGCGTCTTTGTATGAGGTTTCAATTTATGCACAAATAATGTAATCTATTTCCAATTATATAACAAGGATATATATATATATATATATACACTAAGATATAATATCTTAACTGACAACTATATAATGTTGGAGGTCGTTCACTATAGTTTTTTCAAACATAATTCACTATACTAGCGTAGAGGTTGAAGTTTATAATAGTTAGCAAATAGGGGACTTGATGACAACAACCAACAAAGATAGAAATCTACCCAATATAATTAAGATGGCAATATATACCTAATATCATGGTTGTTCATAGAAGAATATATAAGAGATATAACACATACTAATTCATTGTTATTTACACATTTTCTCTTTAATCATACAAACATTAGATAACCTCCAAATCATAATTTTAAGTACTTATCTAACCTGGTAAGTGTTCCATATTGATATGACTTCATCTGTTGAATCCCTTCCACTTCATGTACTCTTTTTTTTCCATTCTATGCCTTTCTATGTTCCATGCTTTATATGCCCTCTCCTCCTTTCACCTACTTAAATTATTTCATCTTTCTTCTCTTGGATGTAGCGCTTTTACTTTAAAGCTATGTTTTTTTTTATTTCTTTTTTTTGCTTTAATTTAATTTTCTCTTTCTATTCCATGTATGATTTTTTCTTCTTTATTATTGATTTCTTACTTTTTTTCCAACATTTTATTTATTAATTCATAATTATCAATACTCATCAATAATTTTATTATCTTGACAATTTAATGACTAAGTCTTTAGTCAATAAATTAAATTTTATATTAATCATGCAAATTTCACCTTAGAGAAACATTTATGGTCATAAACCTGGTCACACAAGATGAAATCACTCGAGCATAAATCTAGACTGACACACAAATCACACAAGGAAATTTCACAAACCAATAAACTATGCTAATCATTTAATTATGCATCTAATCATGTATTAGTTATCTATCGTGTGTGTAACATACCAGTCAATTTCTACATCATTCTCTAACATCTCAATCTATGTTACCCTCATCGATGATGCTCTCCCTTCATCACACTCTAAGGGATGGATTGTCCTACATCAACCTCACAACAAAATCAGTAGTTAGACCATAATAGTCATGATATACACTCATCATAAATATAACTAATGAGAAATCAACATGATCATAAAGTAAACATATACTTATATATATCACATATAAGTGTGATCATGTAACCTAAGCAATATCTTGTTTCCCCATATCAGCATATATCTCATAGCGTAGTTAGAAATAGTCAAATCTAAATTTATCAACTATAGATATCCATGGATAATCTAACAACTTTGCCTGGTGAAGAATCAAGATGTAACACTAAAAATGGTATGTAACCTAATTAATGATTAAATGAGAATCACCATAAACTTTGAGATGTTGTATGTTCCATTATACTACCTATTGAAGCCCTGCAAGAAGTGCTTCATATTCGACCATGTTATCAATACAAGGAAAGTTGGTTCTAAATGACTTAGGGATTAGATCCCCCTGTGATGTAATAAATAGAAGTGCTACCTTTGATCCATGTGTTGTGAATGATCCATCAAAATATAGCTTCTAGTGCTACTCCTGAAGGGGTGTTTCAATGATGGTTATAATGGACTCATCTGGGAATTAAAATGTTAGAGGTTTTATATCTATAAGGGGTGCTTTAGCAAGCTAAACTATAAGAACTTTCCCCTTGATGGATTTTTAGTTGATGTATTCTATCTCAAATTTTCTCAATAGCATGATCCATTTGGCCATGTGGCCTTGTATAGTTATTTTGGATAGTAGATACTTAAATGGATCTAATTTGGAAATAACCATGGTCTTGTTGTTTAACATGTAATGTCATAATTTTTAAGCTGTAAAGACCATAGTTAAATAAGCTTTTTCAATGGGCATATAATTGTGATCATATGCAACTAGTGTACGGATCAAATAGTACATGACATGCTCCTTTCCATTATTGTCATGTTGAGCTATAATTGACCCCAGGGTTTTGTCTATATCTAATAGATATAGTAAGAATGGTTTTCTTGGCATTGGTGCCAACAAAATAGGTGGATTTGCTAGATAATCCTTCAATTACTAAAAATATTTTGGCATTGGTCATCCTAATGAAATGTAACACCCTTATTTAAGAGGTGTGTAAAAGGATGGCACTTATCATCCAACTAATATATAAATCATCTGATAGATTGGATCTTACCCTAAAAACTATGAAGTTGCTTCAAAGTGGTTAGTGGTGGCATTTGAGTTATGGCTTGTACTTTAGCTAGATCACTTCAATGCCTTAGTGATACATAATGAAGCCAAGAAATGTGCCTAAGGTAACTCTAAAAACACATTATAAAGATTAAGGTAGACCTTGTATTCACACAGCCTCTCAAATATCATTTATAGTGCTATTGGATGATTAGACCTGGTCTTTGATTTTCCTAGTATGTCATCAATGTAGTCTTTAATAATGACATGCATCATATCATGAAATATGACTGTCATGGCTCTTTGGTATATATGCCCAGTATTTTTGAGACCAAATGTCATAACATGATAATAGATTATTACCCATGAAGTGGTGAATACTATTTTATGTTGGTCTTCTATTCAAATCTAGATCTAGTTGTACCCTAAAAATCCATCCTTTCATAACCCACCATAGAGTCGACTATCATGTCAATGTTTGATAGAGAAAATTCATCCTTTGGTCAAGCCTTGTTTGTGTCTCTAAAATTAATTCATATTCTAATTCCTTACAATTTTTTTTACTACTATAACATTTTATATCCACTCTAAGTATTCAATTGATTGAATACATCTTGATTCAAAAAGTTTTTCCAACTCTTTCTTCACTAATATGGCAAAGCGAGGATGCATCTTGTGAAATTGTTTTTTATAGGTTTGGCATCATGATGTGCCACAAGGTGGTGAACATCTAAGGTGGGGTCCAAACATATCATGTTAGAGTAGGCCCAAGCAAATATACTAACAAACTCCCTCAATAGGGTGGTAAAGACTTCACATTCCTCTTGAGCAAAGGATGCACCTAGCTTGATCCATTTTAGGTTGTCTAGAGTCTTGATGTTAAATTTTGTAGTGTCCTCTATAAGAAGAGTCAAACCATGTTATAAAATGGTTGATAAAGATTTTAACTAGCCTATAATGTCAGAGTCCTCAGTTAAGTCTGAATCTTTAAGTTCTCCTAGGTATGAGGAATAAGAATCTCCCAATGGTAAGGATGGCCATGTGATAAACATTATTAGAAACTATTAAATTATTCAATCAAAATCCCATTGTTCTTAAAAATTGAACTCAAACACATAGGAAAGTTCATTATTGGTGGTCTCCTAAGATATGTTTGAAGAAGGTTGAACACCCTAGTCTAATGACACTTGAAATAGATTTTCACCATTAGACTAGCCTTTCTTTTTACTATTTCCCTGGTCCAAAAGTGCCTCGAAGAGGTTTTCACTTTGGGACCTCAATGTTTTATTTAATTATTTATGGCTAAGGGTGTTCACCCTTTCTCTAAAATAGGCTTCAAGATCTAACTTGATTTAGAACCCTTGTTTATGATCTCCCAATAGAACATTGTCCTTTAGGCCAAGAAAATTGCAGAAGGCCTCATCATTTTGAAACTCTTTGACTGGCATTATTGATTCTTGTTGGTCTTAGTCTATAAGTTGGGATAATATAAAGGAAGTAGATTTTGTAAAATAATGAGTTTAATGGTGTAAATAGAATTGGTGTCAAATAAATTGGTTTTAAGCAAGTCATTAAAAGGGCTATGATTAGACTCTACTTTGTTATCGACCTAGTTGTCACTAGTCATTGGGATTGGAACATGAATAAGGTACATGGGGTCACCCCCATGTGGTTTAAATCTAAGACCATATGTTCCTTTGTATCGAGTGGTATAAATTGGCTCAAATGGACCCTATTGATTTATCCTAAGGCCTCTTCCTTCATAGTCATGTTTATCCATCATTGTTTTTGAAATGGGATACTTGGCATTCAGGTAACAGTCAACCATTTTATCATTATACAACCAAAATTCATCATCTACAAGTCAATCCTCTTCTTGGCCAGTAGACAGCATGAAAATGATGGGTGTTAGATTATACATTTTGCCTTTGCCATTTATTTTCCATTCCATGCAAGGTGGTTTGGATTTAGGTCTTCCATAGGACTTGGGGTTCTATGGAAGCTTAATAATGTGGAATGTATCATGGGTCAAATATTCTCTTGGACCATTAGCCAAGATAGTATAATTATTAGATATTTTAGGAATCGACATGTGAGATAATGAATCAAAGGTATCTACATTAATACAATTTACCTTTGTGGAATTAATAAGAATTTATTTTCCTTTATCCCTCTTAATAACTATATTCAAGACAAAATGGTAGTTATAGCTTTTGTACTCAGCCTTCAAATGCTTGAAATGTTTGTATGGTTACAGATCTCCATGAATGGTGACCTCCATTCCTAAATGGGATAACTTGATACACTAGTGCAATGTTGAAGGGATTGTACAAATTTCATGTATCCAAAGTCTACCCAAAATTATATTATATGACAAATTAAGGTCTAGCACATGGCATAGTGTATCATGGGTCAAGGGCCTAATGATAACTAGCAAGCTAATGGTGCCTTGTGATTTTCATTATTCATTGTCATAGGCCTTGATTATGATCATTTCTAGTTGGAGACTAGTTGTGGTGTACTCAATAAACTTGATGAGCTTTAGAGACACAATATTTAGACCTAATCCATTGTCTATGAGGGCATGCTTCACTTTGTGTTGTGTTATGACAACTTTGATGTATAATGGATTATTATGAAAAGGGCTAAGGGATGACATATCACTTTGGTTAAAGGTTAATTGTTAGCTTGGGAATAGATTTCTAAATAAATATTGGAATTTTTTTAGAGATATGTCATTAATAACTTGATATTGGCCCCTGTTAATGGGTTAACTTTAGTCTTTGGGAAAAAAAGTAGGAAAGGAAATTGTGATTAGAATCCACCACTTATAGGCTAGTTCAAACTTAATTTTGATGGAACTTCTAAGGGGAATATAGGAGCTTCTAGGGTTGGATGTATTATTCAGGATTGTAGTAGATCTCTAATCTGAGCAATGTCCAAAAAACTATAAGATGGCATAAAAAATGAAGTTAAATCTCAGGCAATTGCTAGTGGGATTGAATTAGTAATCTAGTGTGATATATCAAAATTGATGGTGGAAGGTGATTTGTAGGTTATTATTTATACACTCCAAAATAAGGCAACCACCTCCTAACACTTATAAAACATCTTGTCAAGCACTTGGGATAAATTAGAGATTTTTTCTTGTGTGGAATTTAACCATTATTTCTGTGAAGTAAACTTGACTGTAGATTTCCTTACAAACTACAGAATTGATCAAGTTGAAGTTTTTAAAGTAGATAATGTGAAGGAGGCATGGGAAAATTTCCCATCTCTCTCCATGATTGAGATGGGGTGATATTTAATCACCTTTTTCCTTTTTTGTTTTTTTTTTTTTTACTAAAAAGCAATCTCAAAAAATGGTAGTTTTAGAGGAGAGCCTTTTTGGTGGTTTTGATTATCATGGCAGCATTCATAATGGTGTCAAACACACTGAATAAATATTCTATCATTATCTTGATAAATCTCCCATCATAAATGATTATGTATTATGGATTAAAATCATGAATGTAGTGGTGTTTAATTTATTGGGTGAGATGATGATTATACGTGGCATGAGGGAGTTGAGAGACTTCCCTCTTGCATCATGATTTCTTGGAGTCCCCATTTCTCTTTAGTAGGCCAAAGGGAATATTTGATGCTAGTTAACCATTAACAAAGCTCTCTTCTTGGATACCATGGTTTGTTGATGCTCTCAAAATTTCTTGTCATGGAGAAGATCACAAAAATTGCCATTGCTACCCCTTACATATATGGTGGAAGCAAGGTATAGGAGATGGATTTTGATGGCCCAATTTTGAGAGCTCATTTGAAAAATATTTTATGAATTTCATCAAAATAATTATATGAAATGGTTTCATGCATCCTATGACAAAATTTCATGGTGTAAGGTGTCCATTATCATGTTAGTTCTTATATTATAGTATTCTTCATGTCGAACTTGATGATACTAGTCTCTAATTCAGATGTGGTGGCAAAGGCGGTTTCCTTCTATGTGTGGCCTGAGCACCAAGTGGGGCTAGTGAAGAAAATCATTATGCATGACTTATCTCCCCTTTCCAAATTGTTGTTTTTGGTCATGGATGGCCTAGTTCTTGTTCTCATGATGGCTTTTAGAGCTCTAGAAACTCATTTCATGGTTCTCCTAAGTTTTGTGGAAGAGCTAAGGAAGAAGGTCAGCTCAGCAAACCCCCTAGAAGGGAAATTCATATCCATGCCAACCATGGATTAGTTATAGAGATCAATTTTAGAGATCTCTCAATTAAGGGTGAACTGCCATGATAAGACATGAGTGACAGCTATCAAGAAATTATTGAAATGGGTTTGTCATGGTTAGGTGGTTTCCTTGTACTAGTTCAACAAATTATTGTATTTAGATTTTGGGTTAGTTACTCTTATCATTGCCATTACACTAGTGCTCAAATCAACATGTAAAGGCCCATGGAAGTAGTTTAAGTATGAGGTCATGGGTGAAGTGGAATAAAACATCTTTAGAGGTAGAGATATTATATTTCTAAATGATATTGATAATGAGGTATAGGCAGGTGTTAACCTATGAGGCTTGTATGCATATTTTCTTGTGTCTTATCCTTTTTGTTTGTCCTTTATAGGTCTTGTTTGGTTTATTTAGATCTTTGATAAAGGTTTATTATCTCCCCTGGTGTTCTCAAGGGTTCTAGTTTGGCTATTTATTATCAACCTTTTTTGGTTTATTTTGTATTCTAGTTTTTGCCTGTTGATTATTCTCTGTTCAACTTTTTTTCTTTTTAGATAGGGGCCTACTAAAAACCTTGTATCTATAAAAAAAATAACTTGATATTAGCCAAGAAACTCTGTTAAGATGTTCTTGTAGACGGTGGACATACGTAACAAATCCAAAATGGAAATTTATGCTGGCATTTTCTATAATTATTATATAATATCAAACATCTTTTCTTACACAGTGGTAAATAGCTTGTTCCTAACCAAAATGGTGGGTTAGATGAGTGAAGTGGAAGATGGTTGTGGGCCTGATATGGTAATATTCAATATCTAAATTATTATTACATAATTAGTATTAGATACAGGACCATTGTTGCTAGTAAATGATGGTGGTGAGGGATTAGATAAGATAAGTCCCGATTATAGATGTACTTATGTGTGGTCATAAGGCAAGGATGAGTTATCGGTATGTGTTCCAAAATTAGTAATATTTGTTTGCTAGTACACCGATATGTAGTCCCAAGTGAAGGAAGGATCACTGGCATGTTTGGTTGATTGTAATTAATTAGCAATGGTCTTGTTTGATTGGTATTTGGTCTCAAATTGATGGAAATGATAGAAATGTGACATCCTATAATATAGCCTACAACCTTGTTGTAATCATGCATAACTACATGGTAGGTCTATTGGTTGTTGGCATCATTCTAGCCTTTATTTTTTTTCCATTTGATTGATGTTTTTGGTTCTACTATTAGTTTTTTTGGTTTTATCTTGACTGTTGATATTGTTGTTATTGTTCTGGCCTTTATTGTTACTATTATTGGTTATTATGTTACGAAAAGGGGTTTTGATAAATTTCCAAATTTTGATTAGATGTGGAAGCTCCATTATACAATGTTATTTCTATATTTTCTAACATATTCTCAATAAATTATTTAATTTGCAAATAATAATGCAAATTATGTCCATTAACCTGATGATACTCATAGAATTCAGTGTATTGATACCAATCTAGATAAGGAATGCTCTCAGTATAGTGCTTCAAAATAGTCTAGCTAATCAAATTAGAAATGGAGATCTTGAAAAACATGGATTTAACGGGTTCTCCAAGGTCACTAAAAACTCGGTGAGTAGGCACAATTCTCCTTGGAGGAGGGGTTTGTAAAGGCAAAAGTTATTGCATTTGTTGAAGAGGTTGTTGGTTAGGAGTAATTTTCATATGCGACATAGATTGAGTAGATGGTGTTTACACCATTTATACATGTCTCAACTCGGTTACTCTATTTTCAATAACATTATTGTTATGATTGAATGGCTTAGACTTTTCATAATTATTATCTTGTGTTAGTTGTGATGTTTGTGCTTAAACTTGGTTATGATTTTGGTTTTGGCCATTTCTTTGGTTTGTAGTTTAGTTCTAATTTGATAAGGTAAGCTTGATAATCCCTTTGTTAATAAGGGATCTTTTGATCAACAAACCTTTGTCAATTATTTCCTTGAAAGTGTGTGCACATTGTAGCTCTAGATGGTAAGATATCTCATTGTGTAGATTCTTGGTAAACACAATAGCTAATTACTTGTCTAGTAAATTATGAGTGAATATACTGGTAAGTACTCTCCATCATTGTAGATAACTTGAAAATTTTTCACCAACCTTTTGTTTGGCTTGTATCAAATCTACCAATGAAATCTCATGTTTGATATTGTAGGAGAAGTGATGCACAAACTTATCTAAAAGATCATCAAAATTAGAAACTAGATTATTAGGTAATTTCATAAATTACTCCAATGCTTGTCCTGTTAAACTCCTTGGTAATAATAGTAGCAGTTATAAGTCATTTTATGCCACTAATTGACAAGTAACAAAGAATTTGGTTAAGTGGGCCTTGGGGTTTCCTTTCCCCTTATATTTTTCAAATTTTGGTGGTTTGTACCCTAGAGGAAATGGTATTTACAAATACTCCATGTTGAATGGGTAGGAACACACATCATCCAAATTAAACTTCTTGGTTTGCTTCCTAGCTTGGATGGCAAAAATTACATCCTTCATTTGTTGTAGTTTTTAGGCTAAGAAACCAGAGGGAACATTAGTCTGAGGTGGAGGCTAGGTAGTCAAAAGTGGATTAGTTTGACTGGGGTATAGTGGAGTCATGGTTTGTTATGGAATGTTTTTTTGGCTAAGGAATTGACCAAGAATATGAATTCATGGATTAGGATGTGATTATTGAAATTGCACATGTTTTAGTGTGATATTCTAGTTAGGATTTGGTATATGGGCTTGCTTTTGGGAAAATTATGGCTAAGATGGAGGGATATGGATGAGAGTGAAATAATGTGCCTTTTGAGGTTTATTAGGGACTTTCTACCAACTATTCAAACATTTTTTAATATTCGAAACTTATGAACCAAAGCCATGTTATTGAGTTTGTGGCATGTTAGGAATAAAAGGCAATTTTTACCTAATCAATACTTGTGAAACATTAAAACCTCTTGGTTGCATGAATCCTTATTGGGAAGTAAATTCATGTTAAATTTTCAACATTTATCACTAACCATTACTCGTGCATTATTTATTAAACAACATTTGTGATTATAATGGTATGTTGGTCTGTGATTGAAGAGGTATGTTCATCACTACCTCAAGAGGTGGAACATTGGTTACACCTATTGAGGTGGTAGAAAATTTAACTCTACTATATTGGTATGTTTGATTGTGATTATTATTTTGGAATATTAGTTGTCACCTATTATGGTGGGGTAATATTCATTATGTTTTATTGAGGCACAGTACTAGTTGTTGTTTGACTACTTAATCTTTGAGGTTGTGTGCTTGAAGAAATAGTTAGTTGAGGATTAGGGGTAGTTATTTGTGTTTGAGAGGTAGAAGTTCCTACCCATGCATTTTTGAACCACTCATGGTGTTAATTAAAGGCACATTTTTTTGTGGACTAGTTGTTTTTGCATTTACACCACTTTGGTCTAGATTGGATGTCACTTGTGTGTTATCCACTATGTTTGGCTCACTATTTTGCATAGAATCAGAAGACACTTCTTTGATAGCTAGGGTATTTAACATGTCTCCAACTAAAGTGATTTATGTGAATGGGTCTATACCCTAATTTTCTTGGTATGTCAATTCAATTAAGACTCTTATTGAATGAACTACCTTAAGAATAAAAACATTTGAAATGGTCATGTTGTTGAAGTTACATGCTAAGTTCAAATAGGTCTGGTATTATGTTTGCATCTTTATGAAGTGATCTTCCATGAGGCCTTTTCTTGTGACAAGCATATGAGGGTCTTAATATGACATCAGCATTAGAGATTGAGGATTTTTAGAAAAGGCATGTTTGTTTGTTTGATTATAAGGCATGTTGTAGGGCACTCTTACTAAACTTGGCAAATTTTCATGGGGGAAGTTTGATGAAAACTTAGACCCTACCTCCATGGCTATGATTAAGTCTTTGTCCTAATTGGCAAGTAAGTGACAATCAAACAAAGGGTTGTAGGGATGGAATTGTAATGTATTATGGTTATTGTTGGACTTATTCTGTAACTAGATGTATACTAAAAAAGTATTATGTCATTTATTCTTGGTCCTGCTCTAAGTATGGAGGTGTGTTGACCAAATAGTGGGCCAAATGATCTTGGATTTGTTCCCCTATTTGAGTGTTTTAATGTGGATAAGGATTCATCTCACAAATTACATCATCTCTATAGTGGTCTTGAACAAAGTCTTCTTGTGCAACCACATTACTATACCCTAAATTGTATATGATGCCACTACGAGTATAGTGAGACATGTTTGAATTAATGGTAAATGTTTCATGATAAATGGGATTAGATTTCTACAAACTCTAAAAAATAATGGCTAAAAATACAAATAGTTCAAACTTGATCTAATATGGTCAAAAGGGATGGAGCAGTATCTCAAAAAAGGTTTATGAAAAAAATTGGTATGAAACAACCTAATGTCAAATGTCTAATGTTAAATGTCTCACACATAAAAATGTCAAGTGGATGAACTAAAATTAGAATTTCAAACTCTAAGTTCAAATTGTTCTAAACAAGTCTTAATCAAGGAAAATAAAAGGTTGTTAGGTCTTTTGGCCAAACACGGTGTTAAAATCTAGGCTCAAATAAAGGGGTATGATTTAATTTAACAAATTAGAAACACATTGGCACGGACTAGGCACTCAAATTTAGAAATGAAATTTGACCAAATTAGCATAATACATGAAATAAAATGCACTTGGAGATAGACTATTTTCTCCCAAATGATGGCACAAACAATAGTTTGCAAAGCCAGTAAAAAAATCAACCTAAGTTACACAACCTAAAAGAGCAAGATTTGTAGCTAAGCCCAAATTACACAAGACATAAACATAAATCAATCAATGTTTGGATTTGACCTTGTCAAGGTTACTTGAAAACTCAACTTAGGAAACTAGGCTTCTTTAATCAAACAACAAGCTAGACAAAGGTGAACAACATAACAACACTAAACAAAGATCTAAAACACACACGTGGTTTGGTTTAAAAGTTAAAAACTTGGACAAAAGACAAAATAAGTCTATGAAATGATTTAAGTAGCATAATGGTGTTATCATGCTCTAAAGGTATGAATGATGGTTTTTTTAAATACTCTAAGGCAGAAACTTGAAATGGATTGGGCAATGTAATGTTACCCTTTCCAATCAAGTGACACAAACAAAGATTTTGACAAAATTTTAAAGCAAAAAGCATGTTGTCAAATGGATGGCATAATACCTCTTCAAACAACAGAGTAATTTGGGTGAAAAAATTGTTTTGATGTGCAAGGATAAATGAATAGATTTAGACTCAAAATCTAAGCAATAAAGGATAAAATGACATAAAGATCTAAATGTAACATCTTAGATCCTATAACTAAAAAGGTTGTGTAGTACTCTCAAATTCCATCTATATGTGTGCTCTTGAGAGGATTTTAAGTGTTAATTCAGAAATAAAATTGCATGAAGTAGTAGGGTTTTTACACCCCCTTCTCTCAAGAGATTGTATGATGACATGGAACTTTGGGCTACTTACCCTATATCAACAATATTTTTGTGAGTTGAGCTAAAACTAAATTTTTGAACATCTAGATGTTCCTAAGTGTGGTTAACACTAAATATGCCTCACATCAATTGAGTTCATAATGGCTAACTTACTATGTAATGGTATACTCTTTTGCATAATGACTCTATCCATGTACTTCTTAGTGAAATCCCTTGGTTAGCCAGACCTAACTCAAGTTTTTGTTATGATTGGAGAGACTCACTGCTCAACCCCTATTAATCATAGTATACATGCCCTGATTTATATACCCCATCATGGAGTGGGGTTGAAACAATGCTGGTAGATGAATTCTTGGGTCAAATATTCCTTAAAAAACTTGTGAGGAGGCTATAAACTCCCACTCACAAGCCAATTTGCATAAAATAAATGACCAAATGAAAAGACTTTAAAGGTTATGTTTAGATTATCCAAACCATACAGGTTTTAGGGAGAGCCTTAAAAACATTATTTTCATGCCTTGGACAAGGTATAATTTTCAAGGAAAGAGCAATTTTGGTCACCCAAGTTCCCTAAAGGGGATGGGGGGAGAGCATACATGCATTAATTAGTTTGCAAAAATAAACAACTCCAAACAAACAAGGCATAAAAATAAATGCTTCTCAAAAGCATGTAACTAAGTGATTAAAGTTCATTTTAATGCACCAAAAATTAAATGTGTATTGAAGTTACTTTGTTCCCTTAGCATTAGTTGAAAACATGTAAAAACATTCACAAAACAACTAAGCATAAAAAAATGTTTAGATTCCTTTTAAGTACCAAAATGAAATGTTCAAGATTTAACAATTACAAATTTATGCCCTCTTTCCTGCTTTGGTCCTACAAATTTTAGAGGGTTTTGGCCTACCTTGAAGAATTTTCATCAATTAAAAAATAATATTTTGAAACAAGATCTTGAGTTTCTCTATTTTTATTACACTGAGACTGACATCGATCCATAGAGACTAACATCGGTCCACAGAGACCCATGATGATTACAAGAGAACCGATGCCAGTCTACTTAAAACCAATGATAGTTACTTGTAAACCCATAGATTAAAAAAAAATGATTTAAAATATGTTTGTTATCCCGAATAAGCATAATAATAAAATAAGTCTCTAGATCCTGCAAGAAAGGAACCAAACAGAGACCTTGTAAGTTCTAAAACTAATAATGACAACATGCAACTTTCAAGGAAATTTAAACACCAAGTTTTTTTATCATGTTCTACCCTACGTAGGGACCAATGTCAGTTAGGATAGGATTGAGGCCAGTTATTATAGGACTAATGATGGTTAATAAAAATTGATGTTGATCTTTATGTAATCTATGTAACACTAAAAAATAGAATACGAAAAAATAAAGTAAAAACTCAAATTTTTAAGATGATCAAGCATTCATTTAAAAAACTAAGAGATATACTTTGGTCTCCATGATATGTGATATTCTTTTGGTTTCCATAATATCATGCATGATATGATATGTATGCAATTATAAATGCATCATGTCTATAAATCAATCATGTCTCGAAAAAGATAGAGTATACCTACACTTCTGATTGGGAATACATTTATTAAGAGGGAGCATGACCAATATGGGGATCCATTAGACTTGATTAAGGGATAACTTTTCATAATACACCATTCTAGGAAGGGTTCCAAAGCCTAAAGTCTAACATAATCATGCAACAACCCTAAAAGAGTCCTAGGTTTAATGTTCACTTTATTCTAATAAATAAGAAATTAAATCTAATCTAGTACACACCAAAGCTTGTGGCACAATATGAGGGGATAGTAAGGAAATCAAAACATGTATAAGATAATGTCAATTAAAATAAGTATGAGTAAGACCCTAATACATGGACTATGAAGAGTAATATTATTTGAGCTAATACTTATGCTACTTCTATCTACTAAAGAGAGGAGAACAAATTTAGAATATACTTACCTGAATGTGAATCCATCGAGATTAAATCTCTCCCTTGGCCAAAGTTTCTTCACAAGAGGTTTTTGTGGTTTTTAAGGATAACTAATAAAGGCCAAAGCATCCAAGACTTATCCACAAGACTAGATTTTCCAAGTAGAAAACCATAATCTAAGACTCCTCAAGTAGAATGGTGGAAGAGCAGATTGTAAAGAAGCATGAGAAAATAATATCTCTTGATTGAATATTTAAATATTGACAAAATGATCTTATATTTATAGGTGGATCTCACCCTAAATCCTTTAAAATACGTCAATTATGCAGGGTCAATGTAGTCAACCTTATATGTTTTTAGGAGATAAATCACTAGGTCCCAAACTAGGTTAGTCGAAGGGATAATTAACTCTCAAGTGAAAATGCCCAAAAATAGTAAAGGGTTGACCTAGTTGATCTTGTACAATGATCAAAGGGTTAAAAACTATATAGGGTTGACCTAGTCGACCTAGTATAATCAACTGGTGAAAGGGGATCAAGGTGAGGAAAAGAGGGATGGAAAGAGGAAAAGGACTGGAAGAGTGTGCAAGAGAGGAGTAATAACTTACGTAATGTTTTTAGGAGCTAGTTAAATTGGTAATAATGTAGTAATAAGGGACAACAATCATGTGAAGCACCAAAGGTCTACCCACCCCTTTCTTGGTACACCCCTTAGGGCGTACACTCAAAGAGATTGAGTCTCGATGGGTTCCTACAAGATGTAAAGCATCAATATTTGATAAATTTGAAATTATTATGTGTATATATATGCCCCACTAAAATATCATCATGTGTCACTAAGGTGCAATAGGGGATGGTGCTTTGAGAAAGAATGGGACACATAATGTTGATGTTAAAAAAAATCATAGTATTTTAAAGCAAAAATAACTAAAAGTAAATATGATGCATACCTTGATGTACCTTTATCATGGGATGGTTGTCTGTTATGTTATTATTTTTTATTGTGTAGGGCATAGAGACTATTTCTGACAATCCCAAGAATTTCAAAACTAATGAGCAAAACCAAATAAACATAAGAGAAGCCAAGATAACTGGTGTTATGAGGATGGTAAGTACTTGAGAAATTTGTTAAGCTTGGGTGACAAGTGTTATGTTATACCAAATGACCAAGTCAAAAATAAGAGTAAATTAGGTAATCAAAAATCCAAGACTATTAAAGACCTACAAACTCAAATAAACTATCCTTGAGTAAGAAAGGCAAACTCACCAAGTTAAACCAAGGATACATGTCAAAAATGATGGTAATAAAATAAATCAATGGTAAAAGAAGAAAAAAATGTTAAAACAACATTGATGAGTGAGCACTAACAATCCTTATCTCATTCAATAATGGAAAAAGATGCATAAAATGGAAAACAACATTGTCGAGTGAGAAGTAACAAGCCAACCTCACTTAATGATAGAAAAAAGGGTACAAACTCAGGTGTCCATAATAGCAAGATAGTACAACAATGATAAATGGTAAAAAGGAAAGTAAGGTAAGTCTATAAATGTAAAATCATGGTGAAAAATAAATAAGAATCCATAGTTTCTCAAACATGTTGTTTCACTCTAAGGATAGACAAAACTAAAACAAAGTGGTGCTAGCATGTTTTTAAGTAGTGCTAGCTTGTTTTTAAGAGGTAAAGAAAAAGGTATTAAAGAATAAGGGAAACAGATTTGGAATCACAATTTGTCTATCAAGGGGGAAAATGAAATGGGTGGAGGGGATAATCAAGGAAAAACCAAGGTAGAGTAACTCTTTATCAAATTTAAGACACTCAAATTAGGTTTATCAAAACAAAAGGACTTTCAACCTTAAGGAATATGAATAACTTATCTTACTACACAAGTCTTAGATCAATAAATGAAATATATAGATAATCCCATGAAGGCTATATGCATGAAAATTAAAATGGACCTACCTCCCCACAATGTGTTCCCCACTCCTCGGGACCCCTTACAGAGCCATCAGTCTATTATAAAGATTGGGTACTTGCATGAGAAAGTAGGTAGCACCATAGAGTTTATTTAATTCCCCTATTCCAATCTACTAGCCTATCACACCCCAAAGGACCTCAGCTCTATGTGAGGCTAACTATGGAGTTTGAGCTTTAGAAAAAATCTGAAATTTCTTAGTTATTTCCATATCAGATTTTTTTTTTTTTAGCGTTTCTAATATTGAATATGTGCTTGTAATCACATATTTTATTGTGATGTTGACTTTTGAGATTAATATGTTGCCTTTTAGATATCATTGTCTTTTGATTCAAATGATTTGGATTTTAACTTTCTTGATGGCTTTTTTTACTCCTCCACCATATGGATTTGGAAAACCAAACATGGGTGCTAAAGATGACTTTAATTTGAATAATTGGGACAAGGTTACTAAGAGAGAGAACCTAAAAGAGCATGGGGTATAATATTTTTGTAAATCTAGGTAAAATAAAAGTGTTATCTTGACTTTAACCTTGTTTTATCTAATGTGGAATGAAAGAAAGGGGAAATCAAGAGGAGTGACACATGGAACAATTTGAATTACTTTAAATTACAAAAAAATGTGACAAAGGGAAAAAAGGGATCAAATGATAGTAAAGTATGATACCTTACCATAATAATGAGGGAAATGGAGGGAAACATGATAACATATATTGTTATGTAAATTCCATATATCAAAAGAAGCAAAAGCTAAAGTTCAAGAACACAGATGTAAAAAGATGAAAAGATGGTAATTTTATGAGGAAGTTGGATCCTATCCATGGTCTTACACTACAACTTCATAAAATAGAAACCTAAGGGGTGCTAACAAGCAATTGAAAGATAGATTGAGGTAAGAAAAAAGATGGTAATTTTATGAGGAATGTTAGGTCCTATCTGTAGTCTTATAATGCAACTCGCAAAATAAAAACCCAAGGGGTTTCAAAAAGAGAAAATGCAATAAGATAAAGAAGACTATGGCACATCACAAAACCAAAAGATAAAAAGGAAGTACTAAAGGTTTGTAAAAAGAAGGAACTTGATGCAGAGGGAGACACTCATGTAAGTAACCTATAAAAAGTGTTAGATAGATGTAGATAGAAAGCATGAAAAGAAGGAAATGATCATACACTAACATCTATATCAAGGATGATCATGTGAGAGACAAGCTTGTATCTCAAAAGGTTTATTAAAGTTGAATTAGTTTGGTAGCATGTAATGGAGAATAAGAGTGGGCATCACTAGATGCCCCAAAGGGTAAGTGGATGTAAGGATGGGCATTGCAAGATGCCCCAAAGTCTGAAATGATATGTCGGTGGGCATCACAATATGGCCCAAAGGTTAGAGAAATGTGTGGATGGGCAACACAAGATGACTCATAAGATAAAAAGAGGAATAAAAGATAGGAAAATATGAGAAGTAAAGAGAACCCCATATAGTGTCTAAATGGATACATGTTGTCCAAGAAGATTTTGATAGGGGACATGATGCTTGAGAGAAATGAACAAAATGCAAATAAAGAGAAATAGATAATTGGATCAAAAAAAAGAGAAAGTAAAAAAAGGTACAGAGTCGATTGGGTCAACCTAGTAGAGAAAATAGGGTCTAAAAACTATATAGAGTCAATAGGGTTGACCTAGTTTAGAAAATAAGGGCTAGAAACTATACAGAGTCGACAGGATCGACCTAGTACAGTAAGTAGGGGAAAAATAGATATTATAAAAATGAAATGATAAAATAATGAAATATGTGAAATAAAACATGCAAGGGTTAGATTCACATTGAGTTCACCAAAATGTATCATGAAGGTGAATCCAATGTGAAGACAATGATAAGAATAAAGTGGAAATGTGAAGACAATCCAACCAATGGTGGGATAGGATTCTCATTAGGTTCACCAGAATGTATGCAATCATAAATGCATCATGTTTATAAATCAATCCTAACTTGTAGAATATAGAGCATACTTACACTTCCAATTGGGAATACACTTGTTAAGAGGGATCATGACCAATATGGAGATCCGCTAGACCTGATTAAGAGATCACTTGTCACAATACACCATGATAAGAAGGGTTCAAAAACCTATAGTCTAACATAATCACACAAAAACCCTAAAATAGTCCTAGGTTTAATGTTCACTCTATTGTAATAAACAAGAAAGTAAATCTAATCTAGTGCACACCAAAGCTTGTGGCATAATATGAGGGGTTAATAAAGCAATCAAAATATGTATAAGAGAATATTAATTAATCTAAGTATGAGTAAGACCCTAATACATGTAATATGAAGAGTAATATTATTCAAGCCAATACTTATGATACTTTTATCTACTAAAGAGAGGAGAACAAAGTTAGAATATACTTACCTGAATGTGAATCCATCAAGACTCATTCTCTCCCTTGGCCAAAGGGGTTTTTCAATAGGTTTTTGTGGTTTATAAGGATAACTAAGAAAGTCCAAAGCATCAAAGACTTATCCACAAGACTAGATTCTCCAAGTAGAAAACCCTAAGCTAAGACTCCTCAAGTAGAATGGTGGAAGAGCATATTGTAAAGAAACACGAGTGAATAATAAATCTTGATTGTATATTAAAATAATGATAAAATGATCTTGTATTTATATTTGGATCTCATGCTAAATCCTTTTGAATATGTTGGCTATACAGGGTCGACCTAGTTGACCCTGTATGTTTTTATGAGATAAATCATTAGGTCCTAAGCTAGGTCAACCAAAGGGCTAATGAAAATCTCAAGTAAAAATACCCAAAAATAGTACAAGGTTGACCCAAGTGACCCTATATAGTAATTATAGGTTGAAAACTATACAATTTTGACCAAGTCAACCTAGGACAATTATCTAGTGAAAGGGGATCAAGGTGAAGAAAAGAGGGATGAAAAGAGGAAAAAGACTAGAAGAGTGTGCAAAGGAAGAGTAATATCTTAGGGAATGATTTCAGGAGATGTTTGTATTTTTAATAATGTGTAAATAAGGGGGAAAAATCTTATGAAGCACCAAATTTCTACCCACCCCTTTCCTGGTGCACCCCTTAGGGTGTGCACTTAGAGATTGAGTCTCGACAAGTTCCTACAAGATGTAAAGCATCAATATTTGAAAAAAGTTGAAACACTTTGGTCAACATGATATGTGATATTTTTTAGGTCCCATCGGGCATGCCATTTGTGATCATAGGAATCTGAGAATGGAAGTTAGTAATATGTTAATTCAAGTAAAAAAACTCAATAAAAACACTCTAAAACTAACGCTTACAATCCTAGATCTTAGGGGTGAACTTAATGAACAAAACTAAATGAAAATCACAACTAAAATTCAAAAGAAACAAATCCTTTACCTTCCTTTGGAGCTCCAAATGCGTTGTTAAGTGGCTTGCTTAGTTTGTGCTCAAAGAGTCTTTGATAATAGAGTTTGTGTATCTCCTTCTCTCCTTGGCACCATTGTGGCTTATGTTGTCTTGATGTGGCTTGGCTCAATATTTTGGAATTATAACACTATTGATATGAATCTAATGCAACAAAAATTTCATTATAATTCTATAATTTCCAAGTTTAGAATTCAATGGGCAATGGCTTGTATTTATATAATTAAGAACTAACCCCAACCCAAGATGAGTCAAGGTGGATTTTAAACATGGAATGGGTTCAAACCTAACCTAGGTGAGTCAAATATAACCCCAATAGATTTATTATTTTTCAAGTAATAATTATTTACAATGAATAGGCATGGGTCTCCAAAATGAGATATTTTAGGATATTTCTAAAGGGCTTGACAACTCACAAAGGTAATCGTGAAAAGCTAGGATATTTCATATTTTTAAATTTTTTTAATAATTCATTAATTATACATATATAATGAAACTATGCATTTAATTTGGTTTAGCTCATTAATCAATTCTGATTAGTCATTTAGCTCTTTCAAGATTTAATATTTGTTCATGTGCCCCACTTAATAGGTCCATAGGCCAAATTGACTATTATGATGGAGCAGGATGATTAATGATGAATTGGTGAGAGGTTATAATTTCATATGGTAGGATACCCTAATTAAGGATGCCTCAACATGATTCTAATCTTTGATGAATGATGCACATTCAAATTTGGGTCGTTCAGTGATTCCTAGGCTTAATTTGTAATAGTTGATAAGAATAGGTTTGAAGTCTGATCAAAGGCCAGTGGTGGCCATTTTTAGGTGTCTATAGCAATCACTTAATTCTTAAACCAATTTTAGTAATATAAACTCATAGTTTTCACCCTACTTGGGACACATCAAAGTCTACAGCGTATATCAAATCCATCTTGCTTGGGGCAAATCAATTCCCCATCATCAAAAAATAAAAACAAACAAGCATTATCTCAAATGATTTAATTTAATCCTCGAGTAAACTCCATCCATTCCTTCATCACATCCATAATCATACCTCCATAAAGTTAGAACTACATATGGCCTAAGGTCCATTTGGGCTATGTAGGTAGTGCTTAGTTACATGGGGTTTCTAAGGCAAACTTGATCAAGCAAACTTGATCGTTCTTCATTCCCATTTCCATTCCCTTCATCTCATCCTTAATCTGTATAATAGTTTAAAACCTTGATCTATACTTTAAAATTAAATAATCAATTATTTATCCATCTAATCTCATAGTTTTCACCTTACTTAGGGCAAATCAAGTCTATAATTCCATCATTAGGATATTTTTCCACATATGCCCTGCTTGGGGAAAATAAAAGTGTCTAGCTTATTTTGAGATACATCTTTCCCAAATCAACCTTGGTTGGGGAAACTTAGTCCATCTTCATCAAAAATAAAATCATGCAAGCATTAGCTCAAGTGGGTTAAGTGTATCCATAGATTAATCTCATCATTACATCTTACATTGTAACCTCTCTTTCTTCATCACCCACCCATTAATTATTTCATTATAGCTTCTTTCTCTCTTTTTCAAGATCTCATATGTATCATTCATTCCCATGTCTTCTTGAGGGGGCATCATCTATCACATTCTTTTATCATCATCATTTACGTTTTTTCAAAAAAATTATTTCTTTAAAAATCTGTTTATCCACTCATTGTGTCTCACAACACCTTCTCAAAGAGGGGAAATGTAGACACTTTAAATTGGACACTTTATGACACTTTTAACTAATTAGTCTTCTATTCACACTAACATCCCTAGCCTTCATTATTCATCACAACCTAGTCAATTAAGTCATTTATTTCATAACCACCTCCAACCCCATAAAATTTACATCATATTCCATTAGTTAATTAATCAATGTTAATTAACTAATATTTCTTTAATTTTATGGATTTTTAATATCCACAATTATTAAAATCTAAAAATAAAATAATACCCACATCATGACATCATCATCCACTCCCTTTTACCTTCCAAATTTTAATGATGCCATAGGCTCCATCTGTCCCCCATCATCTGACTTTTATAATCTAAATATTCCTCTTTCTAAATTTTAATGATGTCATAGGCTCCACCTATCCCCCATCATCTAAATTTTATAATCTAAATATCCCTATTTCTAAATTTAAATGATGGCATAGGCTCTGCTTGTCTCCAATCATTTGAATTTTATAATCCAAAGATTCCTCTCTGCAAATTTAATAATACACCTCAAATCCCACTAACATCTATTATCAAAATAAATAATCTCATTTATCCTACATGGCCAATGTCACCTCATATTTCCCACTCTTAATATTCCCACTTAATAATTTAATAATCTCTTATCAATTCAATCATCCTCCATCATTGATCTCTAACCAAGATAAATGGATCTCATTAATTAAACCAAATCTATAAATGTAGTCATTCACCTCCATTTCCACTAAACTAAAAGCATGTACAAGGAAGTGTCATAAAAAAACCCATATATCAAAGCTTCAAGAATTCAATATCTAACTAATCAAGCATCAACATTACAAAGAGATGTGTTGTTGGTTCATCCATGCACTTCAACAAATCCATTTTCAACCACATCACTTCTGAGCACAATCAAATTCATCACAAGAGTAAGTTGAACGTATATTTATCTTTTATCTTTATTTTATTTCTCAATCTGAGGTCCTATAGCATATATTATTTATAATTTCCATTTATTTTGGGATTTTGGCTAACCATATAATAATCTTTTATTTGTTGTGTTACAACCTCCACCAGAGATATCATATTATTATTGTTTAATTCATCATGCACAAAAGGTGATATGGGGTCAGTGGCCATGAGTTTCAAATGAAGTAAGATTATCGATTTACACCATTTCACTTTACAAAACTCCAGTTTACCAAAATATAAAATAGCATCCCTTTTAGCATAATAAATTTTTAACAAATTAAACTTGAGTGTAATGTATATTAATGTAAATAAAGTTAGATGTTTTAGTTAAAACACTTGCATTTAAAATTATAAATAAGAGTACCTTATATTTTTATTATTATTATAATGATGTGAATTTTTAAGTTAAAAATATATAAAAAATATTTACATATGCACTAATGTACAATTTATTTTGTGTTCTTAATCATAACATGTAACTTTCATTTATCTACTAAAGTTAAAAAAATCTATTTACTAGCATATGTATCTTAGATAAATATATGTCAAAGATATCAAATGCTATCATATTTGAGGCACCTATAATATATTGGATTTATGACATAAGTGGAATAGACACCTCAAGAATGATATCTCTCGATGTCTACATAGATTTATCTAATATATATGCTAGTAGCACTTATCGCCATGTAGGGTAAAAATAAATGTTTTATGATCAAAAACATGAGATTTTGGTATATTCTCCATGTGTTCATGTAATTCATCAATTATAATGGGTAATTATTGAAGGATTTTCTTTATAAATATTGCTGATGAATTTTGAGCTTGATTTCACATTATCCTATTCATGGAAAAATACCTAAACTAAGGGTGTGTCCCAAAATGATTGTCTTAATAGCATATCAAATATTGCATATATTCATGAAAATGTATGCACTTTAATCATGGTTATAACCAATCACACCTTCAATTAGGGAATATAATCAATAAAGTCATGTCTAGTATCCATTCAGTAGATATGTAGTAATTTGTGGTTGAGTTGTTAGTTCATTGAGATCTATGTTTGGATTATTTACCCTAGCATGAATCACTATCATCTCTCTCAAGGCATTAGGTGGTTTGATGGCCATAGATGACATATGATCTACAACATTTATTTCATGTCTCAAGTATTAGATCTGGAAGAACATATTCACTTAAATCTGTATTGAATTCTACATGGACAAAGTTCATTTTTTTAATACATTTTTAGACATATTAGGTGGGAGGTCTTGTAGTACTGTTTCATCAATCCCCACATCCCTATAGAATTTTATATGTTTTCATTATATACTTGATTTTTATTCATGGAAAAGTTGTAAGTACTTCCACATTGTTATTTTATTCACACTAAGATAATTGGAAGATTTTAAATATGATGTGTTAGAACTTTTACAATTTTCTTGGCTTCTTATGGAAAATAAATGGTATTCCCTTTGCATTTATATTTCCCTCTATTTATATGGGTTACTTGTAAAATTGGATTCACATGGGAATTCAAAATCTCTTCCATTGTAGTCAAGTTTGCTAGCTTAGGTGGCTAGGGTTTAGGATCCATGTTATTAACTTCAGAAAACTGGTGGACACCTTGCTCTTATCAGCATCTATTGTAGAAAAGGGTACACAAAGTTGTCTTAGTTAGTTCTTAGCTTATTAAATCCATGGTATATTCCCTTTGCACTCAACATTTAAACACTCAATTGTGTCGGCATCAATCCATATAAGGCACATGCCTTATGCTCACCTAAAGCATAGCTGAGAAGGAACTAAGGCCTACATTGGGATAGTTGTGCCATGGCATAAGATATCAAATATGGGACTTGATCAATTCAAGGGAGGATTCAAGTAGATCCAAAGGCATAAGCTTTTTATGGGCTAATCTTAGTGGATGATAGGCATAAGCATTTTGGTGGATTAATCTTAGACTCATATGGGTGCAAGCCTTTGTTAGACTAAGCCTATCATCATATAGGTGCTTCAAGGGTCTAAGGGCTGCCTTTAATTCAAGTAATAATACTAAACTTACACTTATATCAAGATAATAACACTTGGTATTGGAATTTATACTTAGTATTTATACAAGTTATAGTTGATGTCCTTGATGTTTGTAGAGACTCCATTAATGATGCAAACCAAAATCATTATATGAACACTAATTATCATAATTGAATTTAAACTATAACATTACATCCATTCCACATTCCATTAACATATCAAAATATGTTCAAACCAAAATATTATATGTTACTTAGCAACCTTCTTCATTACTTATAGCTCAAAACAGAGTATATAGTTCATGGTAGAGTATAGGTTCAATTCCTTCTACTTAATGAGCCAAAGGCTCAAAGATAAGATTGGGTACTTAAAAACAAAGCCTTCATGGCTTTTGAGCTATTCCTAAGTCTAATGTATATTATATGCATATATACAAAGCAAATCAAATTCACTAGAGCTTCGATGCACTATATTCCTCTCCTTGCATCAACTAATTTGATCTCATTTTATAGCCTTCTAGAACAGCTCTGTCATGGTGGAATATGCACATCAAATACTAATTTGGAGCCTTGGTGATCATTCTTGTTAGTTCCATCACCTTAAAAACTTTGTAATATAGTCACCATGTATCACCAATCCTAGAATATGCCCTGAAGATCTGGGAACCAGTTAACTACCTGCCTACTAGCACAAGGTATGCATTGTAACCTCTAGCTCATGCCAAAATGTCAAAATATGATCATCAATAAAAATGATTAACTTGTGATGATGTGGATGTTGAGATGGTGAAAATGCTTACTTAATGAAATAAGGGGCCCAACATTACCCCATACAAAAATTATAATCCATCCTTAGATTGGGTTATTAAGCTCTTCAGAGCATATAACTCAGGTGCACTGTCCTTAAGCTCAGCACTAAAGCCTTCAAATCCCTTGATGTTGATCTTGATTTATTCAATAGTTATATCTATTTTAGTGGATGTAGAACTCAGTGAAATGACATTAGTCTTCTCCAACTCTTTCTAGAAGGCTTCTACATTTGCCTTTGCCTTTTTCACACTCTTGTTTAGGATTGTTCCTTGTTCACAGGCCTTAGACTGTAGAGCATGAAAGAGCAATTCTAAGTTTTTATCTTACTCATTGATCTAATTATTGAGCACATTGACACTCCCCATGATCTATGTTCACTCGGACTTACTCGTTGAGTACACTTACACCATTATCTTCTCATTCTCCTCCTTTGCCTATTTTAGGCATGCATTTATGATTGATGCTTAGTTTGAGAAGCTCAAGAAGATGGCATCAAATACATTTTTGCCCTCTTGTAATTTTACAAAGAGGTATTCTACCTTTTCTATCTTACCAACTAGCTCCTTCTGTAGTGCAATGCAAGGATCTTCTTCTTCTTGCATTAGTTTAGGTTTTAACCTTAGGAGCATCTGCTCCATTAGCACACAAATTTTTTCAACCTTTGAGAGGTCCAAAGTATCGACACCAACCAGAAGGGATGGTTTAACTATCTCTATGTGCTCATAGAGCTACTACACTTTGAATTTGGTGGCTTATACTTCCCTTTGGCTTCTTTGTGGATCTTCTTCCATTTTTTCACCCTACCATCATTGATAATATTCTGGTGTGTAACTTTAGTGGCCATTATAATTAGTGCATTCTTAGACTGGACTAGGTTCATGACATGAGGTTTTATAAAGAGGGAGTCTTTCTCCTCCTTAAGCTCTTCTAAGGTTGAAGTAGCCATTCTAGGTGCCTTAAAATGAGGCTCATCTATGTAATGATCAAATGTAAATGCAAGTTGTTTATGTATCCTCATTGTGGTGGCTTAGGGGGTATGATGTCATACATGTAAAGGTCTTCATCCCCCCATCCCTTCTACGTATTTTCCCTTATGCTTAGCTATGTATAGTCCTTCTTGATGATATCCATCTTTCTTTATTCTTCTTCTTCTTCACTAGCACCATCACTCTCTTTGGTGCTTTCCTCAGAGGATTCACCTAATTTATCCTTAAGGGTTTCTTCCTCAGATTTGCCCCCTTTGTCCACTCTTCCTCTTGAGGTTTTTCAATACTCACCTCTAGGGAAATTCTTTCAGTGCTAACATCACCTTATTGTTACTAGGTTTCCTCTACTATCTTTTTGTATTGTCCTAAGGTACCTGTATCACCTTCTTTTTCTTCAATCACCCCTTCATTACTCAGGTGTGCCTCTTGTGTAGCTTCTTCTACTTTCCTAGTGGGGGCACTTGGCACTTGCTTAACTACTTCAATAGTTGGTTCTACACTTAAGGGAACCTTCTTGGAATTTTTATCTACCTTGGCCACTTCTTTTTCTTTAACAAATAAGTGCTTTTCTTCAAGTGTTAGTGCCTTCTCAATGTCCTTGCTCAATCCCATTTTCTTCCAAACCCTTCTCTTCTCCTCTTTTGTTTATGGAGATGGTGTGGAGGGTTCTTTGTTGGATGAGTGGCTTGTCAGTTCCTTTGCTTATTCAAGCATAATAGTTGTGTCACTTTGAAGGGCTTCTCATACATCCTTGGCATTTGGCTCTTCTTCCTCTTCTATTTACAATATGTATGTCCCTTTTATTTCTTATTTAGTCTCCTCCTCCATTCTACATGTGAGGGTCACCTCCTTGTCCATCTCTACTAGAGTTATAGTAGGGAATTCAACTAGTCCCTTAGTCTTCTTTTTCTTGTGCTTCTTGCTGGAGGAAGCACTTTCTAGCATGAAGGTTACACATTTTTTAGGAGTTGGGGTGTAATTTATTCTCTATAGGCAATATTTAAATTAATGCACTCTTTGATTTCTTCAAGTTTCTCTCCCTACTTTTAGAGGGTCTTCTCCTACATCTTTGGTGTAACCTTCCCTTCATCACAAAAGCTTGCCTACAGAGAGATGCAATTTCCCACATAGAGATGCAATTTCCCATAGAATTCATGGTGGGGGAAAAGTGGGTTTCCCATAGAGGTCATGGTGGGGGAAAAGAGAACACCCAATTTTCCCCCACCATGACCTCTAGGGGAAATTGCATCTCTCTATAGGCATGCTTTGCACTCACTTTTGGATCTATTACCATGACACTAATGCCTTATACTAGTTGTGCCTCTTATTTTGTGAAGATTGCTTCTTTAACAATCTATGTTTTCTTAGCATCCTTTATTTCCTGTAGCGAACCTATACTTAACCTTTTCTTACCCATTTTAAAATTGATTGTTGTTAAAACATGGTTGGTTGATCTTTTTGAAGCCTAAAATGGTGATTGGCACTTCTTCATAATTGCAAAAATTATGATTGTGTCTTCAGATCTTGAGCTTCATGCACCATTAATGGTGGCCTTGGAATTTTTTATAACTTTTACTACCCTATTCTCTCTCAATTTCTCTTCACTCACCTTCTTTCTAATTCAAATTAGAATACAATCTTGTCTTTATTCAACCATTCTCACTTGGGGGCTATGGGTGCTCTAGTTTTCACTATGGTAGCATTTTTTGGTTTAAGGGGCTTTAGCTCTTGTTTGGCTCTATGTTTTAGTTATAATTCTCATAAGGTTTGTAACTTATTATAGTCTATAATTCACCCCTTTATACCCTATTTCCATCTACCTCATTAATGGTTGGTGATTAATGGCTTAACGATACATGGATTTATTTAAATCTACTAAACTCATAAAATCCACAAAAATCCATTTTCAAATTCCCATTTAATATAGATATCGGTGATTTTATTGTCATAGCATTAAATTTTCTTAATGGTTTATTCAGTGAAGTGATAGGTGATTCAAACAATCACTTCCCTCCAACTGTTAGGTGGGTTTTATCTATCTTGACAATATTTATATTGAACTTTGTTCACCTTGGCATGACCTTTGCCATTCTTATGGAAACCTAGGCATAGTGCTTCACATGTGTGTTATTCAGCCTCCTTGGTTCCATATTTTCTTAATGTTGTGTTTCCTTACAAGTGTGTCTCTATGTCTTGATCAATTTCTCTACGCTTTTATGTTTGTTGCTTCAACCTTCCCTACCCCATACAAATCCTTGTACTAGTCCTCTAAAAATTCATTATCTCTTATTGCTTTCTTATTTTCCTCCTTTTGTCAACTTATACTCAGTGTTCTAAACTTGGTAAACTTCACATGCCCAAAAACTTAGGTGTCTAGCCTTAGGCACTTAAAGAGCATCCATGCTCAACTACCCCTACTAAATTTATGCATGTAAGCACCAAAATAGTTTTCCTATGATCCTAAAATCACCAATATTATTTTCCTAACACAAATGAAATAAACATAAGAAAAGATTTGGCTTGCATCAAATTTTATTATGGTCAGCACAAATCAACTGACTTATAACTGGGAAGTCAATGTCTGATGGTGCAAGTGTCAGCTTAGTGACTATAGGGATTCAATATATTACCATTGAAATGCTCAAGGATCATTTCACTCATCAATATGCATATCTTACATGTACTAATATCCAATATATTATGCATGATATAAGGTCCCATCTATATAATCTCTAATTTTTCTGTGTGTTTGAGGTACTTTGAGTCATATAGCAATAATAGTGCACCTTCAATAAATAATTTATAATTGATGTGCTTATCATTCCATAGCTTTTGGCATGCCTTTTCTACTTGTTGGATCCATCTTGATTAGGCACATGTCTCATCCAAATTCTCCAAGTCTTCCAAGCATGTGTTCAAATACACTTGGTCATCCAATCAAATAATATGCATGATGCATAATGGGGTCACTAGAAATTCCATAGGTAAAATGGAATTTACACCAAACACCATTTGAAATGGTGTAGCCTTATTTATGTGCTTATGCATAGTGTGATAGGCCCATAATATTGTTGACACATGATCATCCCAATCTTTGTAACCAATGTCACATATCTTTATGAGGCACATTCCTAATATCTTATTGAATGCCTCAGTGGTGCCATTTACTTGGGGATGATAAGGTGTCATCTTATGGTGCACCACCATATATTTATTTAGCAAGATTTGAATGGTTTCATTGATGAAGTGCATGTTATGGTCACTAGTCATGATAAACAGGCATCTATAGTGACTGGTGATATTCTCCCAGATATATATTATAGCTATGGTGGTTGTATAATCTTTAGTTGGTTTTGCCTTGACCCACTTGATGAAGTAATGTTTGGCCACAAAAATGTATCGTGCACCTGTGTACTTTGTAATAAGAGTAATAGGGCCAAAAAAATTAATGGCCCATTTTTTAAATGGTACCTAGGTAAGGATGGGGATGAGAGGTATCTCATCTTAGTGGTTTGGTTTTCCTATACACTAGCAATATCACATGCTGTGGCACATTTTTTTGCATCTTGGAATAGAGTTAGCCACCA
Organism: Torreya grandis; assembly: GCA_037957365.1. NCBI lineage: Eukaryota > Viridiplantae > Streptophyta > Pinopsida > Cupressales > Taxaceae > Torreya > Torreya grandis. Next base: position 4,018,594 of record JARHVA010000775.1, on the reverse strand, counting down.
TAATCTTGATCATAAAACCTTGTCCATTATAGCATATCTAGAATAATGGCCTCCAATAATCCCCTCATGTGCTTCTTACAAGACTAATTCTCATTCATGCTCTAGGACACATCAACATATGACCTCATCATGGCTCAACTTGTAAAATTTCTTGATAATGAGTTGAAAATGGGTAGTGTGAACTATGAGTTGCTTCTTTTATTTAGTCATCATGATATAAGGGATAAATTCAGAGGTCAAAAATGTGGTGATCTCTAACAAGTCTTCAAGGACACATTGAAATCTATAAACTTGTACGTCAATCATATTATCTTCAATAGGCATTACTGCGTTGCCAAGGTTGATGCAAGATAGATGGTCTAGGCCTGAGTTTTATTTTCTAGGTCTTACTAAAATAGAGAACTAGAATTATTAAAATAAAATGATCTATTGATAAATGCACTCATGTAAAATGGGTTTGGTCACCAAGTACTTAAGCACCTCATGATCAATGAATGAGATGAAGGGGGTCACCAATAAGTACTACCTAAAATTTTGTAGGGAATATACTATGGCAAGCACCTCACACTCAATTGTGGTGTAGTTTTTATCTACCTTGGTTAGTTTTCTCCTTGTGAAATAAATGGGATGATCTATTTTGCCTTCACCTGGTTGTGCTAGAATGGCACTGATCACAATACCAGATGCATCGACATGGACATAAAAGGGAGTTATCTAGTTAGGAAATTACAAATTAATGCACTTAATAGTTTGAGCTTTAGGGTCTCAAATGCATCTTCCTACACTGTACCCCAATATAATGGGCTATCCTTTCACAAGATCTCTTTTAGTGGCACTAGCATCTTGGCATAGTTTCTTATGAACTTACTATAGTACCCATAATTTATAATAAAGGCATAAACATCTTTCTATGTTAATGGCATATGGAGTTGAAGGATGATAATAATATTCACTGGATCAATGAGTAGACTATCCTTGTAGATGATGTGCCCAAGTTTAGTACCAAATTACATTGTAAAAACATACTTCTTTAGGTTCAAATAAATTTGTAACTACCTACACCTTTAAAAAATAAGGTGTAAGTTGTCATATTGATCATTCACTAACCCATACAGAGTCTAATTGTCTAAGTATACTTGGAGTAATTTGTGAATGAAGTCTTTGAAAGCAATGATCACCACTTAGGAGAACATTGTTGGCACATTCTTCAACCCAAAGGGAATTATGTTGTAAGAAAAATAACCTCATTCTATTACAAAGGTAGTTTTGGTCTTGTCATCCTTCTTAATCTAGACCTAATGGTATCCTAAGAACCCATCAATAAAGGTGTATATCTCATAACCTATGATGCCATCTAAGACTCCATCAGTAAATAGAGTTGGAAATGGTTTGGTTATGTAGGTGAAATTCAACCATTTGTAGTTGACACAGATATAGATGTTACCATCTTTCTTGATACTAATGACCATGGGGCTAACCCATTCAAATTATTGTACAGGATAGATGACACTTATGGTTAGCATGTCATTGATCTATATCTTGACCTTGGCATAAAGATTTGGGTTCATCTTGTAAGGTCGCTTCTTGATAGGTCTTGCATCATCAATTAGCTTGATGCTCATATTCCCAAAAGATGGTTGTGTGCCTTTCATATCTCTATAGTTCTTAGGGAAGAAGTCTTGTAATTCCTTTAATAGGTCCATGATATGTTCCAGTTCTATGTCAGACTAATAGGCACCTAGAGTAGCAATCTTTGGTTCCCATTTTGAGTTGATATCTACCTATGTAGTTTTTAATGATGTGTAGGAGGGTTCATTATTCTCCTAGTATGAATCCTTGACCTATCTACTACCCTCAATTATTTCTATCTGAATGTGGGTAGGGTCTTATTTTGGGGTGTTATCCTCAACTTCACAAACTAAATTTATTTTTCTTGTCAAATTATTCTAGTTGTATGCCTTCCATGTTTCATCATCTTCATCGCTAGAGTCACTATTAAGAATTTAATTTTCAAATATGTTTGGGAGAACCAACCTTTTTTCATAGAACATGTATTTTAGGTGTTCCTCCAATATTATAGTGTCCTGAAACACTAACCTTTGAACTGCCTATAATGGCTCAATCAGCTCAAGGTTTTGTAAAGAAAAGGAAAAGGTGTGAATAAACCACTCCTTAAGTACATCCTAGTTGGATACTCATGGAACATCTCACTGAAAACATAACATTCCCACACCCAAGTATTTAAGGTCCTATATAAGGTGTGCACCCATAAATTACTTGGGGTATTTTCACCATAAACAGTCCATGTTTATTCATAAAGGTGCACATGCAATGTGGGGTCAGAGTCACTAGAATAGGCTGAGATGTCCAGGTCCTCATTGCTCTTTTTGAATCTAGTGAAAATGGCTACCTTCACATTTTTCTAAGTTGGAAAGCTAGGCTTTTGTGTTGCCCACCAACAAGTAATGATTCTCTTCAATGTATACACTAGTGCACCCATTCTATCCACTTTTTTCAAGATGTATGACTCAAGGTCATAAACATAGTATTCCACTAGATTACTCCCTTAGTATTTTGGGAGCATTGTAAGTTTACCCTTATTAAGGTGAAACACTCTCTTTCCCTTCTTGGTACAAAGGACCCATATTTTCAAATCATGATCAATCTAGACCTGGCCTATCTTTATTAGTTTTGGTGCCTTTACATGTACTAAGCAACACCTTCAACTAGTGGTCTAATATGGTTCCTCAACCCATCGATCATAGGCAACATTGATAGTATCTGAGGCTGATTGTCCATCTTCCCAAGAGAGGACTCCTTGATCATTTGGGTCTAGAGTCTTGATGCCTTATGTCATGATGTTATATATGTGGTTTATCTTATCCTCGATGTCCATGCTCTCGACATAGGGGGTCCTTGGTCATTTGAGATGGGTATGATAACCCTCTCTTTTCCATTCTCAAATGTCATATAGTGACTTTTGAAGCACATATCTACATTATTTTCATAGGCCTTCCTAGAAGCACCAGGTAGTTGTACTGCTCTGCTAACTTGATAACTTCAAAATCAGCACAAAATTTGATGCCCATGATATCTACAATTATTCTCTTCATAATTTTGATAAGTTATGCCTAGGTCTTATTATCCATGAAGATTACTTGAGGGGAAGGCCTTAAGGCTAGCCTACCCATTTTCTCCCAGGCATTCTTGATCAAGATGCTGACCTCAACACCTCTGTCTACAAGGACCTCACAAATAGACCATCCATCAATAGTGGCATCCATGAGGATTTCTTGGTCATACTCTACATTTTATATATTTCTAACTTCTTGTACCTTATCCTTACATGGTGTAGCAACCTTAAATTAATTTTGATCGGCATGCTCTAGGAGTAAGCTTTTCAATAGGGGTAATGTTTGCTTTATTTGCAGGAAGCACAGGATCTCAATTAATTTTTGTATCTCAATTTCTTAGATATCATGCTTCTTTCAAGAGGTAGCATCCTATGCTTCTAGGTCTTGAACTAATTAGAACTCCCCTTGTAGGTTATAAATGACACTTATAGCCTATTGAAATATATCTTTCTAGTGCATTGAGTTTGGGTAAGGCACATTTATAGGTTTAGGTTGTGTTATGTGCTCAATACAACCCTTATCCTCATACTCTAAGAGTAACTCAAGTATTGATACAACTAAAGTTTGAGTGATAAATCTACTATGAGTAGTCACTTGTACCTTGACTATCTCTATGTAGGTTGGTTGTGCCTTCAGGGTCTATTTTTTCATTTTCAACTTATGCCTGATCATTCTTGTACCTTATCTTCACCAGGCCTACCTTGGGTGAATGTTTTGTATAAGTCAGGGAATTCATTGACCTTATGGGACCCTTGATAATACCCACATGTGGGATGTGTAGGGTAGCCATGATGATAATTCTCTATCGAGCCACACTTATGACATGAGCATAGTGAGAACCTTCCATCATTGTATCCTCTACCTCACCCTCTAATGCATCACCCTTTGATGCCTTGTTGCATCTTAAAGTCTATATTTTTTTAACCTTAGCCTTCATTTCCTTCGTTATCATACCTTCTAGCTATTGCAATGGCCTATTGTGCACCTCTTTTCATATTCTTATGTATTTCATTAATCACCTAATAATCAGTAGTGGTATGGGTGTGGGCATTTCATAATCGATAATAGATGGTTGTGTTGACTTAGCTAACATGTTGCAATAAATGGCAATTACAAACATCATGTACCTTTCAATAGATATCATAGATTAGAAGCAAATTACACACATTCCTCTATGGGTAGTTATTATTATTATGACTTTTTGCTTCATAGTCAGTGCACCATAGTCCACTTTGAGCATCATGCGATGAGCTAGTGGTAAGATTTTAAGATATAAAGCCATAGATGCAATTTGTTCATCCATAAATGGGTTGATATAAGTATCTATACTTTTGACTACCTTGGCTCTGAGCGTGGCTTCAAACACTTCATGAGGGTTTATAAAAGTCTTCATGGAAAGCATTCTTTAGAATGGCACTAACAACCCTCTAATGAACCACTATGCATGTTGGGAAGGGTGAATATCATATGGGAGCTTCAATATGAGAGTCTTGACCCTTACATCATATAGGTGATTACTTTCTGAGATTCCTTGGGTAATCTCTTTTAGCATGATGATGCTATGTTATTCAAACTCTAGAATGTCAAATTCCTTCAGGAATGCATATTTTAGGGTATCATAATTGATCATGGACTAGTTAGGGTCAAATTTCTTGTAACAAGTGTGGGTGTGATCAAGTAAAGTGATCATAAATTGGGTTGCCTTGCACTTCAATTAGGTTATGCCCCATGTGTACCATTATAGTTCATACTTTAGTACATGCTCTATGGCATTCCCTATGCCATGATACTCTAGCAAGTTCATGGCCAATTCATAGTATATTTATTATGTGGGAAACTGATTTCAGGGTGATTATCCCCTCAGTGTCTATCTTGGTGGTAGTCCTTCAATGCTTATAGCCACTAGGTTAGGCACCAGTCCTATCATTACTACTAGTACAGTTAATGTCAATGGTGCTATGTTACTTGTGGTGTCAGACCACTTCTTATGGGTTTTTTCTCACTTTGAATTTTTTACATCATTTGAGATGGTATGCTTTCACTCAAGTTATATTATGGTGATTTAGCATCCAATAGTATAGAATTAGTTGCGCTTACCTCCTTTTATGAAATAATCTATTCAATCAAAACATTACACTCTAAGTTTATAAAACATCAAAGATTTATATCATCAACAAAGTCAATTATTACTTCTATACTTTCTTTAAGTGGGGGATCTAGCATGTGATCATGTGTCGTAGGTTCAATGGAGGTAGGTACATCAAGTGTATCTTTAGTCACCAAATCTTGTAGGAACCCAACGAATTCCACACCTATCAAATGTTGTGCTTGATCCATCACTTCATTATATCTCTCATCCTCACACTATTTTATTTCAATAGATCCTTCCCCATGCCCTTCCCACTCACTATGGGTTATCTCAGAACTTCCAAGTTCCATGTCTTCTATCAGTCTAGATTGTCTCTTATTATAGGTTTATCTCTTGACCTCTCAAGTGTTAATCTATTCCTCCCCTTCCATTACGCTTCACCTACAAATTCCTTTTTTTCCCCTTTTATGCTACCCATATGTGAAAGGACTTTAGCCTGCCATCCCAAAAGTTTTAAATACATAATCCATAATTAGCTTTTTGAGATCTACACTAAATTATTTCACAAATATGCCTCATGGGTCATGCAAGAACTAGTACTCTACTTCCTTAGGGCATGAGTATGTTGAGACTGTGAACTCAAGTATGTAGCTATTCATTGCTCCTTGCCACCATTTTATCTACTGCTCTAGTCAAAGTAGCATCTAGGGTCTCAAGTCTCTTTAGCACTCCTTCATCTACTCATAGTGTTATCCATAACTCCTTTAATGGGTTGAATACGTAGCCAACCACCGATACACATGCTTAGGCAACTCATAGAAAAAGACTTCATACAAAGCATCATATAGGTTGTTCTGAATCCATTTTCTTAGTTTTTGCCCTTTGCAAGTTGGATGTTTTAGCATAAATCTATCTTCCACCTATTACATCCATTACTCAATGTTTTTGAGGAAGAGTCAGTACGTTATTTTACTATATCATTGTAATAACAAAATTCAACACAGGTCTCAATAACAAAACCAAAATGTTGTATAAAAGGGCGTACAAAGTTATCTTATTTATTTTTTGTCTTATTACAACTAGGCATAACCATGGGATATTCCCTTTGCACTCAACTATACCGACATCAATCCACATAAGGCACATGCCTTATATGCTCACTCGAAGCGTAATTTAGAAAGAACCAAGTATTGCATTGGGCTAATTATGCCATGGCACAAGATATCAATTATGGGACTTGATCAATTAAAATAAGTCTTCGAGTAGATCCATGGGCGTAAGCCTTTCATGGACTAAGCTTAGTGGATGATAAACGTAAGGCTTTTAGGTTATTAATCCTAGAGTCATATGGGCACAAGCCTTTATTAAACTAAGCCTATCATCATATAAGCACTTGAAGGGTCTAAGGATTACTTTTACTTCAAGTACTCATACTACACTCGCACTTCTATCAAAATAGGAATACTTGGCATGGGACTTTATACTTATTCTTTATACAAGTTATAGTTTACATCCTTAATGTTTGCAAGGACTCTATTAATGAGATGAACTAGAAGCATTATATGAGCGCTAATTATCAAAATTAAATTTAAATTATAACATTACATCCATTCCACATTCCATTAACATAGTAAAATATGCTCAAACTAGAAACATTATATGTTATGAAATAACCTTCTTCATTACTTACAGTTTAGAATAGAGTATATAGTTCATGGCAGAGTATAGGTTCTATTCCTTCTACTTTATGACCCAGAGGCTCATAGATGAGCTTGGGTACTTACAAATGGAGCCTTCATAGCTTCTAAGCTATTATTAAATCTAATGGATATCGGATGCATGCATATATAACAACTAAAATTCACCAGAGCTTCACTTCACTATATTCCTCTCCTTACATCAACTAGTTTGAGCTCCTTTTATAGCCTTCTAGAATAGATCCACCAAGGTGGAATGTGCACATCAAGTGCCAAGCTAGAGCCTTGGTGATCATTCATGTCAGTTCCATCACCTTGTAAACTTCACATTGTAGTCACCACATATCACCAATCTTGGAAGATGCCCTAAAAATTTGAGAACCAATTAACTACCTACTAGTTAGTGCAAGGTATGCATTTTAACTTCTAACTGATACAAAAATGCCAAAATGTCATCATCAAGCAAAATGATTTCCTTTCACCAATGTGGATGTGAAGCTGGCATAAATCCTTACTAAAATAAAGGGCCCAAAATCATCTACTATAAATAGGCCTTTCAAGAGTTTGACAAATATTCATTCTAGGATAACACTCTTGACAGATATAACACATGGAGAATCAATTTTGTCTAACTCACATTGAAACAACAATTATATAGTATTGAAATCTATCTCAACATTTCCATTAGGATTAGGATTTTTTTATTTCTAATTTATTTGGAACCCTTGCATTTGATCTCACCTTCTTGATTGTGATATTATATCTTGTGGCAATTCACTATTTTGTACATCATTTTTATTTATTTTAATAGTGGTTAGTAATATTAAATTTTACTTATTATAAAATAATTCCTCATTGGTGTTATCAAAATTAAATTCCATTAAATCTATTGATCTTTCTTCCAAGGATTCTAGAACTTGCTCTATGCCACTTTCATTTTCACCAAGAAACCTAATGGGCTTTTAGTAATAGTCATCGTACAAACTAATTCTATATCCACTACAGATCCTTCATCATGATCAACATCAACAATAGAATTTGTTAGATAATTTCTTTGTAATGGTTCTTAATTACATTGCCATAGTTTTTTTTTTCACCAGTAATTTAATCTACACTCATTGCTTTTTGTAATCTTTTTCTCAATATAACTTGGTCTTGTTGAGATATTTGTGCACGATGCACTATCATGTGATTTGCATGTTATCTTATTTGTGCTTTAAGTTCTTTCAATAGAAAATTGGATATGTGCTTTGCATGTTATTATGTTTCATACTCATTTTTATGTATTCTATCATCATATGCCATTGGCACTTCTTGTTGTTGTCTTCGATATTCTCGAGCATATTATCTTCATCTTTCTCTTCTTTATTCTTCATATCCCAATTTTTTCTCTTCATTTTAAAAATTCATTTTTGGGTGAGCCATATTACCAACATCTATGTACTATAAATTAAATCAATATTTTTCATATCAACATAAATATAAGAAATTTATAATAACTTTATATTAACATAAATATAGTGAACAATATATACAAATATAATAACTTCTTTATATTTATTTTGAAATTTATAATAACTTCAAATCAAATTTATTTATGAATTTTTTGTAGACTTTAAAATACTTGTTAAGCATACATAATGACATAATTGATAACTTCACAAAGTAAACCATATGGTTCAAAATCATGTAAAATGGCCACGAATGTCATGATATTGTAGCCATAAGTATAATAACATGAATTACTATTTTATTTCATCATGAATATATTATTGAAAATATGCATACAACATTGACTCTAATTACTATTTATCTTTCATTAATTTAATTAATTAATTCCTTGATAATTATGTTAGTTCATTGTGTGACTTTATCTGAAAAGCCATTAAATTTTCAAAAAAAAATTGATTTTAATATAGTTTCGTTGTATTTTACAACTAGAAATAAATAAAACTTTAAATTTAGACACACTAAATTTTATACAAATTGTAAATTATATTAATAATACATATTTTATTATATATATATTTGATTTTTAAATTTTGTGGTCATATTCCTAAGCATTAAATCTATTTTTTATGAATAAAATAGTAGATTATATTATTAAAATAAATTTCTTGGCCACAACCCTGATGGTAATTTTATTTATATATAATTTACTTGTCTTTCCTTACGTATTAAATCCTTGTTTTCTTATTAATAATCTAAACATAAATTGGTGGATGATAGTCTATAAATAATTTTCTTACCTTTAGTTAAATATAATATATCTATTATCATATATAAAAAAACTAAACATAAGTTAGTGGATGGTAATTTATATATAAGTTTTTTACTTGTAGTTAAATATAATAATATATATGTTTTTTGTTATCAATTAGATTTTGCACCCACTTTGTGTTGTAAGAGTTGTAGTACGTGGAAAATCTAATGACATAATGGGATCACCTCCAATCTATGGGACCTTGGAAAATTGAGGTGAACCTCAAGAAAAGGTTGGCTTCCTTTCACTAAGCTTAGTGCAACTTATACATGACCATTGAACTTCAAACTTTGTCTTCTTAGTGATTTTGTTCCTAAATAGGGTTTTAACTTGTAAGGAAAAGAGTTTAGATGGAGTTTTAAAACTAGAAAATGGTGATACACCAAAGGGTTCTATTATAAATTAATGTTTGCTTTGATTGAACATAGTTGAACAATTAATATGCTGAAATTTCTTGAAGCACAATCTTACACAAGTATAACATCAAAGGCAATATTGGGCATTTTATCAAATAAGGAACAAAGTCCTTGATTTTTTTGTCAATAATATTTCAAAAGGGCAAGATAAATACCATAAATGATTCTTATATAATTGAATTAAGACTTAGATCATTCAAAAATATAATAAAATATGTACATATGCAAAGATAACACAAGACAAGTGTTAGAAATATTGTCATTGATGTCAAAGGTCTAGTAGTATTGGTGATAAAGGCCCCATTGCATTTAATATTGTTTAGCTTGGCTAATGTGAGTTAATATTTATTTAATATTAATGAATATATTTTTGGTTGCATATGAGACAAAAGAAGGGCCCATGGAGAAGTCGAAGAGCCACGGGGTAAAGACAAAAGAAGGATGGGATGCATTTTCCCATGAAGAGTCATCTTGGGGAATACCAAGAGTCACCAAGTGAAGACAAAATAGTAAGGGCGCAATTTCTCATGAAGGGACACTTTGAGGAATATGAAAAGTCACCAAAGATAAGGACAAAAGTGGGAAGGATGTTTTTGATCATGAAGGGTCACCACATGACTTTTCAAAGGCTTGAATATGAAGGGTCATCCAAGATTGGCACCATTTTCCATGAGGATTGAAGGGTCACAAAGGGGGAAGGCCAAAGGTCATTTGGAAAGCTATAAATAAAGGCTTGAGTAGCCATTTATAATATGAAAGAGAGAGGTTGATTTGATATTGTAATATCTAGCTTAGAAGAGCAATTGTGAGAGATGAATATGATTTGTATTTGTTATATCTAGCTTAGAAGAGGAAACGTGAGAGAGAGGAAAGAGATGTTTTATTGATCTATCATTTGTTGAGATAGCAACATTGAGAGATAGGTGTGTGGTATACACAAGGGGGTTGGTGCTCCTATGGGTTGGTGCTCACGAATTGTTGCTGGGTTGGTGCTCGACAAAGGGTTGGTGCTCCTTTGGGTTGGTGCTCACGAATTGTTGCTGGGTTGGTGCTCGGCAAAGGGGTTGGTGCTCCTGTGGGTTGGTGCTCATGAATAGTAGCTGGGTTGGTGCTTGGCAAAGGGGTTTGAAGCTCCTGTGGGTTGGTGCTCACAAATTGTAGCTAGGTTGGTACTTGTCAAAAGGGAATGGTGCTCCTGTGGGTTTGTTCTCACAAATATACTTGAGATTGTTCTCTATGGTTTTTCTCATAATGGGTTTCCACATTATATCTGGTGTCTCTCTCTATCTTGTGTGATGTTTATTGTTTTAGTTTTATTGCATATCTTGAATGTTTGATTAAGTGGAATTTGATAAAGGGAAAGTTTTATAAGATATATAATATACTAATTCACCCCCCCTCTCAGTATATCCCATGCTTAATAATTGGTATCAGAGCAAGTTCCTTTTTGAAAAGTTTTACAGCTTGAAGGTAGATCGGGAAAGCACGATGGCTAGGTCACAAGAAGGATTTTCTACAAATAAGGCACCTTTGTTTGATGGGATGAATTATGATTTTTGGAGCATGAGAATGAAGTTTTATTTTATGGCCCTTGGATTCGACATATGGAAATCAGTGGTGGAGGAATATGAAGAGCCATAGACATCTACAATTACTCCAGTAGAAAAGAAGGCAAGTGAATGTAATGCTAAAGCTTTAAATGCTATTTTATGTGGTTTATGTGAATCTGAATTTGTTAAAGTTATGCAATGTAAATTTGCTCATGAAACTTAGGTAAAACTTGAGAATATTTACAAAGGTGATGGAAAGGTTCAGCAAGCTAAATTGCAGACTTTTAGAAGGCAATTTGAAAGTTTGAAGATGGAAGAAGAAGAAGATATATCAAGTTATCTCTTGCGAGTTGATCAGATGGTAAATTAGATTCAAGGTCTTAGAGAAACATTGGAAGAGTCAATGGTGGTGCAAAAGGTTTTGAAATCTCTACCAATGAGATACGATGCAAAGGTTTCAGATAATCAAGAAGATGAAGAATTTAGCCAAGCTAAAGATGGATGAGCTTCATGGTATTCTCATGGCATATGAGATGTGGATAGAACAAGATAAACCCTCAAAGAGAGGAGTGGCTTTCAAGACATCAAAGAAGGAGAAATCTAAGATTCAAGAATCAAGTGATAGTTCTAGTGATGATGAAGATGACAACGATGCACTTTTCATTCACAGGCTGAAAAGAGGAACAGGTAAATATCAAGGAAAATTACCTTTTAAATATTTTAATTGTGGAAAGATTGGACATTTTTTAGCTAGATGCCCAAATAAGGTTAATGATGAAGAAGAATAAAAGCCTACATACAAGAAGAATTTCAAAGGCAAATCCAAGAAGGGATTCGAGAAGAAGAGCCTATATTCTAAGGATCCTAGCTCAGTTGAAGATTGTGGAGTTAGCGATTCAGAAGAAGAAGAGATTATATTCATGGCCATACATGATAATCAAGAAGAAGAAGAAGAGGAGGAAGCTAAATTAGATATGGAAGGAAAACTCAATTGTGCCCTAGAAGAGTTAAAAGCTGTTGAGAAGAAGAATCGAAGATTAAAGTGCCAGATCGAGAAAAATGAATAGGAGTCAAAAGAAATGATTGAAGATCTACAAGCACACTTCGAAGAAGCCAAGAAGAATGAATAATATCTCAAAGCATAGTTAGAAATATCAAGAAAATAATGTCAAAGGTATGTTATTGAAATTGCCTCTTTAAAAGAAGGTATTCAGAAAGCAGTCAATGATAAAGTAGTTAGTGATTTAAAATTTGAGGATAGCACTAACATGCTGAATAAGATATTAGAAAGTCAAAAAGCATATTCAGATAAGACAGGGATCAGATTTGAAAAGAAAAAGAGCTATGCTAAAGCTCTTACAAAAGAGGAAACAAAAAGGGGAGAAGAGAAAAATACAGAGGACATTCCAAATAGAGAAGGTTGGAGAGAACAAAGCTAGGTCTTATTTTTATGGCTATTGTTTTTATTGTAATGGATATGATCACAAGAAATTAGAATGTAGAAAAAGAGCTAAAAATTTTAGAAATAAGGAGAAGGAAAGTCAAATAGAGTCAAGCAGAAGCCACAACTCTTTTGCTCCTCTATCAAGCTTTGATGAAGAGACCATAGTGTGCTACAAGTGCAACAACTCTGGACACATAGCTCGGTATTATAGAAGTGTGTTCAAGTCAATTTAGAAGGATCAGAGTTTTAAAGATCCATTCATCAAGAAGAAGGATCAAAGTGTCAAAGCTACATTCATCAGGATGAAGGTTCAGACATGTTCATGGTAGAAGAAATAACCTGAAGATTCTATGATGGTGCAGACAGCTCTGCATGTGAGAGGCAAAAATCAGCCATGGTTTATTGATAGCGGATGTTCAAGGCATATGACAGGAGATAAAAGTAAATTCATATTTCTAAAGAAGATCAATGGTGGTACAGTGAGATTTAGAGATAAAACCACTGCCAAGATATCCAAAAAAGGTACTTTGAGTTTGGATTATGGTATAACTAAGACTAAAAATGTTTTGTATGTAAAAGGTCTTAAGCATAATCTGTTGAGTGTTAGTTAAATATGTGATCAAGGATATACATTAAAGTTTCATAAAGAAGGTTGTGAGATTAGAAGAAAAGATTCAAATGAGTTGATTGTAGATGATCAAAGGATAGGGAACAATGTGTATGTATTGTCAGATATCTTCTGAAAGGCACGATCAAAGAATACATTCAAAGATCGGTGAGAGGAGTTGGGAGTAATTTCTATTACTTCCTACCATTGATGTTTAACATCAAGTGAGGGGGAGCTAAGTGTTAGCTCCAGGTAGGCCATTTGCCATTGATGTCAAAGGGGGAGAATAATAGGTACAAGTACAGGTGTAAAAAATAGGTACAGGGAATAGGTACAGGTTACTACAGTAAGGGGGAGTTACTGTATGTTTTCAGATGATGGTATGTGCAGGTGACAGGATGTGGCAATTTTAGGATTGAGGTTGCCATCAATGACAAAGGGGGAGATTGTTTGAAATATTGTCATCGATGTCAAAGGTCTAGTATTATTGGTGATAAAGGCCCCATTGCATTTAATATTATTTATCTTGGCTAATGTGAGTTAATATTTATTTAATATTAAAAAATCTATTTTTGGTTGCATATGAGACAAAAGAAGGGCCCATGGAGAAGTCGAAGAGCCATGGGGTCAAGACAAAAGAAGGATGGGATGCATTTTCCCATGAAGAGTCATCTTGGGGAATACCAAGAGTCACCAAGTGAAGACAAAAGAGTAAGGGCACAATTTCTCATGAAAGGACACTTTGAGGAATATGAAAAGTCACCAAAGATAAGGACAAAAGTGGGAAGGATGTTTTTGATCATGAAGGGTCACCACATGACTTTTCAAAGTCTTGAATGTGAAGGGTCATCCAAGATTGGTGCCATTTTCAATGAGGATTGAAGGGTCACAAAGGGGGAAGGCCAAAGGTCATTTGGAAAGCTATAAATAAAGGCTTGAGTAGCCATTTATAATATGAAAGAGAGAGGTTGATTTGATATTGTAATATCTAGCTTAGAAGAGCAATTGTGAGAGATGAATATGATTTGTATTTGTTATATCTAGCTTAGAAGAGCAAAGGTGAGAGAGAGGAAAGAGATGTTGTATTGATCTATCATTTGTTGAGATAGCAACATTGAGACATAGGTGTGTGGTATACACAAAGGGGTTGGTGCTCCTGTGGGTTGGTGCTCACAAATTGTTGTTGGGTTAGTGCTTGGTAAAGGGGTTAGTGCTCACAAATTGTTGCTGGGTTGGTGCTCGGCAAAGGGGTTGGTGCTCCTGTGGGTTGGTGATCATGAATAGTAGCTAGGTTAGTGCTCGACAAAGGGGTTTGAAGCTCCTATGGGTTGGTGCTCATGAATTGTAGCTGGGTTGGTACTCGACAAAGGGGTATGGTGCTCCTGTGGGTTTGTTCTCATGAATATACTTGAAATTGTTCTCTGTGGTTTTTCCCAAATTGGGTTTCCACATTATATATGGTGTCTCTCTCTATCTTGTGTGATGTTTATTGTTTGAGTTTTATTTCATATCTTGAATGTTTGATTAAGTGGAATTTGATAAAGGGAAAGTTTTATAAGATATATAATATACTGATTCACCCCCCCCTCTCAATATATCCTATGTTTAACAACAAGAAGGCAAAACTTCAGTCTATTAATATTCTCTAGGTAATAACATGTAGATAAATTTCTAAAGATAAAAAAAATTATCTATCAATAAAAAGATCCATAAGCTATGTAAGAAACCCATATTTATACAAAAATCACTTCCTTAAGAGAGAAGTCAAAAACCCTTACACTCAGTTCTAGAGCAAGAAATCAGGGATTCTCTATACAAATGTCAGCATCCCCAACTTGAAACAACATCTTTGGTGGAGTAGAAGGAAGAAGAGGACTCTATAATAGTTGGGCACTTTACCAAGTGTTGAAAAAGGAGAAAATGTTGTTGAAGTCCTCCAGTTGAACCATCTCTCTTTAAGTTCAGTTGAGGAAATCTCTCCATAGAAAAGGGGTGCCAAAATGAACTTCATGACTTAGTCAGTCCTCTAACAAAAATTGAATGCTTTTTCCAATGTTTGGATATTTTAAGATATAATTTGCAAAACCTAACTTGTAATTTGCAGTTAAAACTTTTACAACTTATAAGTCATTCAACTTGTCAAAAAATAATGTGAAAATTACATGAGACTTTACAACTTATAAGTTATTTAACTTTGTCAAAAATAAAAATACGCGGGAGTTTCAAACAGGTTTCAACATAAAAAAGACTACTCTATCCAATAATTTCTAGATAAAATGAGTTTAAAATCATGTTACTAAAAATATAAATGACTCTATATCAAAGGTTTAAAAATTATAGGTTCAAAATTAACCTCATCGAATACATAAACAACTTTTAGTTTAAAAAAAATAAATCTCTAGTCATAAAAATAAGGTCACTTTTTTAGTGGCTTTGAAATCTGGAAAATTTAGACTGTGCAGAAATCCTATGATAGTCTTCCAAAATAGGCATGCCAAAAATAGCAAACGGTCTCAAAAAACTAAAAATAATTTATAAAATTAATATAAATTTCAAATAAAACACTATCAACTTTTTATTAATCGATACACCATATTTAAATAGTTTTGGTATGTCAGTTCTAAATCAACTCTGTGAATTGAAAATAAACAACAGGTGTAAAATATTGAGGAATAGCTATAGAATGAGACCATCGAAAGATGATTGAACTAAGAATAAATAAAATGATTTTTGATAATTATTGTATGATATGAGTAGATATATTAATTTTTCATTTAGAGAGAATACAACTTTTACTATTTTAAACATTGATTCCAAAATGGATCCATTGGTTGAACTAACCACATAACACAAAAATTTATGCAAGTGTCCCTTAGAATAGGTCCACCAAGAGATGTCCATCTAGGGTATATGATATTGGTTTTGTTTTTCTACTCCCATATGATATGAGAACATGTTTCAATAAAAAAAAATTTAAAATTTATCAGTTAAATATGAAAGAATGAATTTTTTTATTCTTATGTCTTTTATGGCATAAAGATTGTCAAGCAACTATAATTTATTCTTTAGTCTAAACATATAAGAAACTCTTCTTAAATCCATTTGATTTTATACCTAAAGGGAGGAATCAATTTATTTTCAATAGTAATGCAAAATGCAAATTGCACTTTTTCAACTAAAACTTGACAAAATGATATTTGAAAATTACAAGTAGCTCTCTTTCAGCTAAAAAACTAGGAGCTGTCAAAATGACAGTTGCAATTTACAGCTTGAAAATTTATAATGTATCAAAACAATTGTAAATTATATAAAGATTTCTCAAATAATTAAAGGATCAATCCACAATAATGACTTCTGAGGATTCTTTGTCTTTTTTCACTTGTATCTTCTCGATATAAGCATCAAAGTTGCCAAATATTTCTTGTAGGCACTCTTCATCAGGACCAATTGTGTAAAGATTACTAATGTCACATTATGTAGTTACCTCATATAACTCTCTATAAGAAGCTCTGTAAACTTGGATATCCTTTCCCATCTGATTAAGTGTATTGTGATACTTGATAAACCGATGGATGGAATTCAAATTGAGAGTTGCATCATGTATTGACTCTATATTAATGACCTCTTTGAATTTATCCTGAACAACTTGAATCAAAAGAGGTTTATCTTGGTAATTTGTTATGTCATATGAGAATTTAAAAAATGAATCTTCAATGTCATCATTGTATCTATGGCCTTGTCACATGTGATCTTGGCCTTATCAATATTTTCACTAAGTACTCTGATTCTAAATTTGGTTTCCCTCTCCATCTCATCATGCTCTAAAGGATTTTTTATTGTCTTTTTAGACATGAGGGTGTTACTCTCTATCTATTCAATGGATTAAAATTTAGGAAAGTAGAGGTTTAGCCTTTCAATCTCTTCCTCGTATTTATTAAGTTATGCCTTCAGAGATGCCAGGTCATCCTTGAATGTCTTTTAATAGTCCATGACTAACCCTATCACCTTGTTTCCTTTAGTGATTAGTTCTTCAACCCAATATTTTTTAGTTCTACCCATCATACCAATCTCTGTTATTACATCAAATGTTTTTTTATCAAAGAATTGAGAGAGAGATTGAGTTAGCTGAGATGATTCAAGTTGATTTGTTGGGTGTATAACCTTACTTAAGGTAATCATTAACTGCTCAACCTTATTCTTCAACTCATCCTTAGTGACCTTGTCACTATCCATTTTTCTAAAGAGAGAAATTTTGCTTGTTTGAACATCATATTTCAGTCCCTCTCTTGTTGGATGACCAAGGTGTACTTTAGATAGTTGATAATCCCCCACCACTAAATCTTGCTTTTATTTGTTAGGTGGGGGAACTGCTATCTCCACATATGTTTCCCCTATTTCATTATATGAGATTCTGGTGATGGTTTTGGGACCTTTCTTTGGTCATTTATATGCTTCTAATAGACCAAAATTCATAGTGTTGGTAGTATCATTTATTTCCTCTTCTTGGACATTGATTGTGTCAAAAAACTTGGAGTGGCTACTAGTGAATCTTATATTATTCCAATATCCACTATTACTTGTGAATATATAACTAAAGATGTTACACTGGTATTTACCATAACAATTATTGTATCTATCACTGATATTACCTTCAAGTCCTTGGTTGATGATTTGATTGTCTCTTCCCCATTGGTGGGTTGAGTAGCTATAGTTGTGTTAGTGAGAATTTTTGTTTCCACCTCTTTAGTGGGGGTTTGGGTTATTGTGAGAGTGGAATATGGTAAGTATACTTGGATGGGTGAAGTGTATGTGCTTACAAGGGGTGTAGAAGCTAGTAGTGACATAGGGAGAGAGGTAGGCATGTGTGGTTGGAATAAAGGAACCTATGGAAGGGTGGTATCTAGGGTATCAAAATAATCAATCAATGTAGAGGGAATGGCCAAAGTATAAAAAATGGGAAATGTAATGGAAGATGAAAATGGGGGTGCATCCAACCTAGTGGTTATGATGGATAGTGGGGTTGCATTCAAAATGACTGAATCAATAGCCATGTAATATTGGGTGGTTTTGGTGATCAATGGGGTGGATTTAATTGTGTAAGAGAGAGGTGGAGGTGGATTTGGGATAACTAACTACACTGATTGACTCACTATCAAGGGAATCACTAGTACTAGTGGGTTAGATGAAGGAGTGATTTTTTGTATAGGATGGATAGTAGAAATAGGAGGGGTTATAGTAGTTGTGTCCCCTATGGAAACTAGTAGTGTTTATTCTAGTGGTTAATTTGTTGGTACTTGAGTGATGGAAGAGACCCTTCTGGATTTCTACTTTTACTTCCCTTTATGTGAGACAATTGGCCCACTGGTTGATCTACTTGAGTTTCACTACTATAACCCTCTATCATTATTGATTTTTTACCCTTATCCTTTGCCTTTTTTAATATTTCTATGATGCTTAGGATTTATTTTGTTATTTTCACCCCCTTAACTAGTTCAAATTTCTATTAATAACTGGGGTGGTCTTATCTAATAAGGAGAAGAACTTAGATGTAGACCACCTAAATTGAGAAAGAGATTAGAAGTAGATTTAATTATCATAATACACCCTATCCACTAGTTGTTCCTCATCTTTTAAATATTATGGAACTAGTGATATATCATAAGTCTTAATTTGCTCAAGGGTCATTCTAGAATAATCCCTCAATCTAATCTCTTCATCATCCTTCATATCCTCCCAATAATCTTCATAAAAGGGAATGTGATAATATGAGGCACCTAATAAACTAGAAACATAACCAATCACATCATAACAAGGCCTAACATCAAGAGTTTTTAAAGTCATTTGAGTGATCTCTGCTTTGGCACACTTGGCATTGGACAAGGAAGGGCATATGTATCTCCCTGTACTAATAGGGAAGTGTATACATATTTTATGCTTGTTGGATAAGAACTTGTGGGTTTACACTAGCTATATTGCCAGCTCCATTAGGGCCCACTTGTCACTTACATTTATAGGAAGGTTTTAAGGACACCCACTGAAACCACCAACTCTGATGTAGGAGAATGTTGAGAACTAAATGAAGTATGATCCCCAATTTGTTATTTCTATTATTACAGCATCATAAAACCTTGTTTTCTTTAGATCTTGTTTAAACATGATTATGATGTAGTACATGAAATCATTATTAACTCTTCTAAATTTTTGTTTACTCCCCTCTAAGGTAAGGTTAGGATAGTAGCTATAAACTTTGTTGATTTAATTTGGTAATGTGTTTAATCTCAGGAATTCTCTCCCTTTTGCCAAAATATAGACAAGGTAGGAGGTCATGTAAAATTTGCATATAGTTTAAACCTCCTTCAACTGTCTATGAATAAAATCACTAATCAATTGGGCCCAATGAATGTATTTTTTGTTTTGATGAATCACCCATATATACTAGTATAACCAATCTTGATAATTCTTTGCATTTAGGCTCCCTGTAACTCTATGCAAGAGTATAATGATATCTCCTACCTCATCCTTGAATTATATCCTAGCCAAGGTCTTTAGCAGTCTTGTGGCTAAAGATTAAGGGTTTTTAACCACTATTTATTTAAAACACATGCATAAGCTAGTTATTATCTTGATATAAATTTTTGGAGGAATCAGGGATAATATATATGTAGCTTTCAAACTCTGAGATTAAGAACATAATATCAATGAAAAATGGATCTAGTCTCAGAATATTCTCCCCTTTATCATTCATTGCATCCCTTTTCTCAACATCATAACGTTTATCCATGGTGAGTATAAGTTTATGGCTTTATACTAAGAATGGGAAGGTTTTAGCATGAGGTAAACCACTATTGTCGATGTTATGAATCTAATCATTATTAAATTTTACATTAACTCTAGTCCAAAATTTTGGTAGGTATGTGTGAACTAGGTCTTATCAGTTATCTCATTGATGTTTTAATCTAGGATGGAAGGGACACTAGGTCCCTTTAACTTGAACTTCATCTCTTTTCTAGATATGTACACTGGGTAGATGGGTAATGTAAACCAACTACATAGTTGGTCGGGCTTTAGGCATATAATTGCAGGTGAGGTTTATACTTTCAACTGGGTAGAGAATTGTAATGATTATGTATGGGTTTAGTTCTAATTGGAATATAATGTGCAATATAAATGGTAAAACTTGGCATAGTTTCAGGAGAGTTTTATCTTATAAAAACACTTTGTAAAATCTTACCAAAGGTCTAGTAGGGTTATAATTTACAATTATAAGTTAGATCTCTTATGGGAACTCAGAGTGATGAAATAAAGGAGATTCCTTCCTAAATTTGAATGAGGATTTTATGTGTTCCTATAATTAAAATATCCATAGGGTTTCATTTCATAATGGTAGGAAGGATTTCTACCAAGATCTAGACAACCTTTAGGAAAACCTTAAGTACAGAAAGAAGGAACTAGACAAATTTACCAACAAGATTTTAACAAGTGCAAGTAAAATATATAAAATACAAGTAATGAGGTAAAATTTTGTTGATACTTTTGTTAATGCCATAGACAAAACTTTAGGTATAGAAAAGAAAAACATGTAATCCTTGTAGAAACAGAAACATGGAGGTGGAAAAGAAAGAAATTGTA
The DNA here is from genome assembly GCA_037957365.1 of Torreya grandis. NCBI lineage: Eukaryota > Viridiplantae > Streptophyta > Pinopsida > Cupressales > Taxaceae > Torreya > Torreya grandis. The sequence goes on along the minus strand of JARHVA010000775.1, from coordinate 3,997,765 downwards.
GATGACCTAGGAGAATACCATGAATGTGTGCATTAGGATCGGTAATGGATAGATTTGGAATTCATTTTTGTTGCTTAGCAATGGTGGTGAATGAACTCTAATTAATGGCATTTCTCATCTTGGAGGTTTGGTTCACAATTTCACTTGGCAATGGAGCTTTGGATTTGGTTTTCAATGTCAATTAATGATGAAAAAACCTAAATTTTATATTAACAACCCCTAGTTAAAGCCAAATATGTTGATCAGTGGCATTAGATGGATAAATAGGTGGTAAATTAAGTTGTTAGAGTCACTTTTCAAGTTTTCAACATGTAAATTCATAATGTGTTTCGCATTCTCCATTTTCTATTGAGGGGTTTTGGAGGTAGATAGTGGAAGTTGTTTAGGAGGTGGGTAGCAGAATCCTAATTATACTTTGAAACTTTGTAAAGTTACAAAGTGTAGTGAGAGTTCGGATCTTTGCTTGGTCTCGGTGAAAGGTGAGAAGTGGATTTTGCATTGCACTTTACAACTTTACAAAGCTACAAATTGTGACATGAGTTTTGATTCTTGTTAGGTCTTAGGTAAGTGAGAAAGCAAAGGTTTGGGTGCACTTTATAACTTTGCAAAGTTGCAAAATGCATAGAAATCTCCAGTTTTTGCTTGGGTCCTAGAAAATGTTATTTAGGATATTTTAAATCTTTTCTCAAAAAAATTATGGGTCTTCTCTGAGGCACAAGGTATTTTGAAGTTTTGGGCACAAAAATATCAACATTTTTTGGTGACTTTTATGGGGTGATTACTTGCTAATCAATTCTTCCCAGTAGCCTTCTAGTTCATTGGGCATGGAGTAATTTAGAAGTTTATCACATTAAACCTAGAGAATAAATATAATTGGGAATTTCTTAAAATAAGAAACAAAATAGGGAAAACAAAATAGGGAAAATAAAACATAAACAAACTAGGGAAGTAAAACTCTTAATGAGTTGCAAAGTGTGCAAAAGGCACTTATTTGTAGTAAACCAACTAATCCCAATATATACAAAGTATTAGAAATAATTATAAACTTATAAACATGCTTTTAATTATATCCCATTGACTGGGATAGGTAGCTCTAATCTATTAATCCTAGATAGCTAAAATGTGTTGGCCCCTTTGTAATGAGTTATAACATATGAACCACTTCATATTGCATCGAACTTTATATGCTTACCTAGATTGGCCCTTTCAACATCCCATTTCATAATCATGTCTCCTTAATTGAATATTATGTCATATGATTTCTTATCAAAAGTCCTCTTTACTTGAGCCTGACTTGATTCCAAACTTACATTGATTGATTCCTGACTTCTTCTAGCTCCATGAGTTTTACCATTGCATCATTTTCAATTAATTCCAATTGATGAGAGAGTTTCATAAATGGTAAATCTATTGAGATTGGAATTAAATATTCCCTTTCATAGACAAACATGAATAAAGAATTGTCAATGGCTCTTTTTGGAGTGATCATGTCGGCCTAAAGTGCTAATTTATGCTTAGTGTGCCAAGTCTTTTGGTTATCCTCCATTATCCTTTTAATAATCCTTATGAGATTTTTGTTGGTGGATTTTGCCAAACCATTACCTTGTAGGTAATAATTAGATGAGGTATTCAAGTAGACATTATGTTTCATTGCCCATTCACTCACTTGAGTGCCCACAAAATTTTTGGTATTGTTCGAGATAATGGTTTAAGAAACACCAAAACTAGTAACAATGGTATCCATGAATTCTAAAATAGATGATTCTATGGCATATTCTAATGTAACTGCTTCATTCCATCTAGTGAAATAATTAGTCACTATGAGGACACTTTTGTGGTTGGAAATTTATGGTGGATTGATCATGCCAATAAATCCCAATCCCCACTGAGTGAATGATTAGCTAGCTTGGATTGGTTGGAGAGGGGGAGCTGCTAATATTTACTTACCTACAAAGTATGCACATTTCTCATTATTTATCACCCATATATGTGCATATTTGAATATGTCAGGCCAATAGTAGCCTACCCTCATAATTTTTATGGTAGTGGTCTTCCAGAGAAATGGCCAACTGATGAGCCATCATGAAACTCTTTGAACACTTTGAGGATTTGATCATGCTCGATGAACCTTAGCATAGCTCCATTAATATCTATCATAAATAGTCTCCCATAAAAAGAGAATAAGGAATATATTGAAGCTTGAAATACCTATTTTTGGATTGTTAGAGCTCATATGGGTATTCACCTATTTGTAGGAAGGTATCCATGTCATTGATCCAGCTATCAAGCAAATGAGGATTGGTTGGTTGGAATGTCTGTTGAATGTATAATACATCAGTAACCTTTATATCAAAATAAAGTTGTTCACATAAACCTTTTCATCTTATGATCTTATTTATTTTAATAATCACATCATATTAGATAACATTCATGATCCAACCTGCTCTCTTTTCATTTATTCCCTGGCTCAATAGGAACTCATTTATGCTCTAGTAACTAACCACCAAATGAATATTATTATTTGAGAACATGTGCCTTAATGTTTTGAGATATTTTATTACTACATATATTTGCTTCTTAGAAAAATTGTACCTTTCCTCATAATCCTATAAAAATTAACTAAAAAAGGTTATAAGCTATTCCAACTCATCTTTGTTTTGTTAGGTCAAAATAGCTTATATGCTACCTTCCCCTCCAAAATCATAGAGAATGAAGTCATTCTCATAGTTGGGATTCACAAGGGTTAGAGCTTAAGAAAAAGCCTACTTAATGTCTTCAAAGTTATCCTTTTCTTCCTTTATCTAGCTGAAATTGATCCCCTTTTTAAGCATAGTAGTAAGGGATTTGGCCATGGCAAAAAAAATTGGAATGAACCTCCTTATGAAAGTGATATTCCCCATGAAACTCTGTAACCCCTTTTTATGCTTGGAAGTTCTGGTGAAGATATAACAGTTACTCTATTTGGGTCTATTATAAGATCTTATTTTTAAATTATGTGTCCCAGTAGTTTCCCTTCATGAACTACAAATTTGTACTTCTTTAGATTGAGGGAAACTCTAAACTCTTTGCACCTTTCAAAAAAAATTGTAAGGTAATCTAGGTGATCACTAGCCTATTTTGAATAAATTATGATGTCATCTATATACACTAAGATCATTTTGTTGATCAAACCCTTTAAATACATATACATGGCCCTTTGCAAGTTAGTACTAGTGTTGGTCAAATTGAAAGGCACCTTTTTATAGGTGTATATGCCCTATTTGGTAGTGAAAGTAGTCTTAAACTGGTCAAATTCTTGAATTAGGATTTGGTTATATCTAGAATAACCATCTAGAAGGGAAAACCTCTTAGATCCAGCTACTATTTGGAGGATTGAATCCATGGGTGGAAGGGGATAATTATATTTCAAGGATGCTTTGTTCAAGGCCCAAAAATCTACATAAAGCCTAATTTCACTATTCTTTTTCTTAACATGAAACAAGCTAGCAACCCAAGATGAGTGTTTAATGGAGAAAATAATATTGGATTTTATCAACTTGGATAACTCATTCCTCATTAAAGGCTCTATTTTTGGGTTTATTGGCCTCTATTTTTTTAGGCTTAGTATTTAGGTCCAACTCTATTGTATGTTAGGCTAGGCTAGGTTCAAAACCCCTCATATCTTTGTAACTCCAAGTGAAATTATCATCAAATTATTGACACAATTTAATAAAATCTTATTTTTTAGAGGTGTTACATACCTTTCCAATTTTAAAATCCTTGCTTTCTGAGATGACTACTGGCTCATAGTCTTCTTCTTTGATTATGAGATTTTTCTTCTCACCCTTTAATTGATCATCAGAGTTGAAGATACTTTCTAAAGTAACAAAACCCATGGGCAACTTGTAAGTCTTTAGATGAATTATTTTATCTCCATACTATTTTTGGAGCCTCAACTAAGTTTTTTGGATAATTCAACCTCATCTTAAAGAAAGTTAACAATTTTCTCATTGTTATCAAAAACTTTCTAGTTAGTTGCATTGTCAGGGATGACTGGTCTTACTATCATCTTTACATGTTGACTGTTATCCTTCTTAATCTCTTCAATTAGATTATATTGATAACCCAATAAGGCCATGGGATCAACATCCTTATTTTGTGCTCTCAATATTATTTAAATGTTCAAAACAATAAAATCTTCAAGTAGGTCACACACCCTATTTTTGCAATATCTCAACAAGTTATTCTTGGTCTTGTTTCTTGATCTTACTTGGTAATAATTAGTTAATTATCATTAAACACTTGTAGTGACTTAATCCCCCTTTCCTTAGCCAATTAGAGACCTTAAATCAATGCTTCATATTCCATCACATTATCAGTGCAATTGAACTAAAGTATAAAGGAATAGAAATAACTCTCCTTTGGGGAGAGCCCTAAATAATACCAGCACTTGCACCATTCCTACTCCTTGAGTCATCAAAGTATAGTTGCCACATTCCCTTGTGATCCTCAACTGGTTTCTAAATATTTGGGATGATTGCATCATCTTCATGAATGAAATATGTACCCAACCTCATTTCCTTGACATAATCATAAGGATAAAACTGGAGAGTTGATCCCCATTCATCAAGGTGAGTGTCTAGGATTTCTTCCACATGTGTTGAAAATTCATGGTCAAGCTCTTCTTATTGGTTTTGTAATGTGAAATTAATATCCACATGGGATTAGATTGTATGGTTCAATGTGGTCTTTAGCAATTAGCTCAGCTCTTATTATCATACTAGTCCCATATATTGTCCTGAGCAATATATGTAAGCAATCAGTAGATAGGTACCCTCTCATTTTTGTAATGAAGTATCAGGAAAGGAAGATGGTAAAATAGGGGGTAGGTTAATAACTGAGATGTCTTGGGATATGGATAAACTTGGACATATATGGATAGTAAGTTTTATACCTTTAATAATCCTAACTATTTGGATAATAGTCCCATCTAATTGAACCATGCCTTTCATGATAGGTGTGTACTTAATACCCAATACATCTGACATTTTCTTGGGTATATAGAGTTGTTAGCCCCAAAGTCTATCATATAGTTATGGATAATATTTTTTTCAACTATGAGGAAAAGGTAAAACTAGGGATGCTTACCATTTTTACTTATTTTTGTGTGTATTTGAGGTTGACATAAATTCACCACAATATTAAGTCCCTTAATTGAGACCTTATTTGTAAGTTAGTATTTTTTTAGAGCTTCTTAAATTAAGTCCCTCTATGATAGGATAGATAGTTCTTCCCACATGGTAACATTCAAGTTAGTCCTTTCATTTTTTATACAGTACTAAAATGAATGCTACCAACCTTTATTGGTGCCTTTGTGGGAGCTAAATCTTCTTTGATGAGATTTGGAATCAATATTTTTGTCTTCGACTGACCCATTGGCACATTGGGTGGCTTTTGAATTGTGTTACTTTTTGAAACCTCTTGTATAACTTTAGAAGTTATAGCTTGATCAACCTTGGAGGTCTGATCACCTTCTATTACCCTTTTCTTGGAGCTTATATTCGTTGCCACTAAACTACCACCATTGGCTACTGTTTCCTCCAAGTTTATGCCACAAAAATCCTTTTTTTACCAGTTTAAAAGAGTGGTCTCATTTTAAATAGGTGCATGTACCTCTTCCTATTGAGAATCAATTTACTCTTGTTTCCCTTAGGGGTTTGATACACTTTGTACCATCAAGGACTAACTAATGACACCATAAGGCAAGCGTTTTGATTATGCAATTGAGAACAAGGATAGTACCACTCATATTCTTAAGCTAGATTATTTTGAATAGGAATGATGGCCTTAGAATTAATTGGGGTAGGTAGATCATGGATATTTGGGGGATTTTCTTGCATTATTTGGCTTTGGATTTGTGAGTTACCTTGGTATGGATGCTTATTGGATGATATGCTTGGTTAGCTAGTTGATAAGGCATATAATTTTAGGACTATTGCCTTTTCATGGCTACCAACTCATTGATGAAGCTTTTAAATAATGAATTAAATTCATACAAATCATCAAAAAGGATAGGAGATAAAGTTGGTTGATTGCTTTTTATGGGAATTGGGGCTACAATAGGTTGAGTGGGAGGAAATTATGGGAATAATGGCATTGAAGGTTGTGGATAAATTTTCCTAGCTTTAATGAGGAAATTTTTAGCTCTTATTATAATGCCATAAGAATCATAGAGTGTGGTTCCACCCATTGACTAGATCATGATAGCTATAACACTATTTAAATCTCTTAAATAGTACAAGAAATCATTGTTTGGGGATGGTTTAACCAACACTAAGATTTTATTCCACATCTTTTAGAAGCAAAAGTTAAAATCACTCATGAACTCATGAGGAGCCTATTTAATAGAAATTAATTACTCTACTATCAAGAGGTGGTCACTCTTATCCTCAAACTGTATGCATAGGTCAAACCCTATATCATCCCAAACACAGATGGAATTGGGAAGTAGACTTCTATACCATTTTAAAGTTGTACCCTTAAGTGAGGAGGCAAGAAGTCTGATAGCAACATTTTCTTGTTCTATGTTTGAACCAATTAGATGTTAAAAACATCTTAAATGTGTTCAATGGGTGTAGTGGAAGTTTTAATAGTAAAATATGGAAGGATTTTCAAAGCCAAGGTGGGTATATCATCATATTATACCAACATAAGTGGATTTTCTCCATTGAATGATACAAAATTTTGATTTATCTAAGCTCTGGTGGGAGGTATGAAACAATTTTGGGTATTTTGGGGAGATATAGGTTGATTTGTAGGATTTACTCTAGGGTTAAGTAAAAATGATCTTGATTTCTTTTTATATGGAAAAGATAACTCTTGAAAATCAATCCTCTTACCTTTAGTAGATGATCTTGTTTGTATCTTTGGTATACTTAAACACTAATTTCTTAAATTCATAAGCCAATAGAGTCATCAATTTCTCTTGAAATGTGTATGAATTTTGCATAATGATTGTTGAGAATAGCACTAATTTCTTAGTTATGATCTTCGTGTCCCACTGGGCATGCCATAAACTGTTATCAATTAGATTTTGCACCTAATTTATGTTGTAAGAGTTGTAATACATGGGAAATATAATGACACAATGGGATCACCTCTAAGATTTAGGACCTTGGCAAATTGAGGTGAACCTATGGATAAGGTCAGATTCTTTTCACTAAGCTTAGTGCAACTAATACATGACCAATTCAGTTCAAACTTTAGCTTCTTAGTGATTTTGTTCCTAACCAGGGTTTTAACTTGTGAGGAAAAGATTTTAGGAGTTTTAAAACTAGAAAATGGAAATGCACTAAAATTTTCTAGTGTAATTTAATGTTTGCTTTGATTCAACACATTTGAATAATTAATATGTTGAAATTTTTTAAGCATAATCTTACATGAGTATAACATCAAAGGCAATATTGGGCATTTTATCAAATAAGGAATAAATTTCTTTATTTTTTTTTCAATAAGATTTCAAAAGGGTAAGATAAATACCACAAATGATTCTTCTATAACTGAAATAAGACTTAGATCATTCATAAATATAATAAAATTTATACATACACAAAGATAACACAAGACAAGTAAGGCAAAACTTCAGTCTATTAATATTTTCTAGGTTAAAACATGTAGATAAATTTCTCAAGAGAAAAAAAATTGTCTATTAACAAAAAAATATATGGGCTATGTAATAAACCCATATTTATACAAAAATCACTCCCTTGAGAGAGAAGTCAAAAGCCCTTACAATCAGTTATAGAATAATAAATCAAGGGGTTTCTATACAAATTTCATCATCCCTAGCTTCAAAAGGCATCTTTGGTAGAGTATAAAGAAGAAGAGGACTTTGTAATGGCTAGGTGCTTCACCAAGTGTTGAAAAGGGAGAAACTATTGTTGAAGCCCTCTAGTTAAACCATCTCTCTTTGAGTTTAGTTGAAGAAGTCTCTCCACAAAAAATGGGTGCCAAAATAAACTTCATGACTTAGTCATTACTCTAATAAAAATTGAATGTTTTTTCCAATGTTTGGATTTATTAAGATATAACTTACAAAAGCTAACTTTTGATTTGCATTTGAGACTTTTACAACTTATAAGTCATTCAACTTGTCAAAAAAGAATGTGAAAATTACAACATGAGCCTTTATAACTTATAAGTCATTCAAATTTGTCAAAAATAAAAATGCAAATTGCAAGTTACACTTTTTCAACTAAAACTTGACAAAATGATATTTGAAAATTACAAGTAGCTCTCTTTTAGCTAAAAAGCTAGGGGTTGTCAAAATGACAGTTACAATTTATAACTTAAAACTTTATAATGCATCTTTAAAAAATTGTAAATTACATAAAGCTTTCTCAAATAATTAAATAATCAATCCACAACAGTGACTTTTGAGGATTCTTTATCCTTTTTCACTTGTATCTTCTTGATATAAGCATTAAAGCTACTGACTATTTCTTGTAGGCACTCTTCATCAAGACCAATTATGTACAGATTACTAATGTCAAATTATGTAGTTACCTCAGATAAATCTCTAGAAGAAACTCTATAGACTTGGATATCCTTTTCCATATAATCAAGTGTATTGTGATACTCGATAAATCAATGGATGAAATTCAAACTAAAAATTGCATAATGTGTTGACTCCTTCTTAATGGCCTCTTTGAATTTATACTAAACACCTTGAATAGGAAGAGGTTTATCTTGGTAATCTACTACTTCACATGACAATTTATAAATTGAATCTTCAATATCATACATTGCATTTGTGGCCTTGTCACATGTGCTCTTGGCCTTATCAATATTTTCACTGAGTATTTTGATTCTAAATTTTGATGCCCTCTCCATCTCATCATGTTCCAAATGACTTTTTAATAAATTTTCAAACATAAGGGTATCACTCTCTATTTGGTCAATGGCTGTAATTTAGTAAAGTAGAGATTTAGCCTTTTAACCTCTTCCTCATATTTATTAATTTCTACATTTAAAGATATCAGGTCATGCTTAAATGTCTTGTAATAGTCAATGGTTAACCCTATCACCTTTTTTCCTTTGGTGATTAGTTATTCAACCCAAAATTTTATAGCTCTACCCATCATATCAATCTCTATCATTGCATCAAATGTTTCTTTATCGAAGACCTGAGAGAGAGATTGAGTTGGCTGAGCTAATTCAAGTTGATTTGTTAGGTCTATAACTTTCCTTAAGGCAGTCATCAACTGATCAACCTTATTCTTCATCTCATCCTTAGTGACCTTTTCACTATCCATTTTTTCAAAGAGAAAATTTATGTTTATCTGAACATCATATTTTTTCCCTCTCTTGTTGGATGACCAAGGTGTACTTTGGATAGTTGACAATCCCCCACCATTATATCTTCCTTTTATTTGTCATGTGGAGGAACTGCTATCTCCACATGCTTTTCCCCTGTTGCATCATATGATATTATGGATATGGTTTTGGGGCATATATTTGGTCATTTGGATGCTTTTAATAGAATAAAATTTAGAGTTCTAGGAGATATCATATGTTTCCTCTTCTTGGACACTAATTATTCCAACCAACTTGGAGTGGCTACCAGTAAATCATGTGTTATTCCAATTGCCACTATTACTTGTAAATATATAACTAAAGTTGCTACACTAGTAGTTACCATAACAAGTACCATATTTTCCACTAATATTATCATTGAGTCCTTGACTGATTATTTGTCTATCTCTTTCCCATTGGTGGGTTGAGTAGCCATAGTTGTGTTAGTGGGAATTTTTGTTTCCACCTCCTTGATGGGATTTTGGGTTAATGTGAGAGTGAAATAAGGTAAGGATATTTAAATGGGTGAATTAGATGTACTTATAATAGGTGTGGATGTTGGAAGTGATATAGGTAGAGAGGTAGGCATGTGTGGTTGGAACAAGGGAAATTATGAAAGGGTGGTATCCAAGGTAGCAAAAAAACCAATCAATGTAGTGGGAATTGCCAGAGTGGAAATAATTAGAAGTGTAACGAAAGATGAATATGGGATGTATCTAACCCATTAGCTATGATGGATAGTGGGGTTGAATTCAGAATGACTGAGTTAGCAACCATGTATTATTAGGTGGTGTTGGTCATCAATGGGGTGGATGTGATTATGAAAGAGGGAGGTGGAGTTGGAGATGGGATAACCAACTGCACTAGTTGACTCATTGTTAAGGGAATCACTAGTAATGGTGGGTTAGATGAAGGAGTGATTATTTTTACAGGATGGATAGTATAAATAGGAAGGGTTATAGTAGTTGTGTCCCCTATGGAAATTGGTAGTGATTGTGTTGGAAATATTTTCATTGATGTCAAAGGTCTAGCATTATTGGTGATAAAGGCCCAAGAGCATTTATTGTCTAAAGGTGTTTTTAATTTTCATATTTTGGATAAATATGTTGATATTTATTTAATATTAACGAATATATTTTTGGTTGCATAAAGTCAAAAGAGGGCCCATGAGGAAGTCAAAGAGTCATGAGGAAATACAAAAGAGGGAAAGGATGCATTTTCCCATGAAGGGTCACTTTGAGGAATTTGAAGGGTCACCAAGTGAAGCCAAAAGAAGAAGAGTGCATTTTTCCATGAAGAGTCACCTTAAGGAATTTGAAAGGTCACCAAGATAAAGACAAAATGAGAAAGGATGCATTTACTCATGAAGGGTCACCATATGACTTTTCAAATACAAGGATTCGAAGGGTCATGCGAATTTGGTACCATTTTCAATGAGGAGTGAAGGGTCACAAAGGGTGAATGCCAAAGGTCATTTGTAAAGTTATAAATAAAGGCTTGAGAAGCCATTTGAAACATGCAAGAGAGTGTATGGTTTATAATTATTTTATATAAGAAAAGAGGAGAGAATAGAAAGAGATATTGTAGAGTTCTATCATTTATTGAGAAAGAAACATTGAGAGATAGTTATGTTTTATACACAAGAGGGTTGGTGCTCTTGTGGGTTGGTGCTCATAAACTTTTGCAAGGGGTTTGTGCTCTTGTGGGTTGGTGCTCATAAATAATTATTGTGTTGGTGCTCAGTAAAGGGGTTAGTGCTCCTCCAAGTTGATGTTTTTGAACTTTGTATTTTGAGTTGGTGCTCATTCATATACTTGAGATTGTTCTCTATGGTTTTTTCCATATTAGGTTTCCACATAAAAATATGGTGTGTCTCTCTCTTGTGTGGTGCATGTTATTGTTTCAATTTTATTGCATATCTTGAATGTATGGTTAAGTGGAGTTTGATTAAGTAATAGTTTTATAAGATATATGATATACTTATTCACCCACCCTCTCAGTATATCATGTGCTTAATAATTAGTATCAAAGCAGGTTCCTTTAGAAAGAGTTTAACAACTTGAAGGTAGATCAAGGAAAGCACGATGGCTGGAGTATATGAAGGTTTTTCTAAAAATAAGGCACCTTTATTTGATGGGACAAATTATGTCTTTTATGAGGACTTACTTGATGGCCCTTGGATTTGACATTTGGCAAGTAGTGATGGAGGAATATAAAGAGCCATAAACACTTATAACTACTCTGGCAAAAAAAAAGGCAAGTGAAAATAATGCTAAAGTTTTAAATATTATTTTATGTGGTTTATGTGAATCAAAAAATTTTAAAGTTATGCAATGCAAATCTGCTCATGAGACTTGGGAAAAGCTTAAGAATATTTACAAAGGTGATGGAGAGGTTCAGCAAGCTAAGCTCTAGACTTTTAAAGATAGTTTGAAGTTTGAAGATGGAAGAAGAAGAAAATATAACAAGTTATATTTTATAAGTTGATCAAATAGTTAATTAAATTCAAGGCCTTGGAGAAAAATTAAAAGAGTCAACGATGGTACAAAAGGTTTTGAGATCTCTACCAATGAGATATGATGCAAATGTTTTGGCAATCAAAGAGATGAAAGATCTAGCCAAGCTAAGGATGGATGAACTACATGGTATTATTATGGCATATGAGATGAGGACCAAACAATAGAAACCCTCAAAGAGAGAAGCTACTTTCAAGACATCAAAGAAAGCCAAGGTTAATATTCAAGAATCAAGTGACAGCTTTAGTGATGAGGAAGATGACAACATATCTCTATTCATCTGCAGGCCTAAAAGGGGCATAGGTAAATATCAAAAAAAGTTTCCATTTAAATGTTTTAAATGTTGTAAGATTGGACATTTTACTGCTAAGTGCCTATTAGGAACCCGTGCCTTACCCTTCTCTTTGCAATATTAGTGTAATAATTTCTACGGATGCATATGCTTTGTAAGTCATCCCTTAGAGCATATTTGAATTATCCCACATACAAGGGAAGTAGTAGTTGTTAGAATAGAGTTAGTATATAAGTAAGTGTTGAGGCCCAATGAGGCATCCATGAATTTATTGTATTGAGCTTGCTCAAAGGAGGTTGCCCCCTCAAAGTGGCCTGTGATCAATATAAGCTTTTTGTGTTTCTGTTATTCGTAAGAGTTATTTTATTTTTGCATATTTCAATTAAATCTATTGTAGGAGGTAATCTACTATATTAGGTTCTCCACATCTAGTATCAAAGTGCTTTCTTGGCTTTGTGGGTAGAATTGGAGCAATTTTTTTTTGAAGCAGGGCTTTCTAAGAGTTGCGCTAGTTTTGGCAAGAATTTTTTTCTTTGCAGGTTCTATCATTTTAGATTGGGTAAATACCCATCTGCTTAACTATGGGAAGTGCTTGGTCATAAGTCTTAAAATTCATTATGAGGAGTACCATAGGAACCCTGAAGTAGTTGGCCTATTGAGAGGACCTACCAGTGAAAAGGGCAACAGCCCCATCTCGATTGACTAGTTCCCACCCGTGAGGTAAACCAAAAGTTGTCATTAAGGGGTAAACCCACGACTAGAAATTTCTAGAGTGTGGTACTCGATTAGACAGATTTGGTGGCTAGAGAGAATTTTAAAAAATCCTTTAGGCAGCCAAACAAACTTGGGGTCCATATCCAACTTATTAGGTTTAGAGAGCAAACAATAGCATATCCACAATTGAGGATATTTCTAATTACATAGTTATAGATAATCTATTTCTAAAATAGCAGCAAAAAAAATTGGGGCACTGAAGGATCCCTGGCTATTAAAAATTGGTTATGGTCACCACTCGTGCAAGTAAAAAAATCATGGAGGAAGAAATCACCACATTGAAATCTTAGGTTACAGAGTTAACCGATATGATGTGTGGCTTGAATCAACAGAATAGCATCTTGCTCAACAGAGTGCAGAAGGAAGAGTCTTCTTCAGAGCATTGCTCCTTTAATTCTAACTTCTCACGTGGACCTAAGCTAGACTTTCCATGATTCAATGGTATAGATCCTACAGGATGGATATATCAAGCTGAATAATTCTTCAACCTCCACAATACTTATTCTTCAAACAAAGTCCCAATTGCTTCCTTTCATTTGGAATAAGAAGCACTTCAATGGTATCATTGGTATCTCAAGACAAATGATGAACCCAATTGGTCAAATTTTGCATCCTTAATTCTAGGCAGGTTTGGTCCCTTAGCATTTGAGGATTTCACAAGAGCTCTCACCAAACTCCATCAAATAGGTATTGCTCATGAATATCAGATTGAATTTGAAAAACTCGCTAATCACATTGAAGGGTTCTCATATGACTTCTTTAAAAGCTACTTTGTTAGTGGCCTCAGAGAGTTGATCTACTCAGAGGTCAAAATGTTTCAACTTGAAAATATGATGGATGCTTTAGGTCTGGCTAAGTTAGTAGAAGATAAACTCTCCACACAACGTTGACCTCCCACCTTTTCACTAGCAAAGAACATAGTGAATCAGCAGACAACCATAACCACACCAATCAAACACCTGATTCAGGTAGAGATGTGGGCTCACAAAGAGAAAGGATTATGTTACAACTGTGATGACAAATGGGTTAAGGGTCATAGGTGCATCTAACAAAAACTTTACTCGCTAGATGTGGAGTCACCACTAGATCAGGACAGTGAGCCTGATATTCTAGAATTTGAAGATGCTCAAGAAGAACCCAACACTGAAGAGGACCCAGTAGTTCAAGAGACTCAACCTGAGATCTTAGTGCATGCACTAGTAGGTGTCACCACTCCCCAAACCATGAAGGTCAAAGGGTGCTTCAAAAAGATCCCTCTCATAATCCTCATTGACTTAGGTAGTACTCACAATTTCATCAATCCTCGCATTGCTAAGGTAGCAAACTGCTTTATATACCCTTGTTCTAGCTTTAAAGTCATGATTGTTAATGGGGGTACATTACCATGTAAAAGGAAGTGTCAAAATGTGTGTATTACAATGGGTGATCATAATTTTTGCTATGATATGTTTTCCCTACCTTTAGGAGGGTGTGATGTGGTTTTAGGGGCACAGTGGCTTCACACATTAGGACCTATTTTATGTGACTTCTATGAGCTTTGGATGCAGTTCACAGATAATGGTTAGAAGCACACCTTAAAAGGGTTATTACCAAGATCTGCTAGCATCATTAGTTCTCATCGCATGGAAAAAATTTTGAAGAAAGGCTCACATGGGATCATTGCACAGCTACATTCCATTCAACTCCAGCCCCCCACTGCTACTAACCACCCTACAGATTTATAAGCCATACTTGACAAGAATGCAACCATTTTTTAAGAACTAGTAGGTTTGCCCCCTTCATGTCCTAAAGATCACTACATTCCTCTCCTTCAAGGAAGCATCCCACCCAACATCTGACCATACCGTTAGCCCCATCTGCAAAAGACCTAAATTGAGAACTTAGTCTGGGAACTCCTCAAATCTAGAGTTATTCACCCTAGCACCAGCCCATATTCCTCCCCAATGCTTCTTGTCCACAAAAAATATGGGCCGTGGCACCTTTGCACTAAATTTTGAGCCCTTAACCACCTCACTATCAAGGATAAATTCCCAATTCCTATAATCGATGAGCTTCTTGATGAGCTCCAAGGGGCCAAATTCTTCTCCAAGTTGGATCTGTGTTTTGGCTATCATCAAATCTGAGTGCATCCTGATGACATTCCCAAGACAGCCTTTCATACACATGAAGGTCACTATGATTTCCTTGTCATGCCATTTGGCCTTACAAATGCCCCTTCCACTTTTCAAGCACTCATGAATAAAATTTTTCAGCCTTTTCTCTATCAATTTATTTTAGTTTTCTTTGATGACATTTTCATCTATAGCCACAAATAGGCCAAACATCCACAACATATTGACAAGGCATTACAACTATTAGTAAACAATCAATTATGTGCTAAGCAATCCAAGTGTTCATTCGGTCAAGAGGAAATCGACTATCTGGGGCACATTATTTTAGCCAATGGGGTTCACATGGACCCAAAAAAAATTAGTGCTATGTAGAATTGGCCTCGACCAACCACCCTCAAGAGCCTTCATGGTTTCTTAGGCTTGACAAGATACTATCGCAAGTTCATCCAAGATTATGGAAAGATCACAGCTCCTTTGACTTCCTTATTGAAGAATGATGCTTTCACCTAGGGTGCAACAGCTGATCAGGCATTCGTCAAACTCAAACATGCTATGTGTAACACACTAGTTTTGGCACTGCTAGACTTCACCAAAACTTTCACCATCAAAAGTGATGCCAGTGGCATTAGCTTGGGTGTTGTTCTTCTCCAAGAGGGCTGACCAATTGCCTTCACTAGCAAAGCCCTTTTTGGCCGCAATTTAGCTTTGTCTACATATGAAAAGGAAATGATGGAAATTTTACATGCAGTACAAAAATGGAGACCCTACTTATCGAGAAATCATTTTTGCATCAAAACTTATCATCAGAGTTTGAAATATTTCTTGGAATAGCAAGTCTCATCCCTAGCTCAGCAGAAGTGGGTCAGCAAACTCATGGGTTATGATTATGAGATCACCTATAAGAAGGGAAAAGATAATGTTGTGGCTGATACTCTCTCAAGAACCTTCAAGGACCAGCCTTCCCTCTCTACCATCTCCATGCCCATTCTAAAATGGTTAGAATTTGTCCAGCAAGAGTATGCAAATGATCCCTCCTTATGCCACCTCATTCATCAATTACCCACTAACCCCTCTGTAGTACTGCATTATTCATGGGACAGTGCTTCTCTGTGATACAAGGGTCATTTGGTGCTTTCCCAAATTCCAAACCTGCATCAGGCCATCTTCTATGAAATCCATGTTTCCCCCTCAACAAGGCACTCAAGATTTCTCAAAACCTATGAGTGGGCATGTCGACACTTCTTTTGGAAAGGCATGAAAGCCAAAATTAAACAGATGGTGGCCGAATGTGATACCTGCCAACAAAACAAATGTGAAACCACATTGACTCCTAATTTTCTTGAGCCTTTTCCCATTCCTACTAGGATCTAGATATATATTTCCATGGATTTCATTGAGGGCCTCCCTAAATCTAGGGGAAAGATAGTGATCCTAGTCGTAGTCGACCGCCTCTCCAAATATAGTCATTTTTGTGCACTCAGCCACCCATACACAGCCTCCACAGTCACACAGGTTTTCTTGGATTAGATTTTCCATCTTCATGGCATTCCTTCAATTGTCTTAGATCATGATGCCACTTTCACTAGCCATTTTTGCATGAAACTATTTCATCACATAGGCACACAGTTGAGAATGAGCTCTGGGTACCACCCACAAACAGATGGCCAAATAAAAATAGTCAACAAATGCTTGGAGACCTTCCTTCATTACTTTTCTTCAGAACAACAACATCAATACCTCATACCACACTTCCACCAAAATGACTCCCTATGAAGCAATTTATGGTCAAGCATCGCCACCACTTCTTCCATATAATCTTGGTAGCTCACCAATTTAGGTAGTTAACACTACTCTTTGAAACTAGGATCAAATTCTCTACACCTTGCAGGACAATCTCCACATGGCACAAAATTAAATGAAGCAGCAAGTTGATCAGCACCACTTTGAGTGTACCTTTCAACCTGGTGATATGGTCTTTCTTCGTCTGTAGCCATACAAGCAATCATCACTGAAACTAAAAGGGTGCCAAAAGCTTGCTTCAAAGTTTTATGGGCCATATAAGGTTCTCCAAAAGATTGGGTCAGTTTCTTACAAGTTAGAGCTTCCACCTTCCTCCCAAGTTCATCCCATCTTTTATGTCTCCTGTTTGAAGCAAGTTCTTGGATCCAACATCTGAGTGTAGACAGTTTTAACAGCACTTGATAATGAAGTTTCCATCCTTTTCGAGCTAGAAGCAATCTTGGACAGGCACACCCACCAACTTCAATCCTGCTCCATCATAGAGGTCTTAATTCAATGGCACAGCATGCAACCAAAAGATGCAACATGGGAACCCCTCTTCCAGCTTCAACAATAATTCCCACATTTGAAGCTTTGAGGGCAAAGCTTTTTCTAAGGGGGAGGGGATGTTAGGAACCCATGCCTTACCCTTCTCTTTGTAGTATTAGTGTAATAATTGCTATAGATGCATATCCTTTGTAAGTCGTCCCTTAGAGCATATTTGAATTATTCCACATACAAGGGAAGTAGTAGTTGTTAGATAGAGTTAGTATATAAGTGTTGAGGCCCAATGAGGCATCCACAAATTTATTTTATTGAGCTTGCTCAAAGGAGGTTGCCCCCTCGAAGTGGCCTGTGATCAATATAAGCTTTCTATGTTTCTATTATTCGTAAGAGTTATTTTATTTTCGCATATTTTGATTAAATCTATTGTAGGAGGTAATCTGCTGCAGGAGGTTCTTCACAGTGCTCAGACAAGAAAAATGGTGACAATGAAGAAGGAAATTCTACATTAAGAATAACTTCAAAGGCAAATACAAGAAGGGATTCGATAAAAAAAAGTTTATATTCTAAATATCCTAGCTCAATCAAAGACAGTGGAGTTAGTGATTCAGATGAAGAAGTTATATTCATGACCATACATGAAGATGCCTCCATAAGCAAAAGTATAGATAATCAAGAAGAAGAACATGATAAATCTAAGGTGAATCTAGAAGGAGAACTCATTTGTGCCTTAGAAGAATTAGAAGCTCTTGAGAAAAAGAATCAAAGATTAAAGCACCAGATTGAGAAAAATGAAAAAGAGTCAAAGGAAATTATTGAAGATCTACAAGCGCACATTGAAGAAGCTAAAAATAATGAAGAAGATCTAACAACTCAATTGTAAAAAGTAAGTGAATAATGTGAAAGGTATGTTGTTCAAATTACCTCTTTAAAAGTAGATCTTGAGAAAACAATTAAAGCAATCAATGATAAAGCAACCAATGATTCAAAATTTAAGAATAACACTAATATGTTGAATAAGATATTAGAAAGTCAAAAATCAATATCAGATAATACAGGCATCAGATTTGAAAATAAAAAGATCTATGTTGAATCTCTTACAAAAGAAAAAAGAAAAAGGGAAGAAGTTAAGAATGTAGAGGATAGCTCAAACAAAGAAGGATGGAAGGAACAAAGCTACAAAAGATAATTAAGTTAAAGATACATAAATCAAAAATAGGTTCTATTTTCATGGTTATTATTTTTATTGTAATCGTTATGGTCATAATAAAATATAATGTCAAAAAAGAGCTAACAATTTCATAAATAAGGAGAAAGAAATATGTAGAGTCGAGCAGAAGCCATAACTATTTTTTTCCTCTGTCAAGCTTTGATGAAGAGGCCATAATATGTTACAAGTGAAATAATTTTGAACACATAGCCTAGTATTGTAGAAGCATGTTCGATTCAATCAAGAAGGACCAAATTTTCAAGGCTCCATTCATCAAGAAGAAAGTTCAAATAGGTTCATGGTAGAAAAAATAACCTAAAAATTCTATGTTAGTCCAGACAGCTTTGCATGCAATAAATGAAGAAAATCCATGGGTTCATTGATAGTGGATGTTAGAGGCACATGACATGAGACAAGATCAATTTCATAACTCTAAAGAATATCAATGGTGGCACAGTGAAATTTGGAGACAATACCACTGCCAAAATAGCTAGAAAATATACAATAAGTTTGGATAATGGTAGAACTAAGACTGAAAATACTTTGTATGTACAAGGTCTTAAGCATAATATGTTGAGTGTAATTAAAATGTGTGATCAGGGACACACACTATTTTTTATGCAAAAGGTTGTGAAATTAAGAGAAAAGATTCAAATGTGTTGATTGCAGATTCTCAGAGGATAGGCAACAATTTATATATGTTATTAGATATCAAAGGTAAAAAATTTGTTTGATTCAGGTTGAGAAAAGTTGGTTATGGCATAAAAGAATGGGGCACATAAATTTTGAAAATCTTATCAACATTAGCAAGAAGCAAGTAGTCAGAGATCTTCTAAAGATTACAAAGCCCTCTAACATGCTTTGTGAATCATGTCAACATAAGAAGCAGGTCAGAAGACAATTCAAAACAAAAGAATACTCGGCCACTCAGATGTTGGAGCTTGTTCACACTAATTTGTGTGGACCAATGAGAACTCAAAGTATTCAAGGTGATAAATGTTTCGTGTTTAATATTGATGATTTTACATGTATGACTTGGGTAATGTTTTTGAAGAAAAAATTAGAATCTTTCAGCCACTTTAAAGTATTTAAGGCTTTTATTGAGAATGAAACTAATTTGAAGATTAAGTGCCTAAAATTAGATCAAGGAGAAGAATTCATGTCTAATTAGTTTATTGAGTATTGTGAAGACCATGGGATAAAGAGACATTATTCAGTAGTCAAAACTCTACAATAAAATAGAGTATTTGAGCAGAAAAATAGAATAATTCAGGAGATGGTGAGGGCAATGCTAAATAAATCTAAGATACCAGATAAATATTAGAGAGAGGCATTAGGTATAGTAGTGCATATTCATAATAGAGCATTGTTGAGAGTCAACAGTGACAAGACTCCCTATGAGCTATGAAAAGACAAACCAGCTACAGTTGATTACTTTAGAGTTTTTGGTAGTAGATTCTTCATAAAAAGAACCGATAAAAAATTAGGTAAGTTTAAATCCAAAATAGATGAAGGTATATTTCTTGGGTATTCTATCAAAATTAAAGCTTATAAATGTTATAACAAAATAACCAAGAAGATCGTTGAAAGTGTAAGTGTCAGGATAGATGAAGATGTAGCACAAAGAGCTAGTGATCAGTAGACACTCTTGAAATCATTAAAGAAGAAGATTTTGAAGAATCAAATGAGGATGAGAATAAGGAGCAAAAGGACACCAAGACCCCATCCAAATATGTTCATAGAAATCATAATAATATTGACATCATTAAGAACATAAATGAAGGAGTTTGCACTAGAAAGATGATGGTAAATGAATCTAAGCAAGTTAATTTCTCTTTGTTATCTAAAATTTAGCCTAAAACTTTTTTAGAAGCTAGACATGATGAGCATTGGGTTAAGGCAATGGATGAATATTTAAATCAAATAGAAAAGAATGATACTTGGGAATTAATGCCTAGACCAAAAGATCAAAATGTTATAGGAACATAATGGGTATACATAAATAAGTTGAATGAAGATGGTGAAGTTACTAGTAATAAATCAAGGCTAGTACGTAAAGGATATGCACAGATTGAGGGTATAGATTTTGAAGAAACTTTTTCACCAGTGGCAAGGATAGAGGCTATTATAATGTTTCTTGCATATGCAATGTTTAATAATTTCAAAGTTTTTCAGATGGATGTCAAGTTTGTCTTCCTGAACAAGAATCTAGAAGAGGAGGTATACATTGAGTAGCTTGAGGGATTTATTCTCTCAAGTCATAGTAGCCATGTATGCATATTGAAGAAAGCACTGTATGAATTGACACAAGATCCCAGAGCTTGGTATGCAAGACTTGATAAGTACCTGCAAGATCAAGGTTTCAAGTGAGGTTTTGTTGATAGTAATCTCTACATCAAAATAGAAGGTGAGCATCAATTTATTGTTGTGGTAACATTGAAAGAATGAAAAAATAATTTTTTGATAATATGCAAAAAGAATTTGAGATGTCTATGCTTGGAGAATTGTCATTTTTCCTAGAGTTTCAAATATTTTAGTTAGAAAAAGGAATTTTCATATCTCAAAATAAATATGCCAAGGAGATGTTGAAAAAAATTGGTGTTGAGGATTGTGCACCAATTGGCACACCAATAGATATAGGAAATAAGGTAAGGATGAAGATTCACCTATTATAGATCAATATTTGTATAGATCTATGATTAGTAATCTTTTATATTTGACAGCATCAAGGCCAGACATCATGCATGCAATAGGCATGGTTGTGAGATATCAGTATGCTCTAAGGGAGAGTCATGTTTAGTTGGTGAAAATAATATTTAGATATGTCAAGGGGACATTGGATTATATATTGTGGTATCCCATGGGCATATATTTCACTTTGGTTGCTTATACAGATTCAGATTGGGTAGGTTGTTTGGATGATAGAAAAAGTACAAGTGGAGGAGCTTTCTTCCTTGGTGATAGCTTAGTATCGTGGCTTAGCAAGAAGCAAAACTCAGTATCACTTTCTAAAACTAAAGAAAAATATATTATAGTAGTGTTATGTTTTACTCAAGTGCTTTGGATGAAGCAAACTTTAGAAGACATCAAGGTAAAATATGATGAGCCTATTTCTATTTTTTGTGACAACACAAGTGCTATTAATATTTCTAAAAATCCAATGATGCATTCAAGAACAAAACATATTCTTATTAGATATCACTTTCTGAGAGAGCAGGTGGTAGATCAATAGGTTAAAATGGAATATATCAATACTATAGAATAGATTATAGATATTTGCACAAAGGTACTATCAAAAGACACATTCAAGTATCTGCAGGAGAAGTTGGGAGTAATTTTTTTTACTTCCTACCATTGAGGATCAGCATAATTAGAGGGGGAGCTAAGTGTTAGCTTTAGGTTAGACCCTTTGCCATTGATGTCAAAGGGGGAGAAGAATATAAATAAGCATAGGAAAAGGTACATGGTGCTATAATAAGAGAGAGTTATTGTATGTTTTTTAGATGGTAGTATGTGTAGGTTGGCATGTGTAGTACAAGTTTTAGAATGTGGTAGTTTTAGTTTGAGGTTGCCATCAATGACAAAGTGGGAGATTGTTGGAAATATTATCATTGATGTCAAAGCTCTAGCATTGTTGGTGATAAAGGCCCCATAGCATTTATTGTCTAAAGGTGTTTTTAATGTTCATATTTTGGCTAAATGTGTTGATATTTATTTAATATTAATGAATATATTTTTGGTTGTATAAATTCAAAAGAGGGCTTTTGATGAAGTCAAAGAGTCACGAGGAAAAGATAAAAGAGGGAAAGGATGCATTTTCCATGAAGGGTAACTTTGAGGAATTTGAAGGGTCACCAAGTGAAGACAAAAGAGGAAGGGTGCATTTTTCAATGAAGAGTCACCTTAAGGAATTCAAAAGGTCACCAAGATAAAGACAAAATGGGAAAGGATGCATTTGCTCATGAAGGGTCACCATGTGACTTTTCAAATGCAAGGATTTGAAGGGTTATGCAAATTTGGTGCCATTTTTCGTGAGGAGTGAAGGGTCACAAAGGGTGAATGCCAAAGGTCATTTGGAAAGCTATAAATAAAGGCTTGAGAAGCCATTTGAAATATGCAAGAGAGTGCATGGTTTGTAATGGTTTTATATAAAAAAAGAGGAGAGAACAGAAAGATATATTATAGAGTTATATCATTTGTTGAGAAAGCAACATTCAGAGATAGTTGTGTTTTATACACAAGAGGGGTTGGTGCTCACAAATATTTGCATGGGGTTGGTGTTCTTCTGGGTTCATGCTCACAAATAGTTTTTGTGTTGGTGCTCAGTAAAGGGGTTAGTGCTCCTACAAGTTTGTGCTTAAAAACTTTATAATTTGATTTGGTGCTCATTCATATACTTGATATTGTTTTCCATGGTTTTTTCCACATTAGGTTTCCATGTAAAAATCTCTCTCTCTCTCTCTCTCTCTCTCTCTCTCTCTCTCTCTCTCTCTCTCTCTCTCTCTCTCTCTCTCTCTCTCTCTCTCTCTCCTCTCTCTCTCTCTCTCTCTCTCTCTCTCTCTCTCTCTCTCTCTCTCTCTCTCTCTCTCTCTCTCTCTCTCATGTGGTGCATGTTATTGTTTCAATTTTATTGCATATCTTAAATTTATGATTAAGTGGAGTTTGATTAAGTAAAAGTTTTATAAGATATATGATATATTGATTCACCCCCCTCAGTATATCATGTGTTTAATAGCTTGTTCTAGTGGTTGAGATGTTAGCACTTGAGTGTCATAAGAGGGCCCTTCTGGCTTTATACATTTTCTTCCCTTTATGCAAGACAATTGGACCCATTATTTGATCTGCTTGAGTTCTAATTCTAGAACCCTCTATCATTTTTGCTTTTATATCTTTATCCTTCACCTTTTTTAATCTATCTATGATGCTCAAGATTTCTTTTGTTATTTTCACCCCCTTGCTTCTTAATCAGTTCAAAGTTTTGTTAATAACTGGGGTGGTCTTATCTAATAAGGAGAAGGATTTAGGTGTAGACCACCTAACTTGAGGAAGAGGTTAGAGGTAGATTTGATTATCATAATACACCTTATTCATTGGTTGTTCCTCATCTTTCAAATATTCTATAACTAGTGCCATATCATAAGTCTTAATTTATTCAAAGTTCTATAATAATCCCTCAATCTAACCTCTTCCTCATCCTATATATTCTCCCAATAATCTTCATAAAAGTAAATGTGATAATATGAGTCACCCAATAAACTAACATAACTAGTCACATCATAACAAGTCTTGGCATCAAGAGTTATTAAATTCATTTGAGTCATCTTTAATTCAACATACTTGGTGTTGGACAAGGAATGGAATCTATATCTTCCTATACTGATAGGGAAGTGTATGTTTTTTTCATGCTTATTTTATGATTGTTTTATGCTTGTTGGATAAGAACTTGTGGGTTTCCACTAGCTATCTTACTAGATCTATTAGGGTCCAATTATCACTTACATATCTAGGAGGGGTGTAAGGACACCCACTGATGCCACAAAATTTGATGTAGGAAAATGTGGGGAACTGGATGAAGTATGATCCCCAATTTTTTATTTTTATTATTGTAGCATCAAAAAACCTTGTTCTCCCTAGATCTTATTCAAACATGATTATGATGCAGTAGATGAGGAGTCATTAATTATTTTGAATTATTATTTATTCCCCTCCAAGATAAGGTTAGGATAGTAGCTATAAACTTTGTTGATCTGATCTAGCATTGTGTTTAATCTTAGGAATGCCCTCCCTTTTGCCAAAATATAGATAAGGTAGGAGGTCATGTAGAATTTGCCTATAGTTTGAACCTCCATCAACTGTCTATGAATAGAATCATCAATCAATTGGTCCTAATGAATGTATTATTTATTTTGATGAATTACTTAGATATAATAGTACATCCAATCTTGATAATTCTTTGCATTTGGGCTCCCTATAACTCTATGCAAGAGTATAATGTTATCTCCTACCTCATCTTTGAATTCTATCCCAGCCATGGTCTTTAACAGTCTTGTGGCTAAATATTTAGAGGTTTTTAACCATTATTTGTTTAAAACCTATGCACAAGCTGAGTTATTATCTTGATATAATTTTTTTTAGGAAATAGGGGTAATATCTATGTAACTTTCAAACTCTAGGATTAAAAACATAGTATCAATGAAATATGGATCTAGACTCATAATCTTCTCCCCTTTATCATTCACTACTTCCCTCTTCTTAGCATCATAATATTTAGCCATGATGAGTACAAGCTCAGGTCTTTGTACTAAGAACGGGAAGGCTACAACCTAAGGTAAACCACTATCATAGATGCTCTGAATCCAATCATTATTGAATTCTGCATTGACTCTGGTCTAGAAGTCTACTAGGTCTATGTGACCTAGGTCTGTATCAATTATCTCATTAATGTTTGAATCCAAGATAGAAGGGGACACCAAGTCCCTTTAACTTGAACTTCATGTCTTTTTTATACATGTACACTGGGTAAATGGGTAAGGGAAACCAACTACAGAGTTGGTCATGCTTTGGGTTTATAATTACAGGTAAGGTTTCCAGTTTCAATTGGGTAGAGAACTATTATGTTTATGCAAGGGTTTAGTTATGATAGGAATATAATGTGTAACAATATCAATAAATATTGACACAAAGTCAATGGGGTTTGTTCTTTCAAAAACACTTTACAAAGTCTAACCAAAGGTCTAGTGGGGTTACAGTTTATAATTACAAGTCAGATCTCTGACAGGAACTTAAAGTGATAAAATAAAGGGGATTCCCACCTAGATTTGAATGGGGATTTGATGTGTTCATGAAATTAAAATCTCTATGGGGTTTTGGTTTATAAAGGCAAGAAGGATTTCTTCCAAGATCTAGACAACCTTGAAGAAAACCCTAAGTACAACAAGAAGGAACTAGATGAATTTAACCATAAGATTTTAACAAGTACAAGTAAAAACTAGAAAATGCAAGCAATGAGGTAAAATTATGATGATTATTTTGTTAATTTAGATATAAAACTTTAGGTACGGTAAAGGAAAACACTTAAACCTTGCAAAAACAGAAACATGGAGGTGGAAAAGAAAGAAATTATAGGTAACCTAGGAGAATGCTATGAATGCATGCACTAGGATTTGAAATGGATAGATCTAGGATTCATTTTCATTGCATGTAAATGGTGGTGAATGAACTTTGGTTAGCAGTCTTGCTCATCTTGGAGGTCTGATTCATAATTTCACTTGGCAACAGAGCTTTGGATTTGGTTTGTAATGTCAATTAATGATGAAAAAACCTAAATTTTATATTAATAACCCCTAATTAATGCTAAGCATGCTGATGAATAGTGGTAAATGGATAAATAGGTGGGAAAGTGGGTCAGTGAAGTCACTTTGCAAATTTGTAATGTGTTTCCCATTCTCCATTTTCTACTGAGGGGTTTTGTAGGTGGGTAGCAAAAGTTGTTTAGGAGGTGGGTAGCAAAATCTTGATCATACTTTGTAACTTTGAAAAGTTACAAAGTGTAGTGAGATTTTCGGTCTCCATTTGGTCTTGGTGAAAGGCAAGAAGTGGAGTCTGCATTGTACTTTGCAACTTTGCAAAGTTGTAACTTGTAATGCGAGTTTCAATTCCTGCTAGGTCTTAGGTAATCGATAAAGCAAAAGTTTGGGTGCACTTTAAAACTTTGCAAAGTTACAAAATGTACATAAATCTCTAATTTTTTCTTAGATCCTATAAAAGGGTATTTAGGCCATTTTAAAGCTTTTCTCAAAAACATTATGGGTCTCCTCTAAGGCACAAGGTGTTTTGAGGTTTTTGGCACAAAAATATCAACATTTTATACTTTTTACACTTAAATATAATATGATATACTTGAATTTTACATTTTTTGGTCATATTTGTCAACTAAAAAATAAATAAAACAATATATTATTTTAGTAAAAAATTGTATTAATACCCTATTTGGTGAAACTTAGAATTTCATTTAATTTATTTCTTGAAAAGTAATTAAAAACAACTTTTTGAAATTTATTTTATTGAATGTACCAAACATCATATTATTATAGTTTTTACACTATTTCAAATATAATCCTTTACTAATATTTTGTTGAAATCAATTAAATACAATGATTATACTTTACCTAGTAAATTGTCAGGAATCTAGAACAACAAACATGCTCTGATGCCACTAGTTGGGATCTTGCTTCTCAGAAAAAGCACAGTATGATTAACCAAGTATAAGCAATTGAATATGCGGAAATAACCAGAAACACAAGTAACTAGAATTCACCAATAGCACAGAATATGAGAGACAATACACTATCTTGTATTAACACTGACAGAAAAGAATACAACAAAGAGCCGCCACACTCTTTCACCTTACAGAGATTCGCCACACCTCAAGTGTTCAGTAATTCTTCTCACACACACTCTCCTACACAAAAAAACGGTCCCAACAACCAACTCACACACAGAATTGGTGTTCACCTCACCAACCAGTCAGTAATAACCCTGCCGGTACATCAAGCACTCTATAGCACTTCAAGCTGATCTCTCATGAACCTGCAACCTGCAATTCAAAGACCAAACTTACATGTAGATCCCCAATGAGCTTGCAACAACCTGCAACTCACAGATCTTACAACTAGAAGGAACTCTTCCTTTCTATCTCATACATTATACAATACATGCCAATGGATCTATAAATAGATCCCTAACTCAAACACTAACTTAGACTCTTAATTTAAGACAATTGTCCTCGCAGCACAAGACTCTAACTGGTCTCAACATGCAAACTCTTTGTTCACTTAACTAACTGTCCGTGAAACGGGCAGTTCTGTGAACACACAGGCGACCGACGTCGGTCCCTGCTTGTCTGGTTCTACCGACGTCGGCCGACTTACTGCCGTCGCCGGTGGCCTTCTGCACTTGGACTCTGCCGACGTCGGTCCTGATGCCGACGCCGGTTACTGTAGAACTCAGGCAACCATCTGTTCCTCAGTTTGCAAAGGTTGAAGCTTTTAGCTCCACAATTATTATTAGTTTTTACACTATATTCAAATATAATCCTTTACTAATATTTTGTTGAAATCAATTAAATACAATGATTATACTTTACCTAGTAAATCCACTGATCTAAGCATAAAACCAATAATTGTATCATTGCATAAAAGGGTCAATGGTGTAAAAATTGTAAGAATGGACTATAAGACATAAATTCATAATTGAAAGTATAATTTTTTATTTAATGAACACAAGAATATATAAATCATATATAGTCATCATATACATCCACAACTGAAGTACAATATAATAAATAATGAGTGTACACATATCCCAACAACCTATTGATTGTGTGAGTTAGTTAAATATAATAATATAAAAATACATCAATATAATATAGCTTCAATAAATAAACTCATGAAATCAATGTAGTAGCCATGAGTAAGCATTAGAATTGGTTTCAGATTCTTTTATAGAGAGGGAGAGTATCATCCAAGGGCTTTACCTCTAACCATAGACTGATCGTCTCTTACACACCTCCTGACTGGGAGTGACTCTTCCCTTCATGGAGGGATAAATAATGATGATGCAAGAATTCATAACCATCCAATAACATATGTGAAATTAAAATCACTATTACATGTATCTAGTCATACAGACCCTAGGCACACCTCTATATGTTATGACCTCAAGCAAACATGTAAACTAGAAAGTATAGTGGATAGATAATGTATATAATTACAACATTAATTTGGCCAAAACATTCTTTATAATAATATTAGATTTCAATAAATTTGGGTCATAGCCCACATCAACACTACTCACTATTATAAAACATAGCTATCGACATCTTTCTTATTAACTAATTATGAGTGATTATAGATAGGAATCCCTGCCTATCACTCATTACCCCTTAACAAGAAATATGATTTTTTTTAAACATAAAAAAAAATCATTATTTTTTTCAAAATGAGATCACATAAATAATCCTCATCAAGAATACACTAAACACCAATTTATTTTAAACTTTTACAATCATTCCACATAATTCCTGTTACTATACAAAATAAAAAAAACTCTTGATGCAATATTTTGATCACCCTAAGACTAATTTTCTTTGTTTAATAACTTCAATATAGGTTTAATTCATATCAAGAATATTGGTTACACATATTTCATCACAATCCATCCCTTCACATCATAGAGGTATAGAGGTAGATCCAAACACATTTAGGTTTGTATTATTTTATCATTATATAGGTTACCCTTAGGTTTTATGTTACAACCATTTACAGCCTACATGCCTACATAACTCCTTTTAAGACATACATTTTAGACCCTTAATTTGAAATCTCCCATTAATGATGATATGCATAAGTCAAAAACTTATTTAAGGTTGTATTTATTTAAAATTTGAGGCTTTCATACAAACTAAAGAAATTGAATGTGAAGTCTCTTAAATATTTTGTCCCCTTATAACCATGTAGGTGGGAGTAAACTCTCACCTACAAGCTCATAAGGTGTGAATAATCTCCCCAAACCAATCCATTTAACTAGACAAAATATAATTAAACTAGATAATAAACCTAAGAAAGCATTTAAAGTTTAAAACCATATAAGATTCCTATGATAATCCTTTTAAATGGAAAGAGCTATATCCAGCCATAAATTGACATCAATACACAGTCACAAAATTGGGGGTACAAATCCATAGAATAATATGTTGCTACCACAAAGAATATCTTGCTTTTAGCTCAAAGGATTCTATTTTGAAACACCATGACACGTTGGAAGATGATGATGATGATGATGATGATGATGATGTATGATGATGATGATGATGATGATGATGATGATGATGATGATAGATGATGATGATGATGATGACGATGACGGTGATGATGATGATGATGATGGTGGTGGTGGTGGTGGTGGTGGTGGTGGTGGTGGTGGTGGTGGTGGTGATGGTGATGGATGATGATGATGATGATGATGATGATGATGATGATGATGATGATGATGATGATGATGATGATGATGATGATGATGATGATGATGATGATGATGATGATGATGATGATGATGATGATGATGTTGTTATGAATGATAATTACCAGGATAAGGTTAATTCTTTTATGCAAGATGTGGCTTTACATAAAAGCCTATTGGCATGGATTTTTAGAGACAAGAATAATAGTATCATAGATTTTGATGTCCCTACTCCCCTAGCACAATATTTTTTATGAAATTGAAGGGAAGAAAATTTGGGAGTTGGAAACTAGGGTGGAGAAATTAGAAATAGATAAGAAAATTCTTGAGGTTCATGTTCAAAATTTGGTATAAATGAGTAAAATGACCATTAAGAATTACATTTCCAACATTAATGTGCTTAAGGATCTCATAAAACCTATTTAGGAATAATAGAGTGAAGGACATGTCAGCAAGAGAACTAGGGCTATAGATAAATGTAAGGATGTGATTATTGGGGATAACATAGAAAATAAAATAGATGTCATATTTACTAAATTGGTTGGAGAATGGAATAATGTTATCAAGTACATTAATATGTAATTTGTATGTTGTCCTTTTTGCTCTATTTTTTTTTATCCTTTGTTATTCCTTTGTTGTTGATATACAATCTTTTTACAACATTGATGTTTAGTTGTATGTTTTTATTTCTCTCTTTGTCTTAGTGCCTGTTGTTGTTTGGGGAAAGACCCAATCAAAACTTGGACCTTCACCCTAATAAAACCAATCATATTTAACAATAAAATACAACCACCAAATTGGGGTACAAAACCACATGCTAATATGTTATAGCCAGTCATAACAATGACTTTTACATGCTAAGTTTGTCAAAAGGTAAGACAAATTATTACAACATGATTATCATTGCCAAGGTAGTCTATAACAATCATCAATAATAACTTTGATTATATATACATATATACATTATGATTGTTTTATAACAACGTAAACCACTTATGTTAAAGCCATAATAGCATACACATAATTTATTCATAATTGTTGTTATAAAATTACCATAATAAATATAATCATCATTTTTGATAAATAGTTTATAAATAACTCTATCAATATAAGGAAAGACCATTATACTATTTAAAAATAGTCACTTAGGGCTTTATCTAACATCATGTTATGACACGTGAAAATTAATATTTAATCAGGGTAAAATGTGGATCATGTGGTTACATTCGTTAGGAATTATTAGAATTAAATTGTTTAACATCTAGCTACACATATGTTGAACCTCATCCAGAAGTAAGGAAAATGCTTCCTATAGGGACTAAACACCACTAGATGACAATTACTTCACAATGATAATAACAAATACAATATCACTACATAAAAAGCCTTAATATGAATAAAATAGGTAGCAAATAATTTTAAAATCATTTACAATTTATTATTCCAAATCTACCCATAATAAGAGTGTTTCCCTTACAAACAGAAGTGACTCTTGATATATTTAAAGTTTTGGGTACTTGCCTAACAACGATTCCTCAAGAGATTTTCCCTCATAATGTCATACATCCAAATCACTTTCTTGCACTCTTTTATCTTCCCTTTGTCCTTCCACTTTTAAGTGTATGTTCTTTCTATTTTCATTTTTTTCTTTATCATTTATAAAACCTAGTTTTGCTAGAGTAATCATCTCCTAGTTCTCCTTTGTTTTCTACCACCATTACCTTATGCAAGACTATAATTATGCCCCCAAAAATGGACCTAATGACAATTTTGAAAACTCAATCATGGGATTCCACTCTAATTTTTTTCTAAAACTTCTTACCCACTCAAAAATATTTATTGACTTGCATGCTAGTCAAAATCCTAATCATACAACTCTTATCACTTTGTTATAATACATCAAGTCTTTTGACCCATTTGATCCCTTAAAAGGTTAATGTGACCATACCATGGTTAAAAAGTGGTTGAAATAATCACCTTAAATCCAAAATTTTACCAATAAAGTTGGTTACCATATTAAACCCATTAAAACCCCCATGCATATTATAAGCTTAATGTAATATAAATTTGCATATCTTCATAGTAAGGGCACATGCATCATATGTCATGATCATACCACTAAATGAAAAATATTTTGAGGGTACCCATCATGCACACAATCAAAGACATGAATAATAAAATTGCCAAAACAGTGTGCAAAGATATTAGTAAATGGCATGGTCATAAGTATTGATAAATTATTTAACTCTAGACCCTAAAATACATGAAATAAAATATTCACCAAGCTAAGATGGTTAAACACTCAATGCAATATTGACTACCATTTATTATTCACATAAGCAAACAAAAATCAATCAAAATAAACGAAATAATCTATGCAACCTATACATAACTAAAATGAATTCTCAATTATCAAGATTATAAAACTCTATGTGTGTGTTTGAGTTAGTTCTCAAAATGTTTTATGTACTCCCAGTGATCATGATCTGACACCTCCTCCCTTATAATGCTCTCCCTCAATAATATTCTACGAGGATAAAAATTGTTGTGCATCCACCTCATACAAGAAGAATGTAATTAGTCCATTTATATCAGTATAACATGATAATTTAACCAAAAATAAATGATATAAATACCACTCTAATAATCATACCAAAATGCATAAAATTTAACCATAAATCATTCATTTTATGATGCATAGACGCGTTGGAAATAGAGATTCATAATGAAAAATACAATAGTCATAATAAACAATTAGAACAATATACATTTGATTATTCCACACTAATCAATAATCTGTGTTTAAAATTTATGGTATTTATTAAGGTTGGGTCAAGATGTACCATTTTGAGGCCACAACCTTAATTATTAAATCTATGATTTCTTATTAAAAACCTATATATAAGTTAGTGGATGATAATTTATATATAATTTTATTACTTATATATATATATATATATCAAAAAAAAATTGCAATTGAAATCCCAAAATGTCAAGCACACATAAGCATATAAAAGACCAAAATTTTAATCATAAATCCTCTTCTAACTGTTGATCAATTTTGGTCCTATAGGCCGAGATTGGGCACCCCTTTTTCCCTTTTCCCTGTAGGGTCTTTTAGCCCAGGTTTTGACAAGTTCATCCCATAGTTGCCTTGTGTGATTTTCTTTGACAGGTCTCTTTCCATGAAAAAACCAAGTGTTTCCTCCTTCTGATTTCCAAGTGCATTGGGTCCAGCAAGCAAACTTTTGACTTGAAACCCATTTTGATCTTGAAAGCCTAACAGAGTAAGCAAGTTACTTCAGAGGGCCTTTTATCAGTAGAATAGACCAAGTTCAAAGGGCCAGGGGTCTTTTACAAAAAGTCTGAAGGGTAGGTACCCTTATGGAGGGCACTTAGGTGCCAAACAGGACCTTTACATTCTTCCAAAAAGTGACTCAGAGGCTAGGAAGCCCTTGCAGGAGATAGGGAATCAACAAAATGGACCTTTATAAAATCTTGAAGGGCAACCTTGGGCTTAAGGTGTCCTTGTAGAGGGCAAATGGTTGAAAAAGTCCAAGGCAGAAAGCCCAAAAGGGAAGATTTCCTTTAGAAAAAGTGATAAGCCAAGAAATGGATTTCTTCAAACAAAATGTCCAAAGAAAATCCATGAAAAAACTCAAGGAATGAATTTCTTCAGACATAATTTTTGAATGAATTCCTTCACACATTTTATCTAAAGAAATTCACCAAGTAAGGAAATTTAAGGATGCTAAAGGCACGAATTCTTTCAAACATTTTGTCTGAAGAAATTTGGAAGACAAAAACCTGAAGGGTAAGTGCCCTTTCAGAGGATTCTTAGACATCAAAAGAGGACCTTTCCATTTTTTTAAAAGGGTCACTTTCCCTTTGGAAAAGTCCATTTTAGTTGAAGGAATTGCTGGAGGGTAGTGATGGGCTCGTGAACGTCAAATTCAAGGTAGTGAAAGAGTTGTTAGTTTTCAAATGGTGATAGGCCCATGGACATCAATTTTATGGTGATAATATAGCCATTGATTTTCAAATGTTTTATGATAGGCCCATGAACATCAAATTTAAGAAGACAGGTTATCCATCGAAGAAAGGCCAAAGAACAATTCTTTCAGACAAAATATCTGAAAGAATTCTTTCAGACATTTATCTAAAAGAATTCAAGAGCATGGGCCCTAAGTGTCATCAAAGGTGGGTGTCAAAGTAGTGATCATAATGAATGAATTTCCTTCAGGCATTTTGCTTGAATAAATTAGAAAGGCCAAGAAGCCCGAAGCAAGATTTAGCAAACTATTGAGAAAGGAGCCCGAAAGAGAAAAGATAGCCCCTAGGAACCTAAATTATTAGGAAAAAGACAAGAAGTAGCAAGAAAAGAGAAAATCAGAGTAGGTAATCCAGAATGTAGCCACACACATATAAGACAAACACTCAGAACCCTCTAAGTGGTGTGGCAAGTCAAATACAAGGACAAACTAGACCAATCCAAGTGGCACAGGAGGCGTCGATGAAAGAAGTAAATGCTTGCAGATGGAATTGTATCCATGAACAACCATTAAGAGGTTTGTGTGAGATTTCAAGGAGGTGGCCCCCAGTTTTTATTATGTTTGATGTTAATGAATAGCCATTAAGGGGAGTTATGGGAGCATTCAAGGAAAAGCATGGCCTAAAACATGGTAAGAGGTGGCCTTGTCTTCCAAGGAGCAAAGCAACCCATGCTTTTGCAAGAGTGTTTAATGTAGCTTGGGCAGCAAAGTGAATATCCAAGACACCTATAACATGGCTCTTTTAGGTGCATTTATGGGAAGATGATAGCAGCATGGGCGAATTCCTCTTGTTGAGGTGTTTAATGTAGTATGGGCTGCTTACTCTTGAAAGGGTCAAAGGTTTTTCTCCAATTTCTAACATATTATAACCTCTCAACTTTGTAAAATACATCTCTCACTTTTGTATGGTGAAGCCCTAACAAAATTTGCCTTTAATCAAAAGAAGTGTTTTACCTCCATCTGATTATTTACAATTTTGCATATGTCTGTGTATTGCCTTATGTTTAGTCATTTATTTTAATGCTTTCATAGGTCAATGCCAGTGTATCTAGTGTATCCAAGATCTTATTCTATAGGTTAACAAAAAGCATCTAGGTTGGAGTATGGGTGCAGGTCAGCAACCATCCAATAGTGTGCCTCTAGAACACCTATGATAGGTTCTTCTCCATTATAACTCCATCAAACCCCTTGTTAAAACATTGATGTAGTCTAAGTCTCTTATTCAAATGAAGTGTTTGTTCACTCTTTTTGGTATAAAGTGTAGATAAAAGATGAGTAGATTAATCAATTTTGATGCATCACCATTTTAGTTAGGTTCTATTTTTATGGTATCCCTCTCTCTTTTCACCCCCTCATTGTCAACAGTAGAAATTCAGAACCTCAAGGTGCATCAAGGGGAACTAGCCCTTCACCTAGAGATTCATTCCTCAAACTTGTTACCCACAGCAAGAGGAATGTCTCCATTATGTCACATCGAAGAAAGGGGCTAAGTTTCCTTTCAAAGGATGCAATCCACTGCATCAATAGTTTTTTGGCATGCCCAGTGGGACAATTTTTTATGTCCCATGAAGTTTCAGGATTGGTGTTGGTCTTGTTACTATAAAATGTCCAAAAGAAAGAACTATTATCCAGCATCTGGTGACTCCATTTTAAGAACTCGGTCTCTGATTAGTGATTAGCCTAGCATCCCATGCCTAAGGTCACCACAAGATCTTCTTCTAAGGGTGTTCCTTTCAAATTTGTTTAGCTACCTTTGAACTTAGCAAAGAGGCTAAGGTTTGCAATGACTCATCCTCACATAGAAAACTAGTTTCCTAGACCTACCATAAGATATACCTACATAAGAAGACCTAGGTTAAACCCCATCACAGTCATGGATTTACCTTTTGTGGCCTTCAACAGTCAAAGTCCTTTGAACCTTCTATAGTATAACCCGATTCTAAGGATAGCTCTCAAGAATTTTCCTCCCTTTAGTGGAGAGGGGTCAATCACTGCTATTAAGCATATCAGGAACATAGCCAACCTTTGCAATATCTATAATGTCACTGAAGTAAACGTAGCCATCAGGTTATCAGCCTTGTCCTTTAAAGGTAAAGTTTTGGACTGGTATGGGACCTTGCCTATGAATTTAGTTGGCTCATGGAATGAATTAGGCACCCTCCTAACAAATATATTTGGAGAGAAGAGTGACCATATATCTTTAGCTGAGCAATTGATCACTATGAAAAGAGCTTCACTTGAATTTATGTAAGATTTTAACACTAGGTTCTAAAAGGCTTGGGATAGAATCCCCATTCTAGTGAGGCTAACCCCAAGCTATGATTTCCTATACTACTTAAAAGCCTTTAATAGCGACATTGTTATCATGATACAGTCCATGGGTGGACAAGTTTTACCCACTACTTATGAAATAGCCATAGCTATCAAAAATTGTTTGGTGCAAGCAGGAAAGATAGCTCCTAGACCTCATATGCCACTCTTTCTTAATTTATAGCCCTTAGTTCAACTTATTACACCCACTTTAGCTCCTCTACCTAGTGTAGAAAGGCTAGTTACTACCCCTACAAATGGCCTCCATGAGGTTAAGAGTTTATTGCAGAGTGTTACCAATAAATTAGTGGCCCTCAAGAGGCAACAAACTCAAAGCTATCAGCCAAATCAAAGGTACCAGTAATTTGGGTAGACAAATAGACCTTCTTTCCAAAATTATAATCAAGGGCAAGGTCAGATTACCCAGGTCAGACCTTATCAGAGTTATAATCCAAGTGCCCCTTCATCATCCAAGGCTCTTGTCCCCACTCAAAATAATTTGGTATAAGAATAGCCTAATTGTCCACCCTTGGGGTATGGTCAAGAACAAGTTGCTTATGATAATGAGCTACCAAATTAATGTATGCACACATAAGGTGATCAAGCAACCCAATTCTCAAGTGTAGAGGTGTCAACATAACTTGGGATGGACAACAGGCAGGGTCAATCTGATTCCACTCTTATGAACCACCTAGAAGGGGAGTTCTACGTAGTCAATTATGTGGGGAGTACAAATAATCAAGATGATTATGTTACATCCAACACCAGGTCCAAGAAGAGAGTTATAGAGGAAGCTCAAGAAGCTACTCAAGCATTTGTGGCATCTTTTTCATCACAAGTAAACCAAAAAAATTCCAATTACAAATAGCTAGTTGCAGCTTCAGCTCCTCGGGTTGCACCTCAAGTTGTAAATGTCCCCAAGGAGAACTCAAAAGGGAGCAACCCTCCAATAAATGTGGTGGACCAAATGAATAAGATGTACATAAATATCTCATTATGGGATTCCTTGTCAATGCCAGGATAAAATTATATACTCTAAAAGGAATTTCATGGGCTAGGTGAGCAAGTTGTCCCAGCAAAGGCTGACAATGTATTGATTATGAATAGGGCTCCTCCCATTAGAGTTCAAGCAAAGAAGGATGAAAATGTCCCTCCTTTCTATATATCCTTGATTATTAGAGATTTATTGGTCCACAATTGCATCATTGATAATGGATCAAGCACCTCAGTAAGGCCCAAATGCATAGCTGACAAGATAGGACTCAAATATGAGTAAATGACCAAGGGAGTTCTATAGTTGGATGGATCACTAGCCAAGACATTAGGATTGGTAAGGGGATAGAATATAACCCTCCATGCCTATCTAACCTTCTTCATTTCCCATGATGTGGTAGTGGTGGATGTTCCCCCTTACTTCACTCTTTGCTTATTCAGGGATTTCACATCCAAGATAGGCAGGCACTTAGCAGCAAATTGGTCTTACATGGTTCTTATGACCAAGTATGGAACCAAAGTGAAGATTGAGTTAGAGCCTATCCATAAATATCACATAGATCCATACTCACCCAAGGTAGAAAATGTCAACTACACCATCATTGATGAAGAAGAATTCCAGGTAGACCAATCCCAACCATCTTCCCTTGAAGGAGTTGCTGACCTGCTCCTAGATGAATGGGGAAATGACAACTTTGAACATGATCCTTACAAGTTCATCAAAGAGGTAGGTCTTAGTGTTTATTGTATGCATGAAAAAGATACTTTCATTCCAAATTTGATGAAGGCAAACCAAGAGAGCTATGGTTTGTGGTAACTTTTCTTTGACGGATCTAGGAGCAAGTTGGGAGCTGGTGGTGGAGCAATGTTGGTTTCACCTTCAAAGGAAAAATATTTTTCAACTTTTAGGTTCCAATTCTCCTACACTTGTAATGTAGCAGAATATGAATCTCTTGTTCATGGTTTAGAGTGGGCAAGAAAAAGAAGAATCAAATAATTGAAAGTTTTTGGAGATAGTGAGTTAATTATAAACCAAGTGAGAGGTCAAAACTTGACCAAGAATTCCTTAATCAAGTCTTACAAGAACAGGGTGTGGGACCTAATGGAAAGATTCACTACTTTCAACATCATTTCCATCCCAAGAGAACAAAAAAATCATGCAAATAGACTAGTAGCAGTTGGTGCTCAGTTTGGCATTCCCAAGGGAATAAGTTAGGATAGAAATCAACACCATTTAAAAGTGATAGTAAGACCCTCCATACCAGACAATGTCATCAATTGAAAAGTGTTTGACAGTGACTAGCAGATAACACTTTTCTTATAGGAGGAAGCTGAGTTTGCTTTTAGGAATCAATCCAAGCTACAGTAGCAGTATCAGGAGCAAATCATTCAGCTAAAAACCAACAGACTTCCTAAAGGTTTGGTCACCCTTAAGAGCATCTTCAATGAGGATTACCAACTCAAGAGTGATAAAGTAAGCATGTCAACCAAGAAAGAGAATTATGAAAGGGTAAAGATATTCAAGGATAAGCTGCTTGTACTTGGGAAGGTATGTACAAATGAGGAAAGGCATTCTTTCATTTTGTTATGCCAAGAGTTTGTCAATGTCTTTGCTTAAAAGTATGGAAATTTGAAGGGGTTTCACCCAAGCTTGGCCCAACACACCATTGAGTTGGAAGAAGGTGCCAAACCCATCAATCAAAAATAAAGTCTAATTAATCCAAAGATTGAGCCTCTCATGAGGAAGGAACTCACCAAGTTGATTGAGTCCAAGATCATCTTTCCTATCAAACACTCTTCTTGGTTGGCCAATTTAGTCCCCGTTAGGAAGAAGAATGGGGAGATTAGATTGTGTGTTGATTTTAGAGACCTTAATAGAGTCTCTTTAAAATATCACTATCCCCTCCCAAGTATGGATTAGATTTTCTAGATGGTGACAGGCAGTGAACATTTCTCCCTCTTGGATGGGTACTCTGGGCATAATCAAATTTTGGTGCAAGACTATGACCGATATAAGACAACATTCACCACCAAATGGGGAACTTTCACCTATAATAAGATGCCATTTAAACTATAAAATCCTAGAGCTACATTCTAATGAGCTATGGATATGGATTTCCAAGGTTTGATAAATGACATTGTGCCAGTTTATCTTGATGATGTGACAGTTTTCTCCAAGGAAGCAGGACAACATCTAAAACACATAGGCAAATCTTTGAGAGGTGTAGAGAGTTTGGAATATCTCTCAATCCTAATAAATGTGTGTTTGTTGTCCATGAAATCAAACTCCTAGGTCATGTCATTTCAAAAAAGGGCTTGACCATTGATCCAGAAAGAGTGCACGCCATCTTAGCATTGTCCTTGCCTAAACACAAGAAGGGCCTGCAAAGCTTCTTTGGAAAAATAAACTTTATTAGAAGGTTCATCCCTAATTTTTCTAAACTAGTCGAGCCACTAACTTCCATGTTGAGGAAGGATGAGACGTTCACATGGATAGCAAGGAGGAGAGATAGCTTCAAAGGTATAAAATAAGCTATCACCTAGGCTCCCACCCTGACTAGTCTAGACTTCTCCAAGGACTTCAATCTCTACACCTTTGGAAATGAAGAGGTAATCTCTATTATGCTCACTCTAGCGAATGGTGAAAATTTAGAATAGCCTCTCACATTTTTTATCTAGGGCTTAGAGGGCTATGAGGTTAGGTATACATATGTGGAGAAGCAAGCACTTGCAATCATATAAAGCTTTAAGAAATTTAGACATATGTTGTCTAATAACAAGATTCACATCATGGTGTCACATCCTAGTGTAAAGTATTTCTTGCTAAGCGATGACTTGAATGAAAAGAGGGCAGGGTGGATCACCAAGGTAATGGAGTATGATGTGGAGATCAAAACCACTAAGATGGTCAGGAGAAGAGGGCTATGTGAACATCTTGATATAGACCTCAAGGAGTCGAAGGAAGGCATTTTGATACTCCATGATGAAGCTGTAGTAGAAGTACCTAAAATCATAAAGAGCTGAGCCCAAGACATGGTTCATTTCCTTCAAACTATTGAGTGTCTACAAGGCCTTGATATAACTAAGAGGAGATATTTTAGGATTCGATCTCTTCCTTATGTCCTGGTTGATGGAGTGATATTTAGAAAGGACTTTTTAGGGGTACTCTTGAGATGCATCAATTTAGATCAGGTCGATAGGGTACTATCTAAATTTCATGATGGACCAGCTGGTGGTCACTTTGCTCCTAAGCCCATAGCTATAAGGATTATGAGGGCTAGCTGCTTTTGGCCCACTTTATTTAGATACACTCATGCTTGGGTGAGAAAATGCCAAAAATGTGCTCTCTTTGATGGAAAATAGCAATTGGCTGCAATGCCTCTGTAACCTATTCAAGTGGAATAGTCATTCATGCAATGGGGTTTAGACTTCATAGGGATGATCAACCCTCCTTCTACTGTTGGACACAAGTGGGTCTTGACTGATACATATTATTTCATGAGATGGGTAGAAGCCATTGCTTTGAAGGAGGCCAATGAGAGTTCAGTCTTAGACTTCTATAAAGGCCTGGTGATGAGATTTGGAGTCCCAGCTATAATCATTTTAGACAATGCATTAGCTTTCTTGGGAACCAAGACAAGCGAGTGGGTATTAGGATATAGCATCTATCTTAGTATTTTCTCTAACCACTAGCCATAAGGGAATGGGCTGGCTGATTCCACCAATAAGAACCTAATCAGGATCATTAAAAGGATAATGGAGGAAAATCAAAGAACTTGGCATGCCAAGCTAAAGATAGCCCTGTGGGTAGATAGAATCACTCCAAAAAGGGTAGTTGGCAATTCACCATACACACTTGTGTATGGAAGGGAAGTTATAATTCCTATTTCACTTGAATTACCAGCCTTGGATTTTTCCCATCATCTACAATTGGAAGAGAGCGACGGCATGGAGGTCAGATTTTATGAATTAATGGAGCTTTAGGAGGTAAGAGACCAAGCCATGAATGCCATGACTATCTACCAGTAGAAAATAAAGAAACATTTTGATAATAAATCTTCATCAAAGGACTTCTCAGAAGGTGACATTATCTTGAAATGGGATGAAGACCGAGCTAAACCTAGAAAGCACATGAAGTTCGATGCCTTATGGAGTGGTCCATATGTTATCACCCAATGCAAGTAACATAATGCATTCCAACTCTCCAAGTTGGATGGTGAAGAACTAAACATCCCAGTCAATAGGATATATCTTAAACATTGTCACTAACTTTCTCTTGTTATATACATAATTTCCCTATTTTTTCCTCATTTTCCCTAAGTGCTTTTACTCACGTTTGTAGTTTTTTAGCCTTGTATGTGTTTTCTTTACCATTTGGAGTAAAATATTTATTGATTCTTAAGTTTTTCAAGGTTATTTCTAGCCTTTCAAGTTGTATCCTAACTCCATGCCCAATGGACCTTTAACCCACCAGTCTTCTCAAGCATAGCAGGCATGTTTCCCCTATGAATCACCAAATGTGTTGACCAATTTTGGTCCTATAGGACAAGATTGGGCACCCCTTTTTCCCTTTCCCTTGCAGGGTATTTTAGCCCAAGTTCTGACAAGTTCAACCCATAGCTACCTTGTGGACTTTTCTTTGACAGGTCTCTTTCTATGAAAAAACCAAGTGTTTCCTCCTTCTGATTGCCAAGTGTTTTGGGTTCGGCAAGCAAAAGTTTGACTTGAAACCCATTTTGATCTTGAAAGCCTAATAAAGCAAGAAAGTTACTTCAGAGGGCCTTTTTATCAGTATAATAGATCAATTTCAAAGGGCTAGGGGTCTTTTACAAAAAAATTGAAGGGTAAGTACCCTTGTGGAGGGCACTTAGGTGCCAAACAGGACCTTTGCATTCTTCTGAAAAGTGACTTAGAGGCTAGGAAGCCCTTGTGGGAGACAAGAAATTGACAAAATGGACCTTTATAAAATCTTGAAGGGTAACCTTGGGCTTAAGGTGTCCTTGTAGAGGGAAAATGGTCAAAGAAAAAGTCCAAGGTAGAAAGCCCAAAAGGGAAGATTTCCTTCAGAAAAAGTGACAAGCCAAGAAATGGATTTCTTCAGACAAAATGTGCGAAGAAAATTCATGAAGAAAATCAAGGAATGAATTTCTTCAGACAAAATGTCCAAAGGAATTCCTTCAAAAAATTTGTCTGGATAAATTCACCAAGTAAGGAAATTCAAAGAAGGACGCTAAAGGCATGAATTCTTTTAGACAAAATGTTTGAAAGAATTCTTTCAGATATTTTGTCTAAAGAAATTTAGAAGAAAAAAACTTAAAGGGTAAGTGCCCTTTTAGAGGATGTTTGGCCATAAAAAGAGGACCTTTCAAAAAAATTTAAGGGTCACTTTCCCTTCAGAAAAGTCTATTTGCAAAAAATCTGAAGGAATTGTTGGAGGGTAGTGACAGGCCCATGAACGTCAAATTCAAGGTAGCGAAAGAGCTGTTAGTTTTCAAATGGTGACAGGCCTGTGGACATCAATTTTATGGTGATAAGATAGCTATTGGTTTTCAAATGTTTGATGAAGGACCCATGAACGTCAAATTTAAGAAGATGGGTTAGCCATCAAAAAAAGGCCAAAGAATAATTCTTTCAGATAAAATGTCTAAAAGAATTCTTTCAAACATTTTGTCTGAAAGAATTCAAGAACATGGGCCCTAAGTGTCATCAAAGGTAGGTGTCAAAGTGGTGAGCATAATGAAGGGAGTTCCTTCAGGCAATTCACTAAAATAAATTAGAAAGGCCAAGAAGCCTGAAGCAAGACTCAACAAACCACCGAGAAAGGAGCCCGAAGGAGAAAAGATAGCCCCCAAGAGCCCAAATTCCCAAGAAAAAGAAAGAAGTAGCAAGAAAAGAGAAAAGTAGAGCAGGTAATCTAGAATGTAGCTACACACATATAAGATAAATGCTCAAAATGCTTTAAGTGGCATGGCAAGTCAAATGCAGGGACAAACTAGACTAGACCAGGTGGCACCGGAGGTGTCAACGAAAGAAGTAAATGTTTGTAGATGGAATAGTATCCATGAACAACCATTAAGAGGGTTGTGTAAGCTTTCAAGGAGGTGGCCCAATTTTTATTGTGTTTGATGTTAATAAATATCCATCAAGGGGAGTTATGGGAGCATTCAAGGAAAAGCATGGCCCATAACATGGGAAGAGGTGGCATTATCATTCAAGGAGAAAAGTGACCCATGCTTTAGTAGGAGTGTTTAATGTAGCTTGGGTAGCAAAGTCAATATCTAGAACACCTAAAACATGGCTCCTTCAGGCAAATTTATGGGAAGATGATAGTAGCATGGGTGAATTCCTCTTATCGAGGTGTTTAATGCAGTATGGGCTACTTGCTATTAAAAGGGTCAAAGGTCTTTCTCCAATTTATATATATATTGTAACTTCTCAGCTTTGTAAAAGACATCTCTCACTTTTATATGGTGAAGCCCTGAAAAAATTTGCCTTTAATCAAAAGAAGCGTTTTACCTCCATCTGATTCTTTACACTTTTGCATATGTCTATGTATTACCTTATGTTTAGTCATTTATTTCAATGCTTTCATAGGTCGATGCCAGTGTATCTAAGATCTTCTGTAGGTTAACAAGAAGCGTCTAGGTTGGAGTATGGGTGCAGGTGAGAAACCATCCAATAGTGTGCCTCTAGAGCACCTATGGTAGGTTCTTCTTCATTATACCTCCATCAAACCCCTTGTTAAAACATTGATGCAGTCTAAGTATCTTGTTCAAATGAAGTGTTTATTCACTCTTTTTGGTACAAAGCGTAGATTAAAGATGAGTAGATCAATCAATTTTGGTGCACCACCATTTTAGTTAGGTTTTGTTTTTATGGTATCCCTCTC
This sequence comes from Torreya grandis, assembly GCA_037957365.1. Classification (NCBI taxonomy): domain Eukaryota; kingdom Viridiplantae; phylum Streptophyta; class Pinopsida; order Cupressales; family Taxaceae; genus Torreya; species Torreya grandis. The sequence goes on along the minus strand of JARHVA010000775.1, from coordinate 3,953,983 downwards.
TCTTTTCACCCCACCCATTGTTAGCAGTAGAAATTCAGGACCTCAAGGTGCATTAAGGGGAACTAGCCCTTAATCTAGAGATTCATTCCTCAAACTTGCTACCCACAGCAAGAGGAATGTCTCCATTGTGTCACATGGAAGAAAGGGGTTAAGTTTCCTTTCAAAGGCTGTAATCCACTATGTCAACACTAACCTTAATGATTAGGCAAAGGAAAGTAAAATGCATGTGATAGACTACTAAAATACAAAAAAAAATACTTAAATTACAAGTACTTACCTCCAATTTAAACTAATACATGCCCTAAAAGATAGGAGTGTGATTACTCCTTATACGCTCAAAATATGTAGTAATGGAGACTTGGTTAGAAATGGATGATAGACAAGTTGATAACATGTAGATTCCAATTTCCTCATTGCCTTTCATGGAAAATTGGCTAGTATAAATATAATGAGGAGGGATATTTTCCAAGGAATTTCAAATTCTTTGGAAGGCTCTAGAGAGGGAAGGGTGTAGAGCTTTCTAGAGAGCAAAAATCTCTAAAGGGTGATTATAATAAATGATGATGATGATTATGTAGTGGATTAGTGATGTAGAGATAATGCCTACACTCCTCATGATACCTCCCTCACTCGGTATTCTTCCTTTATTTCCTTCAATGATCTCAGACTTTCCTTTGTCATATAGGTACATTACTTGTCTTTTTACACCATGATTAATCTTACCTTGAATGAGGCTCATAAGCCTCCTTATTAACTAGTCCTTATTCCCTCTCTCTCCAAGACACATAACTCTTCATCTACCTCTACACTCTCTTCATCTTATCACCATCATCATCATCTCATACACATCTTTCATCCTTTCACTCATCTTCATTATTTTTTTATGCTTGTTCATCCTTTGAAAAAGGTTCATAAGCCTAAAAACCTAAAACATGGTTCCATGATCCTTGTCTTTTTTCTAGGTCATATATGTCCATACACTTTCTCATTTGAACTCTCATATACATCTAATCAATTAACACAATCATCAATCAATAACTCTCATTCCAACTACACGTTCTCTCTTAAGGCCTCTTTCCTTGTAGCCCTCTTTTAGGAAAAATAGTATTGGTTTAAATAGAACATATGGTTTCTATATAAAATAAAACCATATTTTGATACCCATTATCCTCTTATAGCTTCATGCAAAATCTCATTACCCAATTCTCAAGGTAGATCAACTAACTCAACTCACCTCTTTGCCAATTAGGTTTCTTTAGGCCTAATTTGATTCTATAGTCCTAGAGGTATAGTGTTTTAACCTTCTTAATAATCTAAATCACCTCAAAATACAATGATACCAAAGTTTTAGCAATTTTGGTTGGATGAAAAAAAATTATGCTAGTTTCCATTTTCAAAACCTAGTCTTGGTTTGTACAACCCTGTACAAGGTCGAGAGCATATAAAAAGGGCTAAAATGAATATAAAACACTTTTAAACACTTATAACACTTAAATATGGTCTGAACCAACTTGGTTCACCTTCCTCAATATTTTTGTATGCATGAACAATCTTAGTAAACTCCCAACAAGCAAGTTTTTAGAATTCTATGTGTAAAAAGAGGACTATGTTATAAAAAATTGAAATTTTAAGATGAAACTTGCCCTTTATAAGTGGATTGATGATTGTTTAGGGTATTTTACACCTTATTAAAACCTCTCTAAGAGATATTTTTCCTTTATAAATCACTAAAATCCTCCAATATTCACTTATACAAAATTTTGGGTTCTTGTTCCTTGTGTCAACTGATATAATGACTAACATTTAGTATTAAGTTTTGCATATGTGCTAAACTTTAAAAGGATTAAAAAATAAATATTAAACCCTTGATTATTTTTTTAATCTAAAACAACTCAAGGATCACTTAAAACCATCTTCATAAATACATCTTTACTTCGCATTCCTAACTATGTAAGAACAAGGTTCTTGAGGCTTGCACAAAGTAACTTGTACTCTGAAAGTAAGTACTAAGATTCCACTCAAAACAAAAGGAAACAAAAACTTGAAAACCTATGTAATTTAAAAACATTCTTTTATTCATTAATATCATTTACCTACAACCTTCATGCACATAATTATGAGGTAGGCAAACTTCTTTTCAAATCTTCATCTTTTCTTATTTTTCTTGAAGCTCCTCACCCCTATCTCCTTAGAATTCCTCTATCATCATACTCTATTACTACTCTAATACTCTCCTTACATGCATTTTCAACCTTTTAACATGCCAAACATGTAACTCTTTTTTATTGTCAACTCCATGTAAGTGGTAGTTACAAGTTCTTATTTCTTGCCCTATATTGTTCATGACCATGAATTTGAGACACCCTCATACACATTCTTATGACCTTATAATACCCTCACAAACATTGACCAATATTTTTATTTCACACAACACTCCTGAACACCACATAAATCCCATTATCAAATTTCAAATTGTGCATTTTGGTGAGAAATATATAAAGAGCTAAAAACACACAAATAAAGACTCATGATGACTCCACTACCTCCTAGGTTACCCTATAAGACCCCTCACACCCAAATCATACTAAAAATGAATATTAAGAACTTTTAAAACATACAAACATCTCATACCACCTTATGATGCTCTTCATCAATTAGAGGGTGATTAGACATAGGATTTGTAGGAGAAAGTGGGGGTAGGTGAAGGTAGGTAAGATTGAATTTAAAAGTTAATTATAATGGATAAGTGGGGTTAAGACAAGATTAGATGATTAAATGGAGGATAATATAAGGATTAAATAATATGGGGGGCATGATATAAGTTTAGTATGATGTATAATGAATATGATGTTAAACTAAGACTAGGATAGGGGACTATTAAGACAAATTAGACAAGATAGATGATTATTAAATAAAATTAATGATGGAGGGAAGTGATAAAATTTAAGTGTATACATTTTCCCCTCTTTTAAATGGCATTGTGAATTGATAGAGTGGAATGAGCAATGATCTTTCAAATAATAAATACAGTCATGGATGTTAGTAAATTAGGATGGATGATGCGCCTCGAGGGGACATGAAAATAAGAATGAGATGGATGGCCACTCAAAAATAAAAAGTGAGGGCCAGGGTTGATAGATAGATAATGGTTTGGGATGATAGACATGTGATAAATGATGAATAATATGAAATTTACATGATTAATGAGCTACAAATTGATGATGCCCAAAGTAAATACATATGTACAAGGGGATAAAATGGTGATGTCATAGTTTTGGACATGTCCCAAACGGGAACCAACCATAATGGAAAGAAAAAGGTCATAAGTTTTAGACATATCATGGGCAAGTATGCATTCCAATGAGATATATGGACTTATATGGTAAAGGCCATAGGCTTTCAATGTATCCCAGGTAAGGACTTATGTTGGAAGAGCATCGAACCAAAATAAGATGATGATTTGATAAGATTAATGACAGGTGTGGCTCAAAGCTTAATTTATGTGACAAGATGAAGGAGATGATGATGAATAAATTATATGATTGAGTGTCTAAAGGACCAAGGGGAAGACTTGGTTAGTATAATTGAGCTATCTTCAGACACCATGGGTAACCAAGTGCTCCCTACATAGTTTGTGTAGGATTGGATTACAAAGAGGATCAATTCAAACATTAGTCATGAAAATTCATAAAATAATGCACAATAATTGAGAATCTAATCCAACCTATTCCAATAGGGTTTCAAAATGATAATGAAGAACAATTTAAAAGAAAGTAATACCAATTACCTTCCCAAATGATTCCACCATCCAAGAGCGGTTCCAAGTGTGTTTTTCCTCTTCATCTAGTGTTCTTGTATTTGTCACAATGGATGACAAGCTCATCCATTGCCTCAAGACCACCATCATAACCTAGGCTCAATATAATAAATCTCTAATCTATGCCTATTAAATGAATTTTGTAAATAAAACACAATGTTGTGGAGATAATTATGCATTATAAGTTTACAATAATTTAGCTTTAAAATGATGTTTTATGCCCTTCTATTTATATATTTTTCAAATGTGTGGCCATCAATTAATCTAATATTTTTAATTAAATCCATAAATATCCTCATATTGATTTGGGAAGAAGGGGCATTAATTAGGCATGGGTATCCATAAGCCTGATATTTGTTGCATAATGGCCTATGGATGCAACCCCAAGATCATGTCATTAGGTGATGTAGATATTGAGAATCAATTTCCAATAATGAAATAATCAATAACCTCCATGTAAAATCCACTTAAGCTCTTTATTTGAATTAATTAGCTTAAATAGTACAATTCTTTGGAAATTGGTGCTCAAGTAATCAAAATGGTCAGAAAGTCTATTATTAGGTTGTAATTTGACTCAGGAAGCATTGAAAGGCAATGTTAGATGCTTTGTAACCATATTCCCATTTAGGATGTTGTCAACATAAAAATAAAAAAGTTACATGATGTATACTAATGAATTAGAATAAAAGAGTGATCCAGCTCATAAAAAGGCAAAATCAACATTTTGACTCAAAATGATTTGATCAAAGTTAGGCATCACATAAAATGCATTGCCCCATTTAGGTATACATTATCCTAAATCAGCACTTATATAAGACAAGCTCAAACCATTTAGCATGTTTTTAGTGATTTTGGCCTAAATTGCATATTTGAGTGCAATTCAAGTAAGATTATCAGTTTATACACAAATAATGTTAGGAATTGGATGTCTACATTTTGCCCCTATTTGAGAAGGCATAGTGAGACATTCAAGTGAAGCAACATATTTAAAAGAAAAGATTTGTTAAGAAGAAAAATAAAATGACCCATGATGCCCCCTTAAGAGGACACATTAGGATGAAAGAGAAGGATGGACTCTCAAAAAGAGAGGGAAAGTGAGAGATTAACCCATGGAATAGATCACATCCAGATGAGCTAATGTTTTCACACATGGTTACCATCAATGATCAAAATATAATTAGAGGTATAATGGGCCCTAAAAATGGGGGGAATAGGAAGGATTCAATCCAAACATATAAGTTACACACTTTGAATGCACCTAATTTGAGAGTGCAAGATGCACACTTACGGCATTGATCAATCCTAAGAGAAGTTACACACTAAAACATTACCATCATGGGAAAAAGTGTGAAGAGATTGGAATTAGAGGAAAATGAAAATGTGGTTTCTAAAAAGATGATAATAATAAGTTCCCTAGTAGAGCATATTTAATTGTGATAAGATAGTTGTGCCCCAGCAAGGCTAATTTTGATCATTGATAAAGAATAAATAATGGTCTTTCCCCTGGAGGGCTGGTTTAGATTTGTGACTTGGTTCAAATGTTGTGCCCCATCATGGGAAAATTGGTAATCAATTAGATCAAGGACATATCTTAAAACATATATTAAAGTGAGCATGCACAAATGTAGATGTGATGGTTTAATGGTCTTGAAATCCATAAAAATCAGGCATACCATGATGCATAAAGTGATGAAAGAGATGAAAAGAAAAATAAAGATGGCTAAGCTGACCTAACATACATCATATATCTAATCATTGCCTAAATAGTCCAAATGGACCTCAATCCAATGTAGTTCACCCAAAATTTGGGAGAGAATGGAATGAGGGATGATGAAAACTGACTAAGGATTGATTAGACTCATAATGTATGCGAAGAGATGCATGTCTAAATATAAAGTAAAGAGCTAATCCTATTAATCCTAATTCATGCATAGTGATCTTGAGATCTATTCTTCAAATCTGTGTTGACGTTTAAGACTTTAATCTAGAGCATAAAGTACTTGCTATAGAAAAATAAATTAGGCATCATAAGTATCAAAAACTCATAATGACATTTCATTTCAATTGCACATAGTCGGTTCAAATGTGAATACCTATAACTAATGATAATGGTAAAATAATGACCAAAAATATAATTATAACTATTTATATTCAAATAAAAAATCAAAGATATAGATGTTATTAATTTGTCCTGTTAAGGTCAAATTACTACCCCTATCATATGAAACTTTCCTAAAACAGGTCATTAACCCTTTAAACCTGGTCAAATTGAGGAATATTAGCCTAAAAATTACTTATTTTGGTAAAAAAAATGTAAAAAATGTACTGTAAATTGGTCATTGTCATTTTAAAAGAGCATTGTCAAGTTCAAACATGCAGACAATCCATGCACAAGGGTCAATTTTGAGAGAAAGTTGAACTTTCTAGGAGCTACAAGTGGTTTCAAGGCCTAAAATTTTGTACACAAGATCATTATGACTTGAAGAAAATTTTTAAAATATTAATATCCATTGGATGAGTGAATATACTTGATATTTTGTAACAGTCCATAGTACATTTGTTAGAGATCACCATTAGAGTAGGCATTATTTTGGAGTGCCATAGAGGTTTATAAGTACAATTAAAAGTTTTAAAATAATGTTATTATTTTTTTTACATCATAATAATACCTTTAAATAGTTCAAAAACTCCAAATTTTAATCAAGCCATGCTCATACAGGCTTTTGCAAGCAAACAGGTATATAGGCCAAAAAAGGGATTTTTTTACTTTTCAAGCAAAATGTGTTTTCAGAGTGTTTTGATAACATGTTTAATACCCCATTATTATTTTTTGAATCATTTAAAATTATGTGAATATTTATTTTCATTTTGGTGAATTTTTCATTTTTTACAGTTCTAGACACCCTTCCAAGCCTCCTATTCAGATGCTTGTATCTTTAACCACATGTGGAGTTTGGCTGAACTCTCTTAGTATGTTTTGAATAACCTTATGTAATTATAATTAATACTATTTTATGGGCTGTGATTTATGAACAATCATTAAAAGTGTAGGCAGTTTAGAATGCAGTCAAAACTCCATAGGCAATTTTTTCCATGTGGTAATTTTTCATATATTTTGCATGGGAACCCAATATTTTTATGGATGTTATGGAGGTAATTTTTATAAATATAAATATTTTTATATTTTGAGGTTTATACTTCGTGAACCATAATTTTGAAGACTTAGCTTCAAAACCCTCCTAAACCCTAAAAAAACTAGTTTTGAAAAAAGTTGATTTTATTGACATAAAATCATCATTGATCAATATTAAACCTTTAAAAATTTTAATTAAACTCAAATAGGATTCCATAAATTTCAATTTTATGAATGGATATGTATGGATGAGGGCAAAAATCATATTTTTTGTGGAAAAAAGCATGTAAAATGAAGTACAAGATAGCTCAATGAAATACAATCAATGGAGATCAAAAAATAATACTTTTTATTCATCCTAAAATATTAATTTGGTCATAAATAATCCTAAAATTTTCCCATCTAGCTTGATCAAAATGACCAATCTATAATAAAATGGAGCAAAATAGGCCTAGTCAACCCTGTTGACTGAATGGCAAGTGTTTTCTAATCAAAATAAAATATCTTGTGATGAGAAAAGTTATTCCAGATCTATTTCATTTTTTTTAAGGTTTTATGGCATCTTATTTTAGGTTTAATGGAGTTCAAATGTACAAATTTATTTTTAGGTGTATTTGGTTTAATAGGCCTAGTTGGTCAACTTGAAGAATGGCTTTGAAAATCTATAAAATGAATTAATTTTGGAGTTACCACATGAAATATATTATATTTAAGTGAATTTATCATTCTTAATTTAATCCATGAGTTCCAATTCATGTAATTTGAGTTCAAGTGGAAGTTGACTAGTCTTTGAGTCCACATCTCTTCGATTGACTAGTTTGACTAGTTTCATGCATCTCCCATGCTTTTCATGAAAGATAAGGACATTCAAAAAATTAAACTCACTTTTAATACATATTTATCTTCTAATTTATGGTGTGATTTTCAAGAAAGGAAGGTTGACAAGTCAACATGGGCCCACCACTTCTCAATTCTATGCCAAAAATGAAGAACATGCATTTTTTGAAGACTTGGAAGATTTTAAAGCCTTTAATTAATATTGTAAAAGGATTTTAGTCATAATTTAACACAAATAAGACTAATCCTTATCTTTTCCATGCCACATTGGCTTTAGGTTAAGCTTTTAGACATATTTATTGGCTTTTTTAAGCCATTTTTTTAGAATTCCTGAAGCATAGAAGAAATTGTAATTGAAACCATTTTTATCAAATAAAGAAGATGTTTTGCATATATTTTTTAGATCAAAATATAATGTAATTAAGTATGTACCAGAAAATAAGTCACATCTACTTTCCCTTTTTTTAGGTCCTTTCCACACCTAGTATGAAAATCTCATCCCCTACAAGTCATTTGAAGAGCTAGGATTTGAATTTGCTTTGCAAACTTCTTTCAGGCTTTCTTTTGAAACACCGATGTTCAGGATTGAATGCAAATTTTTATTTCAGATTCATATATGTATCTTAATTAGTTTTTAAAAACTTTCAAATAATATCAATCATTTAGGTGCATCACCCAATTAGATAAAATTTTAAGTTTCAGTTTCCTTCTCCCTTTTCATCCCAAAAATCAAAGTAGATTAGTTTTAGAGATAAATCTTAAGGGAACTAACCCTTTCTGGAGGTACTTCTCAATACAGAGTCACCCACACTCTGAGAAGATCCAATTTTATCAATTAGAGAGAAGGTGTGCTTTATACATCTTCAAACAAGGTGCACTCCAGAGTGATAACAGTTTCTCACATGCCCAGTGGGACATACATTCTACATACTAGCCTTTAGAGGCTTTTAGAAGATCAGTGCAACTTTTAAGCACTCAACATTGGTTCAGAAGATCAGGTAACCAAATATTGACTACTTCCATTATTTGGTTTACGAATGGTCTTAAATGACTTATTTCAATTTGGATCCATATAATCCTCACTATGATCAGTATGACCAGCCACACTATGATCTTCACTGGGGGTTTGAGGATCTATATCAGGCATATATGCAAGAGTACTACCCAAATCCTCCCTATGAATATCCATTCCATCATAATATTTCCCCTTACCAACCCTATCATGAGCCATCCTACCCATCTAGACAACATAATCATGGCCATTTTATAGCTACCCAATCCATACCAGCAATTAAACAAACTTTAGTGAGCCTTGAAAAGCATGCACTAGATTTTTACTCATAGAGCTATTATGGTCAAGATACCCCTACTCACCAGATCCATTATGTGAGATATTCTTTATAGAAAATAAAAGAGAAATAGGCACCTATTGAGAGGGAAAATTGGGGTAATCTCACTAGTGAGATGATGGATGTAAGTGGTTACATTCAGAGCATTGAGGATAAACTAAAAGGCCTCAAGGAACAACAGGTTCAACCTCACTCTTCTTATATTTCATAAATTCCTCCTCAAGAGACCATTTATAGAGCCCCTTTGAGTTTGCCAAATTCTTCATGTATTTCTTAGACCTTCCCTTCTTGGAGATATATCCAAGAGAATTGTCAAAGAAAGAAAGAGATTGTTATGGCACAGCCTATAGTTGAGATCGTTGAACAATTTAAAGAGAAGATATTCTAGGAGAATATTAATATGCAGATCAGAGAGTTGGAGTTAAAGACAAGGAAAGAGGAGGAGAACCAGAATCAAAAGGTCAAGAAAGAGCCTATATCTTTCCCATCTTGGAACAAAATCATGCAGTTGAGCCAATCTAAAGCTACTCAAGTACTTTCCCTCCCTCCTCAATAATCTAACTCATTTCCATCTTGGAAATCCATTTAGAGCAACATGTAGAAGAAGGAAGAGGAGCATGTCATGTGGGAAATAGATCAAGAAATTTTAGATTCAAATGAGTTTTAAGAAGAACGTGTTGAGGAGGATGCAAGTGTTCATGAAGAAGTTAAGGAAGCAGTGTTGCCATCTTATAAAGAGAATGAATAAATTGATGTAATAGTTGATCAAATTAAAGAATTTGTGGGGAAGCTAGAGATTACCAATCATCTAGAAAGATCATTGGAGGACTTGTTTTAAGTTTTGGGAGTAGGATATGCTCTTCTCCAAGGGGATTATGATCTAGTTATAGCTAAAGAGAGCAGCTTTGTCAAGCCAAACAAAGAGAAAGGAGTGGGTATCCCTTCAATTCTACCACCTCAAGAGTTCATTGTTGATAAGGACTTATTTCAGATCTTCAGAATGGGTTATCATCTCCTTAATGAGCCTACAGATAAAGGTATGCTTCCAAAAGGTAATACAAGTATATTTTACGTTCAAATTAGTCAACCAAATTATGAAGAAATGAAGCTTGACAAAGTAGAAGAGCCACCAAATGAGTATGTTTACATCGGAGGTTACTTTTCTCCTACTATTCCACATATAAGCATGCCAAAGGATTTGGTAAAGAAGATACTTGATTTTTCAATCATTGAACTTGCAAGGGAATATGTGATGTATCATTATCCATCTTATCACAAAAGTGAATTATCAAATTTTCCTTTTGATCAAGGAGGACCAGTAAGGTGGAGGTTATTTTGTAAATAATAGACTTCTTATTGTTTATTTCTTCTAAGTGCACATCCACACATGCTTTCAATTGTTATTTTTCCCTTTCTATTTGTTGTTGTCCATTCCTCTAAGTTCACATGTGCACATGTTTGTTGTTGTTTGTGTCAATTGTCTTGTTTGTGTATTTGTCTGCAAAAGACTTCCAATATTAGGTGTATATCCAAGTTATTTTTATCTATTTTTTTAGTTTCTTTTGACTAGCAATCTAGTCAACCCTTTAAGTTTGCCAAAATTACTACCACTATCATACGAAACTTTCTTAAAATGGGTCATTAACCCTTTAAAGCTAGTCAAACTGAGGAATTATGGCCTAAAAATCACTAATTTTCATAAAAAATGTCAAAAAATTATTTTAAATGGGTCATTTTCATTTTAAAAAATCATTTTCAAGATCAAATATGCAGACAATCCATGCACAGTAGTCAATTTTGAGAGAAAGTTAAACTTTCTAAGAGCTATAGGTGGTTTCAGGACCTCAAATTTTGTACACAAGGTCATCATGACTTTAATAAACTTATGAAAAAAAATTATGTCCATTGGATGAGTGGAGATACTTTTTTTTTGTAACATTCCTTAGCACATCCATTGGAGATCACCATTGGAGCAGGCATCATTTTGGAGTGCCATAAAGGTTTCTAAGTCTAGATAAAAGTTTGAAAATCATGGGATGATATTTTTTACATCATAATCAGTCCTTTAAATAGTTTAAAAACTTCAAATTTTAAGCAAACCATGCTCGTATAGGCTTTTGCAAGCAAACAAGCATATAGGTCAAAAAGGGAGTTTTTTACTTTTCAAGAAAAATGTGATCTTAGATTGTTTTTATAGCATGGTATAGACACTATGATGATTTTTTTAGGTATTGGGAATTAGGTGAAGATTTATTTTAATTTTGGTGAACTTTTCATTTTTTACAGTTTTAGACACCCTTCCAAGCCTCCTATTTAGATGCTCGTATCTTTAACCACATGTGGATTTTGTCTAAACACTCTTATTATGATTTTAAGAATCATATTTACTTATAATTCATTAATAATTTATACTACTTTAGTGGATGTGATTTATAAATAATCATTAAGAGCATAGGTAACCTAGAATGCAGTCAAAACCCCACACATAGATTTCTCTACGTGGTAAATTATCATATATTTTTCATGGGAACCCAATATTTTAAATGATGTTAGGTGGGTTATTTTTATACATATAAATGTAAATATTTTTATATTTGGAGGTCTATACTTCATGAACCATCATTTTGAAGATTTAGCTTCAAAACCCTCCTAAAACCTCAAAAAACTAGTTTTGAAAAAAGTTGATTCTATTGATATCAAATCATCATGGATAAATATTAAAAATTTAAAAAATTTAATTACACTCATATAGGATTCCATAGATGTCAATTTTATGCATGGAGATGTACGGATGAGGGCAAAAATCATGTTTTTAATGGAAAAAAGCATGTAAAATGAAGTACAAGATAGTTAAATGAAATATAATCAATGGAGATAAAATACTAAGACTTTTCATTCATATTAAAATCTTAATTTTCTCATAAATAATCCCAAAATTGTCCCAAATAGCTTGATCAAAATGGCTAGTCTGTAGGAAAATGGAGTAAAATAGGCCTAGTCAACCCTGTTGACTGAATGGCTAGTGTTTTCTCATCAAAATCATATATCTTGTGATGAGGAAAGTTGTTACACATATATTTATTTTTTTCCTTTTATTTTTCATCACATATTTTTGTATATTTAATGGAGTTCAAATGCACAGATTGGCTTTTAGGCCTATTTGGTCTAATAGGCCTAGTTGGTCTAATGGTCAACTTGAAGAATGGCATTGAAAATCTATCAAATGAATTAATTTTAGAGTTACCACATACCATATATAATGTTTAATTTAATATATCATTATTAATTCAATCCACAAATTTTAATTTATGCAAGTTGAGTTCAAGTGGAAGTTGACTAGTCTTTGAGTCCACATCCCTTTGGTTGACTAGTTTGACTATTTTCATGCATCTCCCATGATTTTCATGAAATATAAGGACATTAAAGAACTTAAAATCACTTTTAATATGGATTTATATTCTAATTTATGGCATGATTTTAATGCAAGGAAGGTTGACAAGTCAACATGGGCCCACCACTTCTCAATCTATGCCAAAAATAAAGAACATGCATTTTTTGAAGACTTGAAAGATTTTAAAGCCTTTAATTAATATTGTAAAAGTATTTTAGATTAATTTAACTCAAATAATACTAATCCTTATCTTTTCCATGCCACATTGGCTTTAGGTTAATCTTTTAGACATATTTATTAGCTTTTTTAAGCCATTTTTTTAGAATTCCTGAAGTAGAGAAGAAATTGTAATTGAAACCATTTTTATCAAATAAAGAAGATTTTTTGCCTATATTTTTTAGATCAAAATAGAGTGTAATTTGACTATGTACCAGCATAAAAGTGTCATCTACTTTCTCTTTATGTAGGTCCTTTCCACACCTGCTATGAAAATCTCATCCTCTATAGGTCATTTGAAGAGCTAGGATATGAATTTGCTTTTCAAACTTCTTTTGGGCCTTCTTTTGAAACACTGATGTTCAGGATAGAATGAAAATTTTTATTTTAGATTCATATGTGTATCTTACTCAATTTTATAAAGATTTTAGAGAATTCAATCATTTAGGTGCATCACCCAATTAGATAGGATTTTTAGTTTTAGTTTCTTTCTCCCTTTTCATCCCAAAAATCAAAGTAGATTAGTTTTAGAGATAAATCTTAAGGGAAACAACCCTCTCTAGAGGTTATTCTCAATATAGAGTCACCCACACTCTAAGAAGATCTAATTGTATCATTTGGAAAGAAGGTGTGCTTTACACATCTTCAAACAGGGTGCACTCCAGAGTTATAACAATAGAAAAAGATAAACATAAATGAACTTGACTTAAAATCAAGATATGAAAAATCAAGATTTAAGTAGGAACAAGAATGTATAAAAATAAATCAAGATCCATGTGGACCATCAAGATGTACTTGGAAAAGGAAACAAAGAAGCAAGACCAAATAGTATATCAAAAGACCAAACAAACAAACAATAATCAAATAAACATGCACACACAAAACAAAACAAAACAAAATTAGCTTATTGGTTTTTTATGAATGTTTATGAATTTTATAAGTATCTCAACTTGATTGAGAATTAAGAGATACAGAATGATCCAGTCCATGAAACAGCAAAAGCATCCCCACTTAAAATGCTCACAACATAGTGAGAGTGTAATGGAAGGGGGACTAAGTTGACCTCAATATGAATTGAGCACAACCTATGCATTCCCATTAGGAACTCAAGTCATAGTAGTTTTTCCTACACAAAAGACATTGAAAAACTGACCAGGTCACAACAAGTTCACAAAATAAAGGTGAATGATAAGGCAAATGATAATAGAAATGATCAAATGATGTGACAATGTATGATAAAAAGGCCTTATACCTAATTTAACCATAGGTGATTGTAATTAGGAAACAACATCATAATATTGATTTGCCCAAAGGTGGTTAGAATTAAGGGTATCAAATACAATACTAATTTTCCCACAAGTGGTTATAATCAATGATACCAGATAAGATTATTAATGAGAGATAACTTTCTAGATCAAATATGACACTACTCCTATAGACTATCATTCAACACGACATTCTAAAACTATTGAAACTAGATCATAATCCCCTCATATAAAGTGTGAGAAGAACCAAAGGAACCAAGATCAAAATGGGGTAAACAGGATGGCTAAAAACAAGCCTTATTCAATATTAAAGACATGGTATAAGGAAAATGATCAAAAGACAATTGGCTATAGTGGAAAAAAAGTTGCCCCCAAGCGATGATAGATTTGCTCACAAAATGGTGAGATCATTGGCTTAGGTTTCTCACAAAATGGTGAGAACATTCAAACCTAACAATTGCTTATAAAATAGTGAGGGTGTAACAAAGGTGACCAAGCTGTCCTCAATAAAAATTGAGCACTACCTACATAATTCCGAAGGACCTCAAGTCAATCTAATTCAAACAACATGAAACAAATGGAACATAATGGTATAAAATGCCTAAAATCAAATGGTCTATAGGGTTATCCCCAAGAGACAATGCATGGTAATGGAAAATGGTAAATGGAAAAATGAAATATGGTTCTACTACTCCTATTGACTTGGAGATGCACATCCTAGTCAACATGTGAGATAATATAAATGATCATCTATAAAAAAAATTATCCAACACCTCATCAAAATTGTTGGTTTATCAAGAACTTACTACTAATCTAGATCTTAATAATGTGTTTGTGATCTTCATTGGTCATTGATTCTACTTCCTTCAAGCATCGAGACAAGATATCCTTGTAGCCTCTACAAAGAAAAGTGTTGCTAGTGATGGTAAATAATGTTATGATAAATGATATAAGCAAGAAATGAATAGGTGAATGATAATGGAATGTATAATGATTGGGAAATAAATTAAGATCAGGACTTTTAGTCACATGTAATGTTATTGATTTAAAATTTGACATAATTTTGGTTGTGGTAAGGCTAAAGACCTCTAAATATGCTCTCAATATGACCACAAAATTTTTCCATTATTTGATCTTGAGAGTAGCTACCATCTGATTATGCTATAGACTAGAAGCTATACTAATTTGTTTGTTACTAGTCTTCATCAAGTAGTGAATAACTTTTGTTTTCAGTTGTTAGTACCCTAGTTAGGTTTTCATTAATGAATTTATCATGATTATCCCATAGTGCCTTTGAGAAGGTTTCACAAAGAGATGTTAACATTTGACTTCAATTGTCCTCTAGTGCCTTCAAAATGGTTTCATTAAAAGATGTTGAGTTTGAATGTTGATCATCCCTTAGAACTTTTGAAAAGGTTTCATTAGTAGATTGTTCTTCTTCTGATTAAATTTGGTCTTGATCCCCTTGATATTCTACAAATGGTATGTCATCATGGATGCAGCTCAATAAAGTGTGATTCTATCAGTCCTAATCAATATTTTTGAGATGTGGAATGTCAATATAATGACTAATCTAGATGGGGGTAATGGAATGATGAATGGCAAGACAATCCTCATAAAATATACTAGGATAATTTATGTTGATGTTAAAGTAATCATCCTCAAAAATCATAAAAGGATCATAAATATATTCAAATTAATCTACAATGCAATTATAACTAATGTTGTAACAACCACAACTGTAGTCTATTTTTGAAGTTGAGTTCAATTCAAGGGACTCTAAATCTGATATCAATTCTAATAGTGATTATGCTTCTAATGATAAATTTGATGTCAGTTCAGAAAGGGAACCTCACTCTAATGTTCTTTCTTCATCTAATGTGGTTATTTCTATAATGTTATATAGAATGCTTGGCATTGAACAAGTGATGGCTTGTGATGGAATAATGGGCTCAATAAAAAGTGATTCATCTATGAAGCTCTCAACATAGACTAGCTCATCTAAGTGAAGCCCATCAAAGAGAGGGTACTTGTTTGAGAGATGATTTGACAAAATCTTATATGTCAAAAGTATTCTCCTCAATGAGTGGTAAAAGATCAAGATACAACTCTGCAAAGATTGGCTTGTCAAGGAGATGAGGTTCTTTTAAAATAGGTAACATATGAATAAGTGAACTATCATAGGTGGACTCATCACAAATTGGTGTGTCAATAATAACATCATGGTTTTGGTTCAAAATTGGTTGTAAAATATCAATTTTGAACACATTTTGGTCCTCATAGATGGATCTTTAAGAGATAACAGTTCTTGTTTTAGCTCAAATATTGCCACAAAATTTCTAAAGTGGGGAACAATTGGTTTAGTGGGAAAAATAGTGTCTCCAAAAATTAGACTATTGAAGAAGGGATCAACAAAATCAAGTTCATCAAAGTGACATTCTTCAATAATAAGCTTAATAAATATAGGTGATGGGCATATAATGGTAATGACTTGAATTTGTGTAGTTTGATTGCTTGCACAAACCAAAGGAGGTCCTAAAATGGTAACATTCACACATTACGAATCTTGCTTGCTCACACTAATTGAAGTGGGATAACCTAAAATGGTAACCTTTGAGTACAGTACAAAAATCAAAGGAAGATATCTTAAAATGGTTACCTTCAAGTGCGATATACAAATCAAAGGGGTAGGATGAGGATAATGCACAAAAATCAACATGGATCAGGTTGATATTCAATAAATAGGCTCGAAGAGGTCAACATCCTCAAACAAAGTGAAATGCTCGTGTTCATCATAAAAATGCTCTACTTCACAACTAAGGCCATAAGAGACCCCATTATGAGTGTACCCTAGCATCATGTCTAGAAAGGTTTGTTCTCTACATTTACCGAGATTTGGATTATGTTTTACAAATGTTTAAACAAGGTATGTGTTTTGATCCTTTCTAAAAAATGTGACTAGGTATCAAAGAGACTATAAAAAGAAGGTGGCAAGGAACCACACACAATTAGAAGAATGTGTTCATGAAATTACTCAACCTTGGGTAGGGTTGAAATCATATAAATTAGAAGAGGGTATTGATAACTCAAAAATCCAAGGTGAAAACTAGTACACCAAATCCTAGATTTTTGTGATAGATCAATATTGTAAAAACTAGTTCAACTTCGACAAGTTGCTACTAGAAAACTAGAATAAATCCCTTCATATTAGGAAGGAGATAATGTGAACCAAGAAATTCATGATGTGGAAACATGAAATAATTCCTAAGTATAAAGCTAGAACCAAATGGGTAGCATAATGTTGCCACATGGTAATAGGAATGGTAGTATGAAATATGTTCTAGGACTCAAAGCATAAGTGATATGCAAGATGACTTAAGTCTACCAATGATGACATTATGATAATGAGTCTATAAACGACCCTCAATCCAAATTGTAAATTGAACCCAAGTTCCCTCAAGCCAAGTGTAAATGGCAAACCCAATTTAATGCATCAACCTTATGAACTTAGAAAAGTGCAATTTAAAATTTAAACTATCAATGAAGGACTTAAAGATAATTGGGCAAGTAGTTTGGACTCAAAGGGGTAACATAACTGCACCAATTAGATGATATGACATAATGTTTAGATGACAAATTTGAACAAGGAAAAGATGATTTGCACTTGGACAACGTAAATCCTCATTCAATAAATTATGGACAATGTGTTTGGTTATTGACATGGGTTTACAAACAAGTTTTGACTCAAATCAAGACCAAGTAAGCTAAGACCAAAATACAAATGCAACTAAGTAATCATCCTAGATCATATCAAGGTATGGCAAAGTGGGGTTGACTAAAAATCTACAAGTTTATGATCATTCTATATTGATCTCATGTGTACCAATGTTCATGTTATCACATAAGAGAAACAGCATGTCAATTGGTTCCATGTCAAATGGCTTGTTGTGAAAATGTCTTATCCTTTCACAACCACTACATCTATTTCATGATCAATGTAGTGTAATGTCTAAAATAATCATATGTTATGGGCTTAGTTTGCCACTAACAGAGATGGTTTAACTACTTAAACCATCATCCCAGTGGGGCAATCCCAATTTATATACCACCCATAGAAAGTATTTGAAGATGATGCTGGGAGATGAAGCCCCAAATAAAAGCTTCCCTATAGAACCTGTGGGAGGTAATGAAGTCCCCCTCACAAGCTAAAATGCATTGAAATAAAATCTAAGTAAAAAGGCTTTATAGGTTGTTTTTAGATCACCCAAACCATGTGAATTTTGGGGAGAGCCTAGACAACTTCGTTTTATGCCTTTGAAATAAGGGAATGCCTTTGAAATAAGGGATAATTTGTAATTAAAATGGCATTTTTGATCCCATAAGCTCCCTATATGGGATGAGGGGAGAGCATACACGCATAAATTCATTTTTTCTCAAACAATTTTAACAAAACAAATGATAGATGACTTACACAAAACAAAAATTTGAAGTGAGTTTGGTTATAAGCACTGAATTGAAGTGTTTGGTGATGTTCTTTGGCCCCTTGGCCTTAAGTTACAAAAAAAATTGAAAAACAATCACAAAACATTCAATATAAACAAGCAAATTTTACCTCTTAAGCACCAAAGGAAAGTTCCTAGTTTTTTTTAAGCACTAAAAAGGAGGTTAAAAAGACTTAACTAAGCTCAAAATTATCTCTTTCCATGTTGGTCCTGAATAAAAAATTAGAGAGTTTAGTTTAGCTTTGAATCTCTTTTCACTTTGAGACAAGTAACTTTATAAAACATGCTCTTGGGTTTGTGTTTTTTAGAAAACACAGAGATCGTCACTGATCATAGTTGACTAATGCTTATTCTTGTAAGACCATTGCATTGATAACCAACTATGGAAAGTTGAAAACAACCATTGACAATTACCTGTGAACTTGAAGGCAATAATGTTATGCTTCAAAATAGATTTTAGGATAAAATGTCCAAAAGTTAGGCTTTTGGATCAAAACTATGATCAGACCTAAGACTTACAAAATCCAAATTATTAGAAACAAACTTGAATAAAGCTCAAAATGAAAAAATTTAAGTCATATTTCCCATGCAACCCATCATGGTTGATTGGCCCTAATCATCGGTTATCACTAAGAACCATTGATGATCACTGTGTAACCTATGAGTGCAAAAAAAACATTAGAACATAGGAAAAAAGCATATAAATTATGGTTTAAGGAATTTTTAATGACTAAAATGGAAATTTGAAATTGCCATAGTGTCTTCCTTGCTTAAATGGACCCCATGAGTCCCATAAAGTGTGCCAAGATGTAGGATTGGATTATAAAGAGGATCAATACAAACATTAGTCATAAAAAATCATAAAATGATGCATAAGAATTGACAATCTAAGACAACCTATTCCAATAAGGTTTACAAATGATAATGAAGGACAATTTGAAAGAAATCAATGCCAATTACCTTTCTAAATGATTCTACCATCTAAGAGTGGCTACAAGCATGTTTTTCCCCTTGATCTAGTGTTCTTATCTTTGTCAACAATGGATGCCAAGCTCCTCCATTACCTCTAGAACACTATGCATAGTCTAGTCTCAAGATAAGAAATCTAATCTAGGCCTATCAAATTCAGCTTGAAAATAAAACACAATGATCAACACAAAAGGTTGTGGAGACAATTCTGCATTATAAGTTTACAATAATTTAGCTTAAAAATGATATTTTATGCCCTTCTATTTATAGATTTTCAAAATGGGATAAGATCAACCATGACCATCCATCTCAAGATTGAGATGTGTGGCCATGAATTAATCTAATATTTGTAATTAAATCCATAAATATCCTCATAATGATTTGGGAGGAAGAGGCATTAATTAGGCATGGGTGCCCATAAACTAGATATTTGTTACATTTATGGCTTATGGATGCCACCCCATAGATCATGTGACTAGATGATGTAGATATTGAGAATTAATTTCCAATAATGAAATAATCAATAACCTCTATGGAAAATCCACTTGAGCTCTTTATTTGAATTAATTAGTTTAAACAAGATTAATCGATTTTAGTGCAATACTTTGAAAATTATTTCACAATTAATCAAAATGGCCAGAAAGTCATATTACTAGGTCATAATTTGAATCGAGAAGAATTAGAAGGTGATTTTAGATGAATATGGACCTTTATCCCATTTAGGATGTTGTCAAAACAAAATAACAAAGTTACATGATGTGTACTAATGAATTAGAGGAAAAGAGTGATCTAGAGCACAAAAAGGTGAAATCATCATTGTGACTCGAAATGAATTGATCAAAGTTAGGAATCACATAAAATGTATTTCCCCTTTTAGGGATAGATTAGCCTAAATTGACACTTGAATATGATAATCTCGAATAATTTAGCATGTTTTTAGTGATTTTGCCCTAAATTATACATTTGAATGCAATTCGAGTAAGATTGACAATTTCAACACAAATAGTGTTAATAAATGGATGTCTGCAATTTGAAGAGACCTCAAGCTAATGTACCTCTCACTAAATGGGATGTTTGATAGAGAAAAATAGTGATGAATAATATGAATGATGTGATAGATAAGATAATAGATAATGAACAGATGAAAGGGATGCTTTATAAGTGTTGGATGTGATTGATAGTGATGTATGCATTGCATGGTTATCAATTGATGAGTTATGACATTAATAATATCGATGATTCCCCTATAAAATACAAATATAAGGGAGTGAGAGATGATGATGTCATATTTTTTGACATGCCTCAATTGGGAACCAATCGTAATAAAAGAGATACAAGGAGAGCCACAAGCTTTTGACACATCCCAAGCAAGAATGCATGCTTGGGAGAGTTGTAGTCTTAAATTGATGATTTAATGGTTTGTTTGATGATTGATTTTATAGCTTAAGGAGTTGAATGATGAACTACCTAATGATAAGGATTTGACTAATGGATGAGAAGATGAGAAAAATGAGTGATTATGCGATGGCGACTGAGCTGACCTTAGAAACCTCATGTGATGGAGCATTGCCTACATAATCTAAAAAGATATCAGGTCAATATAGTTTAGGATATATTAGAAGATGACAAGGATCATGATGATGAAGATAAATTATGTTATTGTTAGCATAAATGTTAGTTTTTAGATAGATGATTAGACTCAAATGATAGACATGAGAATATGATGGGTAACTTATGAGTAGATAGAGGATGGAAAACTTGGATAAATGATTGAATATTAGAGTTTAGTCATGGTTGACATGATCAGATTAGGTGATAATATAATTTATTAATATTTATGTGATGGAATGTGGATGTGATGAGAAGTTTGTCTATTATCAAGCCAATATTATTATAATAAGTCTCATCATAGTTTATGTAATCCTATTAAATATAACATTAGGTAATATGCACCATGGTATATGTATGTGACCATGATGACATTTTACCAAAGCACATAAGCATAAGAGGGGAAAATCAAGAACTTTTTAGAGGGTATCCAAAAGTGTGAATGTGGCTTTTAGTGTCGTTACAGCATCCTTGTTCATTTCACCCTTGAAAGAAAAGAGACATGATGTAAGACTAATTAAAATATTAATATATAAACAAGAAAATTATAGACGATCAAACATATACAAATATATAACTGATAAAAGTCATGAAAACAAGTCAAAAAAATAAAGAACATACAAATAACACACATACATATCTACATTATGATCTATGTCTTATCATATTGTCTTTATGAGAGTCAACAGGATGAGTGATCAAGTTATGAGTTGGACTAAGTTGGTCATGATGATCATTATGTGAATTTGGATTAAGTATATGGTCTTGGATAAGGGTATGGACTTGGATTATACTAAGGACTTGGATTACGATAACGATGTTGAAGACATGAGACAAGACGACCGAGATGTTTAGGACTTATCATAAGATGATATAAGACATGACTAGTAGGATGTTTAGGGCAGAAGACAAGGAAATATAAGATAAGATGATTTAGATGTTTTGTATTTTTTGGATTTTATAAAAAAAATTGGCTTTTTAGAAATATTTTAATTTTTAGGGTTTTTTGTTGGTATGTATATACAAAAGGGGGTCACTAGAAAAGGGAAAATTAAGACTAGTGTAATCACCTAAAAGTGGTATTTGAGTGTTAAGAGTGATAATTGAGATAACTTATTCCTAAATTAGCCCTAAACCTATCCTAAAGCCTTTTATCACACTTTTCTAGCCTTTGTGCAAACTATAGGCATCCCTAGTCAGCTAAAACATAGTCTCATACCCTCATTTCTAGATCTTGGACCTTCATGCCCAGTAGCCTACCAATTGGAAATTAACACCACATTAAGGAAACTAAATCCATGTGGTGCAAGTGTCCCCAAAATGGTGCTAATGTCTTTTTCCTTAACTTTTTTGAATGAAAATATTTTCAAAATTAAAACCCTCGTAAGGTTGGCCTAAGCATTTTTTATTGTTTGCACAAGTTATAGAACACTATAAATACATGACCTTTAGACCTCTATCCACTAGATGAAAAATAGATGCAAAATACCTATTTAAACATGAAACAAGTTGAGCAAAATCAAGGATAGTAATCCCTATTCTTCCCTACTTTTGCATATTACCATCTATAGGTACCCTAAGCTCAGATTTTCTAGATTTCTAATCTCAAGTGCACTCAAGGCATTTCAGACCACTATCATTCTAGCATCACTTGCACTTGTACCAACACTTAGGTGGGGATAATTACATCAAGATTTATCCCTCCTCAGAGTATTGGTATGTAGGCAACTCTCTCCACAATGTGGTGTTGAGGATTTCAAACCTATCCTACTAACAAACACACTTTTTAGCTCATGCCATAATTTCAAGGAGGATTAGGGTTTGCATCATAAATTAGTTATTATAGGCATAATATAGAGTTTTAGATTTCATGCATACAATAATAGAACCCATAAACATAGGCACATGTGCACTCAGAATTTAGGAGCAGTCCTACATAGAGGACACCAGCACCATTTCCAAGACATTAGAACCACATAACGCTACTATCCAAGTGTAGCATTACTATCCAAGAGAGGATATGACACATGGATCTGGTTGATGACACTCAGACATGTTCATATCTTATTTTTTAGCACTTATATCTTATGTATCAGGTGTTTTTGAGATAAATCTCTATTTGCACATATTTATTATTATTTTTAAAAAGTCAAAGCAAGTCAAAATCTATAATAAATCAGTGGTTATTTATTGCATATTCTTTCACTTATTTAGACTACTTATCCCTTTAATCAAAAATAAGATTTACATAGCTAAAACTTAAAAGGTTAAAACATTTGGTGAACCTGACCTACTTTGAATATTGCTTAAAACCCTAGTTTCCCTTTTCCAAATTTGTATGCACTAAATTAGGGTTACAAACTTATATTTTTCTATTTTTTTGGCATAACCTAGCTTATTTAATCAATCTCACATTAGGGTTTCATTTATTTAAATAAAATTTATTTTTTTACAAAATAACCCTAATTTAAAATTCCTAACCCTAGATGCTCTTAGGGTTTGTATCTTATTTTGTTTATGTTCATATTTTAGTTCCAAAATATTAGATTTGATTCCATATTTCTTTTTTGCAATCTTTCTTAGATCAATATTATTCAAAGGTTCAAAATATTCAAAAACTTCTTTTCCTACTTTTAAAACTATAATGGAATATTTCAATAGATTTGATGAAATTAATAAGAAACAATTACAAGATTTTGTGTCCAAACATGCGGATATATAAGATGACTTCATCACTATTATTCAGGAAGAACTCCAAAAAATAAATAATGGTCAATCTTCAAATTCTCCAGTTAATAACATTGTTACACCTATAGTGGGGCCAACTCAGCTAACACAACCTAAAATTTTAATTCAACAACCTTCAATGATAGCTACACCTCTTATGACTAGTTCCAAACTCTAGATGTATAATCCCTTATGCATGAGATTCATACTCTATAGGCTAAGGTGTTACATCTTGAGAAGGGATCCACTAGGATATCACATGCCTTGGATTTTAATATTCTCTTACATACACCTTTTTCACATCACATAGATAAAACTCCCTTACCATCTAGTTTTGTGGCACCTAAGCTTACATTATATGATGGCAAGGGTGACCTAGAACACCGCCTCAGAGCTTTTCATGCAGCATGTTTGGACTACATGTCTAACTATTGGATTCTCATGAATTTATTTCTATGTAGTTGAAAGGATTATGCCCTACTATGGTTTTATGATTTACCAAATCAATCTATTAAAACATTCAATCCTTTGGTTGACATGTTTTTATCACACTTCTCCATCAATATCAGTGACAATATATCATATGCGCAAGTGACATAGTTAAAACAAGATTCAAATGAGCCTATCATAGATTATGTCATATGATACAAGACTACATTATCCAAATTGACTATCCCAATGGTAGATAAAGAGCTTTAGGACATATTTAAACAAAGTCTTTTATCAGCATTATGCGAAGCTATCTTGTTTAAGAAGTTTCCTACATTCACAAATTTATGCCACATAGTAAAGAAAGAGAGGTCAAGATTTTATCAATGGGAAAACTCAAGTATACCAATGTATTAGAATAAATTGTTAAGAGTTCAAATAAGCCTCCATACAAGGTAAGGGCCATTGAGAATAAGAGTGATCAAAAGGCCACAGTCAATGCAGTTTCTGAGCCATCTCCTAGATTGGTTTTTTCCACTCCTCAACACCGAATCTTCACCAACCTTCCAGAGTCACCCGCATGGGTTTTATAGAATCTCTTGGAATGCAATGTCTCATCTCTCCCTCCCATTAAATATTTTGATATGACATGGTCTCTTCCAAATAAATATGATTCTAACACATTTTGAAACTATCATAGGGCACTTGGCCATACAATAAACAGATACATAAGCCTAAAACATAAGATACAAGATTTGATTGAGGCTAATATTATTGTTGTGGGCATACCCATAGAAACACTAAATTCATATCAAACATAAGCTAAAACATTAAATATATTCTCAAATCCATTTCCAAAGTGCACAATGAATGAGGCAGGGAGCACATCAGATGTTCACTACACATATCAAGCACATCCACCACTAGCTTCATATCATACTATTACAAAGGAGTC
Source organism: Torreya grandis (assembly GCA_037957365.1). NCBI lineage: Eukaryota > Viridiplantae > Streptophyta > Pinopsida > Cupressales > Taxaceae > Torreya > Torreya grandis. Next base: position 3,928,785 of record JARHVA010000775.1, on the reverse strand, counting down.
ACACCCATTGCACAACATTATCAGCTTGTACCATACTATAGTTACACCTAAACCACTCATCACATTCACAAAGAAGGAGATTGTTGATGATGATACATATTTACATGCACTCTTTGTATGAGCATACATAGATCATCATCCTATCTAGAGTGTTATGGTTGACAACAAGTCAAGTATTAGCATGTGCACTATGACACTTTTAAAACATTTAGGGCACTCAAAGTAGGATGAATTCCCCACATACACAATTATTAATTATTTAATTGGTCATGTTCATAACTCCATCAGGGAGATTATGCTTCCATTACAGGTGGGACTAGTATATATAGCCACTCAATTCTTAGTAGTATCTAGTGTAGATGTGTTTGATTTGTTATTGGGTAAGCCATGGTTAAAACAACTATGAGCCATCCCATATACAATACACATATTCTTAAAATATGTAAACATGAATTAGGTGGTCAAAGTTGAGGGGGTTTATCATATGAATATCCTCTACCTATTCCAGAGGGTAGTTACAACATGGTCACCAGTTACAGTGTTAGCACTATTACCAAATATAACATGATTATCAGTTATAACTCAGAGTACAATTCCTATGCCTACATCATAGAGGTTAGTAGAGCCACCAGTGTAGGTGAGGTCTACTCCTAAAATATCGACATGTATACATACTCTCCCATGGAGGCCATTATTAGAGAGATCCCTACATCAAAGATATGTCACAAATTCTATAAGACCATCTACTTAGTTAATGTCAAGATCAATATTATTGGGTTCTTGGGATTCTCATGATAGGGCACCTATATCACCTATGGCTTCTTCTACCATATGGGTTCTTAAGACCTCTATAGTTTATAAGACACCACATTCAGTGCCACAAATTCATAACACAATTACAAATATAGATACAAACATAGATTGCTCACTACAATAGATATGGGATCACAGTTGCCCTTTCACATAGCACACAAAATCACAATGATAGTGAATCTCCCATGAGACTCATCGGCTAGTATGGATCTTAACCTATTGTACCTGCTTTCTTCTCTCTTGATCCTTATACATAGTTTATTTTCATTTGCTTGTACATAACTTATATCCATAAAATACAAAAATAATATAACATGCCAAAACATAAAAACATTCAAATATTACTCAAATAACACAAAAATTATAGATTGTATGCATTTATATGTTTACATTTCATATATTTTCTAGACACTACATATGTTAGTTATCTTAGTATAGTTTGTTTTATAATACATACATGCTTCAATTATTCTTGTCAAGTGTTTGTAGATTGCTTACAGGTCTCAAGTCCACTACATTGATCTAGACTTGTTATCATCTACCCACTAGGGGTATATACACTGATTTAGGTGTATTCATTTGATATATCAACCCACTTGGGGGCATCTTACACATAGTTTCTATTACCAAGTTCTATCCTTACATTCTATACAATCTAGATTTAGCATTGTTATATCTTGATATTGATCATTGCTACTCATACTTGGATTTTTTGTCGACTATCACTATTTTAGACTCAGCATATGTACACTCTCACTCTTGATTATATTTTTACTACATTTATTCATGCTTTCATTTCTATCTTTCCTCATGTAGACTTGATTGTATTTTCTATGCTTCTTCTATTTGAGGGCATTTGAATATGCCATTGTTCTTTGGTTCTATGACACTTCTATTTATGTATGCATTGGACATGTTCCCAAGTCCCTTGTGTGCACTTTCCTAATTGTTTATGTGAACATTTGAACATGTCCTTCTATGTGGCTACAAGCCAACTTGCTTGTTGCTTACATATATGGACATTTGAACATGTCCTTATATGGCTTTTTTTATTATATTTAGCAACATATGCCTATCTCCCTTGTATTGTGGCCCCTTGGCTTATTTCACAAGTCTCATGTGTTTTTTATGTATTCTTTCTTATATGTGCCATGGCCATGACACTTGTCTTTGCTTGTTACTTACACCAGTTCTCAATGACATGAGGGACCTCATGCACCTACCCTTCTTATTTCGGTGTCATGATGGACATCATACACCACCCCTAGATAGCTACTTAGATTTATTATTATACACATTAATTATGTTAGGGTGTGGAGCTAAAAGCTTCACCAAGGAGCATACTTAAACAGGTTCGGGTCTACACAGACGCTGGCGTCGGTCAGGAGTGACCGACGTCGGTTAGTAGCAATTGCAGAGGCGCCGACGTCGGCAGTAAGGTCGGCCGGTGACGGTCACAGGCGAACAGGCAGGAACCGACGTCAGTTACCTGCGTGTCCAGAAAGCTATTTTCGTGGACAGCAGCGAGTGTTTGCATGATAAGTTTGAGTCGTGGACTCAAGCTTGCGTCTCTATTATTAGCAATATTATTTTTAGAGCCCTTGTTCAAGAGGCTTAACTGTTTGTTGTAAGAGCATGCTCAAGTTTCCTATTTCTATATGTAGGAAGATCTTCTTAGCTTAGAATGGTAGAATGAGTGTGTAGAACTGTAAGAGTAGAACATTGTGAATGTTTGAAGGACAGTACAGAGTTGCATCAATCCAGGTTGTTGGATTTGAGTGTACTTGAGAGAGAGCTCTTGAGGAATAGAGATCTAGTGAGAGATCTTGTGTGCATCTGAGAGAGGTGTGGAAGAACGAAGTTTCTTCAAATTGTATTCCTATTGTAAAGAGTTTCAATACAAGTTTTCAGGGTGTTTTCTTGTATATCTTGTTCTGTGCTATTTATCATTTCAGTTACTTATCTATCTGATTTATTTCCGCGTTTATTGCTTTCACAAGTGTAATCTATTGTTGGTTTGATCCCCCAACAAATTACATCTATCTTGACACCCTTGTGTAATGTTAGACATAACATACATCTTACATTACATACTTATGCTTAGATTCTCTTACATTCTAATGTTATGTTTGTGCATTGTATTGGTTTATCATGCAGTTATCATATATGCTCTAGCTAACACACATTTTACAAAGCTATTTCTTTTGAGAGTAGTTCTTACACAGGTTAAATAACTACCCTCAAAATAGGGGTCATTCACATGGGTTTGTCACATAGATCATGCTCATACATTGCATTCACAAAACATTTTTCATCACACAAGCTCAATTTTAGAAAATTAGACAAAGGTAAAACACAAGAAAAATGGAGAATCATAAATCAGTACAATGACTCAGCTTTTAGACTAGACAAACATTAGTGCTTAAATAGGGACACTAGCACCACATGAAGCTATTGTCCAAGATGTGGTGTTATTTGTATGCACTAAATTGTGCTCACCCCGCTAATTATACTAATTATGCTAATTCTCATCAATTTAGTCTAATTCCCATATTTCCTAGCTAAATTAACTAATAGCCTAATAACCCTCATCCCATTCCCATATCCTATACACCTTACTCAATCCCAAAAACCAATTAATCCCTTAATTAAACACGTAATAGAACCTATTACCCACTATCCTACTCCCTAAACCAACTACCCAATTTAAAAATACAAAAATAATCTACCTACCCAACTACCACCATATTCTAGCCTCTCCTAAACCCCTAAACCCTATGGGATATTTCTAGAATTGGAGGATTCTATAAATCTCCCCCATTTTAGCCCCCTTCTCTAGAATTCTCTATTTCTAGAGATCTCCATGGAAAATCCTTAGCCATTGATTTCTCCCTCCATGCCTATATAACCAAGCTTTTCCTCCTCCTTCAAACCAACTTGGAAAATTATTAAATTGTTGCTATCTTGCATCAAAAAAAGCCTTCTTGCATCCATCCATAGCCACTGTCAAGCTCAATCATCCATTTGGAATCCATTATCAACATCAAGCAAGCAATCCAACACTCTCAAATTTAGCATCAATAATCCATTTCACAATCCTGGAGTGGAGCCATAAGGAGGTAAAGTGATGGTAAGAGTTTTCTTATTATGTTGATTGCCTCTTTTATCCATTCCTGCTAGTGTGTTTAAGTTTTTGGATTTTATTACTAAAATTGGTAATATAGGTTGAATCTAAAATTTAGTACACATTATTGGTGACCATGGTGGGACAGGGTCCTCTTTTATTAACATTTTTGTGGTTATAAGTGTTTTATTTCAAGCTTACAGGATTTATTAAAGAAGAATTTATGGCTTCCTAGTTCAAAATTTTCCATCCACAGTTAGTTCCAAGTATTAGCTTTGAAACTATGACTTTGCAAGGTAATCAACAACTTTTCCTTGACTGTTTTGCTTAATCCATAGCCACCCAATAAACTGTTGTAGTTTTTCCATGATCGACAAATTTGTATAGTGCCATTTTCAATTTTACCATGCAGGCACTAGTTTTTCAATTATATATACAATAGCATAAATGTAGGCTTTATATATATATATATATATATATATATATATATATATATATATATATATATATATATATGTATGTATGTATGATGGTAAGAGTTTTCTTATTATGTTGATTGCCTCTTTTATCCATTCCTACTAGTGTGTTTAAGTTTTAGGATTTTATTACTAAAATTGGTAATATAGGTCGAATCTAAAATTTAGTACACATTATTGGTGACCATGGTGGGACAGGGTCCTCTTGTATTAACATTTTTGTGGTTATAAGTGTTTTATTTAAGGCTTACAGGATGAATTATAGAAGAATTTATGGCTTCCTAGTTCAAAATTTTCCATCCACAGTTAGTTCCAAGTATTAGCTTTGAAACTATGACTTTGCAAGGTAATCAACAGCTTTTCCTTGACTGTTTTGCTTAATCCATAGCCACCCAATAAACTGTTGTAGTTTTTCCATGATCGACAAAGTTTTATAGTGCCATTTTCAATTTTACCATGCAAGCACTAATTTTTCAATTATATATACAATAGCATAAATGTAGGCTTTATATATATATATATATATATATATATATATATATATATATATATATATATATATATATATATATATATATATATGTATATATATATATATATATATGTATGTATATATATATATATGTATATATGTATGTATATATATATATATGTATATATGTATGTATATATATATATATATATATATATATGTATGTATATATATATGTATGTATATATATATGTATATATACATATATATACATGTATATACACACACACACACACACACACACACACACACATATATATATATATATGTGTGTGTATATATATATATATACATATATATATACATACATATATATATATATATACACATACATACATACATATATATATATATATATATAAAGCCTACACTTATGCTATTGTATATATACAACTAGCTTCAATATAAATCAACTATATGACTCTCTATCTTTCTTAGTTAGTTATGGTAAATTAGGTGGATTTTTTTAACATTATGTATATAGTTTTGAATCTTGGATTAATGGTCTAAACTATGTTTTCCCGTAATTTGTTGTAAAGTCACAACTAGGCCATTAAATGACTTTATAAAATAGCACTAATTTTGGTAGTTTATAACAGCTCTATGTTTGGTTTTATTTCTGATCTTGCCTATTTTTATGACCCCTGTACAATTTATAACTTGATTTATACCCTTTCAGATCATATTTTTCTCCATTTTGTGCATAGGTATGGCACTAGTCTGTAGGATTGGCAACCTCAATTTTCTAACAAGATTGGGTCATCTTTTATTTTCAGTCATATTCTGATAACAGATAAGTTTTATGTTTTTTAACTAATGGATTTGGTAATTTAAAAAGTGATTTTTATCTAGTTAATAATTTGGCTCTTTGATTGAATCCCTTTTGCATCATGCTTTGATATAATTCTATACCATGCTCAGACCATTTGATGTAATTATCCCAATCCACAAGGCCAAATTTCTATTTAAATAGATGGTTTAAATTTGTAATTCATAAGGAATTTACAATCTGAAACTCTCTATAATAAGAGATCACACCTCAAAAATGGTTTGTCAGGAAATCTACATTGTGCCCTGATTGATAGATGTTAATTGCATTTAATAAATGCTGGCAATATAGTAGTTATTATTTGGCTAAAACAAACTAAACTATCTTTTGATGGAACTTTTTCCAACTTTCATGTATAGGATGATTTCATTCTTTCCAGGTTAACCATTTTAGCACCATTCAATTTTGTATAGCTAATCTTGTTATGTAGGTCATCATCTCACTATTATGTTGTCTTTAGCTTCAGCTGTATACTAACACTATAGGTTTTAACAATATAAATAAATGCAAACCATTATAATTCAATGACAAGTGAATTACTTGTAGTATATATCCTCTTCAAGTCAATTTGACCGATAAGAGTTGCTTTTTGAATAAGCTTTTGAATTACATGGTAGCTATACATGACCAGGTGGTGCATTTAAAAGCTAGAACCAACTCTCTATACCTAGTAATTACTAAGATCCGATTGATGAACAAATTTTCCTTGATATTAACCATATTATAATTTATGCATTCACTCATAATATTACATTTGCTTTTATAAAATTCTAGTAATTTTCCATATGCACTAAGCACTATGTTGTATTTTGTTATCTACTTGTAGGGGATACCATCTTCTATCAACTATAAATCACCTTGATTCAGCTAAACACATGGCATATTGTATGTATTGGCCTTCACACTTGGCTACAAATACTAGATAGGGAATAAGTGTAGGGTTTTAACCTATCAAACACATTTAAAATGCCCACTAGGTAAGCAAAATCTTCAGCCTTCTAGAAATTCTCATGTAGGATGGCATACAACTACCATGTCCATCTAGATTTTTCACCCACGTAACCTATTTTGTCAATATTAATATTAGTCTAATCTTATTTTATAATTTAAATTATATTAGTTATTCAATTTGTTCTCTCTAGTCTAGTCTTAATATATCTATAATACGTAAATTACATGTTTTACATATAAATCAATAAAAAGTTTCTCTTAGACAGTCTAGTTTAAAAGTTTATAGACCAAAAAATAAAAATAATAATAATATAAAATAGAAGTCAATTAGTAGTAATTAATGTATTATTGTCTTTTAAAAGTTTTTACTGACAATCATAGTCTTGTAATAGTTTTATAAGTTATTTTATAATTTTAAGTTTTTATAAAAGGAATTATAATTTGTACATTAATAAATAGAGGTAAATTTTGTTCTAACCTGAAGGTTACTAAATCTAACACTGCTAACATCATTTTTTGTAGGTTCACTTGTCAAAACACGTAAAACTAAAACTACTAATCATTGTCTTTCAAGATACCTCTCTTGAGCACCACTTAAAACTACTAGTCCATTTTGATGTAGGACCCCTCAAGGCCAAGGTACCCCATTTTGTTTTCTAACCATTGAGCTTACAAAAAGGGGTGCCAATAGCATATTATCTCAATTTTCATTGTATATACATCCTCATTGTAAAATATTTTCATTATATATACTTGCTTGTGTGAGAGTGTGTACAATACTTATATCCCTCATATGTAGGTAATTAATCATATTGTGCTTGTCTGTTTGTTGACCCCTGAGTCTAAGATAGCACATGACATGGAATTCATCTCCATACATGAGCTTATCAAATAGGGGTTAGTGACATGTATTTCATCACCACACACTAACCAAACTCCATGTTTCGGTAGAGTCTAAAACTTAGGAGAGTTATTATTACATGCCTAAGAAGAATTCCCCATAAAGGGTTTCATGGAGTGAGGGGTGGCTAATCTCTAATATGCAGGGGATCAAACAACATCCTATATGGACTTAGGCCCCACTATACTTTCACATATATAGGGGATGCACCTATAAACCTTTGTGTATACCTAGATTAGGAGCTTTTGGTCATAATAGTTATACCACTACATGAGTCAATATCAGCTCCAAAGTAGCTATTGAGTGCAAGTGGGGTTGATAGGGTTCAGTTAATATCATAATGGGTCACTGACCTACAACCTCACTTGTGAAGCCATTAGATGTTGTGAGCATTGGATTACACACCCTTAATAGTTGATTAATTTAGGATTCATACTTAGATGTGTTTTTTAAGTGTTGTGTAAGACTCGTATTATTTGCAAGCTAAGTTGGCCATACCTTTATTTAACATGTGATACTTTAGACACCTCTAATTTAATACTCATCATCTCATCATCATATCACCTTATATCATTCACCCATCCCACATGCCCACCTAGTATTCATCATCCATCTCCCATTTGTTACTCCTTATTCCACATCTAGCATCCACCTAATATCTATTTTATATCATCCATCCATCCCATACCACCCTTGAACACTATATTTTATCTTAAAATATTATGTGTGTAATATCTTAGATACCCCTAGGCAAATATCCATATTCATCCAATTACCTAATATTCATCTTATATCCTCCATACCCTAATCTTCATTCTAATCCACTATCTATAACTACTATCCACCCCACTATATCCATCATACTACTCATTCGCATAGCAATCACACCTTTTTTTAGTACCTAGATTGAATATACCCCATGCTTTTACCTCTTCAACATCCATTTGTATATATCTCATCTTGAGGAGATTAAATCCTTATTTTTCAATCCTACATCCACATATTCTATCCACCTGATACCCATCCTATATCTTATGTTCATCCTATATATTCTATATTCCATCCCACATTATCCACACCCTATTCTTGTATCTTCCACCTAATCTATTGTCCATCTTATATCATATACTTCCTTTGTATTAACCTTTCATCCCACATTATTATAAGTACTCATCTCAGATCCCCCACACCCTAGCCTTTTATCTTCCATTTAATAGAACTTATCTACCCTACTCCATCCTATATCATCCACTCATCTTGTGTTAGCCACCCATGCCACATCATACCTTATACCCATTTAGTACCCATCTTATATCATTTGTTACTTACAACATCTCATATTTATCCATCCACCTAATATCCATTCTATAGCCTTTATTCACCTCATATCTCCCCAGTGATTTCTATAACCCATCTTATCTATCCTATATCTTCCATATTCACCATGTATTCCCCATCAATCCTATAACTTATATTCACCTCATCTTATATCTTTTGTTTCCCATACCCCATCCATCTTATATCATCTCATTACTCTTGAATACTACATTTAATCTTAGAATCAATTTTTAGTGGTCACCTATCCTCTTAAGTCATTATTGTCACATCCTACATCTTAAGACTAGGTATTATCAATGTACAGAGTCTTATCAAGATTATAATCTAGCCACCCATCACTCACCCCTATCAAGTGACTTCTTCACCTAGCACACATCCAATCATCCCTTTTTCTAGTGGATGAGGTATTTGATCCCATCAATCACTTTAATTCTTGATAGATTGGTCTCTTACAAGACTTTGTCTCTTGGTAATTCTTGGTCATCTCATCCCTTTCTAAAATATCATCATATGATTCTCTTTGACCACTAGTAAATTTGGTGTCTAAACTAAGTTAGTGTTCAAAATCTCCACATCACCTATCACACGTCATCATATCTCTTTTCCCATCATCCAAAATGGTCACTCACACCCGTGCCCAAATTATAATTAGACAAGTTTTCAACCAAGACTTTGACCCATTGGGGAATCTAGTTGATCCAACTCAAGATCATGATGATAGCCATAGTGATATACATACCCCCGAAGGAGAATATGAATGATTCAATCCCCCCCATAATGATGAGGTTAGGAATGTAATTGACCGTTATCTATATGAGAACCGTGATCATGTCCTAGTCTATGCCATATAAATAGGGGCACACTACGTTCTACTTTTGACCATACTCTCTTACATAATCTAGTCTGCCCTCCATCCCATCTAAACACACTTCATCCAAATATACATGCCAATCAATTACCCCAAGAAGAAGAAGGTATAGAACACAGATTTCTATAAGAATAATTCCCACTACCCCTTCGTAATAACCATGTTGAGGCTAATCAAAGACAAGTTGTCGTAGAAGATCGATTAGACCAAGTAACACAATAAATCAACCTCTTACTCTATAATCAATGCCCACCATCCCCTCGACAAAAAAACCCAAATAATAATGCCAATATCCACAATGTTACTAATACGAATAACACCAACAACACTCATATCACTTGTAATACTAATAACACCCATATTCCCCAAAATAGTCAAAATCAAACCTCCAATCCTCTTGGGGACCCTGCATTTGCACAAGAGTGGAGAGCAATGAAAGAGACACTCCAGTAAATAGGCCCACGCTCGCAATCTCTCAAGTAAAAATATGAAGACTTTTATTCTTCACCCTTGGACATGAGCATATTTCAAGTACCTTTTCCTTCACACTTTGAGGTACCAAAATTTGAAAAATATCAAGGGAAAGGGGATCCTAGAAACCATGTGCAATAATTTTATGTGGCTTTCCATGAGGTGGCTTATGAAGATGCCTATTTGTTGAGAAATTTTCCCAAAAGTCTTACTGGACCTACTTTAGAATGGTTTATGAATTTACCCAAAGGGTCAATATCTAGATTTGGAGAATTGACAGAATAATTTGGCAAACATTTATCTTTTAATATTGAGCATGACATCTCTTTAATAGACCTCTATAATACCAAGCAAAGAAATAGGGAGAGTTTGGCATCCTTCTTACAAAGATGGAAGAGTCTGGTAAGCTGCTTGAGATGTATAGTGCCTGAAAAAGAATTAGCTAAAATATTTGTAGATAATCTTAATTTTGAGCTCAAATATCAGATAAAGCTATAGTGTGATAAGACTTTTGATGAAATAATAGAGAAAGGGATGCAAATCAAAAAGGCCCTTATTGAAAATGGGACCACCAAATTATACTCTCATAATGAGCATAGCCAAAATCATGATAACTCTTTTTTAGGAAAAACAAAAATCTTCAACAAAAATAAGAACATCATGGGAGATGGTGTGGCTGGTTCTAAATAGTAGCATGTACAAATAGTTTTAAAAAAGGTCCCCACACAACCAAATGTTTCCTCCATCTGAGTTCTATGAGGTAAGCCAAAGCCTCAAACAGGCAAGAGACCACTCACAATCTTGGGAGTACTAATTGAAATAGTCTTAGATCAATTAATTGTTGCCAATATGATCACCTTACCTAAAATTAGACCTATGGATGATCGACAACCAAAACTAGATTGGTACATGAAGCTGAATTTTATAAATTTCACAAGGTCAAAGGACATGATATGAAAAGGTGTATGCAGCTTAAGAACTAAATTTAGGATTTGATCGAAAGGGGTGACATTGAAATAGAAGGATAAAATCCACCAAATCAATCAACAAATGGGCAGCTTAGCATTTACAAGGACCCACTCCCCAAGCATGACCAAAGAAATAGGAGACCATTAAGAGACTAGGATCAAGCCTCTTCATCCAACCACACTGACTACCACATCATGCCATTCCACTATAGCAATACTATTAAAATTTTCAACCTCTAATAACCCACTCTATCCATCATTCTAAAAATTGATTGAGCCACTACTGATTGCGTAATCACCACTAAATGCAATAAAATTATAGTTCTTGCAACACCACCTAAAGACTTGTCCACTTCATCTGCTACTCAGAAGGGCAGTGTTCCTAAAAAGGTTTCAAATTCTTCTAATAAGTCTTATGGCATAATTTAGCAACTCGAGAAAACCCTAGCTCAAATATCATTAATGGAGCTTCTTAAAACATCCATCCTACATCGATAATTACTAAACCAAGTCTTGAATGATCTTAAAGTCCCTAATGACTTGGATACCAATGAGTTCCAAGCACTAGTAGGCCATTTATCCCATTCACAATAGATTACTTTTGGTGCCCCGGATATGCCTCCAATTGGCCCACACCATAACTATCCCCTATTCATTGAAGTGTCCATATCCTACCATCGTGTCTCCTGGGTTCTCATAGACAGAGGATCAATGCTAAATTTATGTAATATGGACTTCTTGAAGACACTCTGATATTTGAAACATCTTTTGGGCTTACCTTAATAATGATCAAAGCCTATGATGATAATAAAAGGCCATCTACTAGGACTATTTACCTTCCCATCATTGTAGAGCATCTAGTGCACCAAACACTAGTCCATGTTGTGGATGTAGATTTACCTTATAATATGCAACTTGGACATCTGTGGATCTATGAAAAGCAAGTTGTTTTATCCACTTTACATTAGTGTCTCAAATTTACCCACTATGGAATGGAGGTCACCATCCCTATTGTAGTTTAATTAGGGTTTCAATTCATTCATTTATGGGGTTAGGCACTCATTCAATTATCCAAGTTAATTCTAGACTTATTACAACTAGGCATAGATGTAGTATACCCACATAGAACTCAACATTTATCACTTGACTGTGTTGGCATCAATTAACATAAGTTACAAGACTTATGCACTCACTTGAATTGCAATAGATAAAGAACTAGGGCTCGCGTTGGGCTAGTTGTGCCATGGTGAAATGCATCATATGGAAGACTTGGTTATTTAGTGAAGGCTTTTGAAAGATTCATTGGGGAAAACCATTTCTACGTGGAGTCTGTTAGTCTATAGGCACAAAGCCTATTTAGGGAATTAGTTATAGTCATAGGAGTGCAAACCTATATTAGGTTAGTTCTATGATCTCAAGGGCACAAGCCTTTGTATTACTAAGATTAGCATCATTCAATGCTTTGAGGGGTCAATGAAATGCCTTAGATCAAGTTCATACTATATCTCATGCTTCTTTCAAGGCATCAAAGCTTGGGCACATGACTTTTCTTATACTTAGGCTATTTTAGCAAAGTATGATAATGACATCATCTTTTACACAAGGATGACATTAATAACCTAGACCAGAACTTTGCTTAATAAAACATTCATATATTAAAATTACATCATTATAACTATTAATAGTAATTATGAAATTCAATAATGAAGTGAAAGACATTTAATAAAAGGACATTATGTATCATGACAACCATTATTATTCATATACTTAAAGCTTTAAATACATAGTACATAAGGTAGAGTACAAACTTCACTAACTAATTATCTACCTAGGGGCTCACAAGCGAGTTTGGGCTTACAAAAATGGAACCTTAGTGGCATCCATATCTAGAGTCAATTTTATATAGCTTTACTACATTTGTTTTCCTCCTTTATTGGTTTGAGCTTGACTTTATAGCACACAGGAGCATCTCTGTGTTAGGGTGGAGAGTGCATGTTAGGTGTTGATTTGGAGCCTTTGTTGATAATTTCACTAGATCCATCACCTTGCATCCCTTACACTACAGTCACCACATGTAGCCACTCATGAAGATGTCCTAAAAAATTGGGTGCCAATTAACCACCTACCAATTGGCACCAGGTCTATGATGATTGCTCTAGCTGGCACAAAAGATACCAAAATAAAAATCATGCTAAGTAATTACCTCATGTTGAGATGTCTACTGAGTTGGTACGGAACCATACTTAGATGAAATAAGGGCCCAATATTACCCTATACAAAATTACTAGTCTATCTTGGACTAAGATTTCAAAGCTTTTGACACATCAAACTTAGGCGTGCTCACTTTTATCTTGATGCTCAAGTCCTCAAAGCCCTTGATGGTGAGATTGAGTTCCTCAGCGGTGTTATCTATCTCCATGGAGGTGGTATTGATCATGAGCACATATGTCTTCTCTAATTCCTTCTTGAAGGCCTCAACACTTGCCTTAGCTTTTTTCACTCCTCTGTCCAGGATTTCCCCTTGTTCACAGGCCTAGGTTTATAAGGCACAAAAGAGTGCCTCTAGGCTTTGGTCTTGGTCTTTGATCTGTGTGCTTAAGGCATTAAACTTCCCCATTATCTGGGTGTACTTTGACCTACTTGTAGTTTACACCTATGCCATCAGCTCCTCCCTCTCCCCCTTTACCTACTTGAGGTATGCATCTATGACTAATGCCTAGTTAGAGAAGCTACAAAAGATGGCATCGATTGTATTTTCACCCTATTGAAGTTTGGAAATGAGTTCTAATTCTTTGATATTTACATCTAGCTCCTTTTTCAGCATGATGCATGGGTCATCCTCTTCTTCTTGCATTGGCTCTACCATCAACCTTGGGAGCATTTACTCCATTAGCATGCATACTTTGTCAACCTCTAAGAAGTTTGATGTGTCAATGCCATCTAAAAGGGATTGCTCGATTATTTTTATGCACTTGGATAGTTGTTACAACTTAAACTTCATGGCATGTGCTTCCTCTTTTGCATCCTGCATGATTTTATTCCATCTCTTCAGCCTAACATCATTAATGACGTTTTTTCATGTGACTTCATTGGCCATCCAAATGAGTGCATTGCAAAACTTGATTGGGTTCATGGCATGGGGATTTAGGATGAGGGTGTCATGCCCCTCCTCAAGTTTATCTATGCCTAATATGGCCTTATGAGGCACCTCAAAGTGAGGCTCATCCATGTAGCTATCGAATGCAAATGAAAGTTGTTGGTGCATCCTAGTAGTGGTAGACTCGGGGGGGCATGTATTCAAACATGTAGAAGTCTTCCTCTATCCACCTTTTTGTGTCTTTTTCTTGAGGCCTAATTTTGTACCTTCTTCTTTTATGATGGCTATCTCCATGTGTTTTATTCCTCTTCATCAGCACTACTTCTCTCTTCAATGCTTTCCTTTGAGGTTTCTTATTCCTATTCATGTAGGGGTTCTTCTTCAAACTTTTCCCCTTTATCTGCTTCTTCTCCCTTGGTGCCAACTTTGCCCTCATATTTTTGTTGGGTCTCTGTGGCATTATTTATTTGTTTCTTTTCTAAGGTACCATCATCACCTCCCTTTTCTTCAGGTGCCCCTTCACTACTTACACACACATATAGTGTAACTTGGTCTGTTGTGTTGGTGGAGGCACTAGGCACCTTTTTATTGCTTTCTTAATTGGTTCTGCACTTATGACAACCTCTTTTTCATCCTTCTATTTCTTGGTCTTCTCTTCTTGGGCCTTCTTTTTCTTGGCCTTCCTCTATTTTAATAACACTAAGGCCTTTTCTTCCTCAGCCTCAACTCTATCAATATGCTCCAGAGTAATTTTAGTTGCCTTCATGGCCTCTCTTTTCTTCTCTAATGCTAGTTCCATCTCTATTTCTTCCTCGTTGTGGCCCATTTTCTTCCACAAGCTTCTCTTTTCCTCCTCAATTCGTGAAGGATATGTGGAGAGCTCTTTTATTGAGGTATTGGGAGACTTTTTTGCCTCTCTAAGTGCTATGGTAGTGCCACCTTGAAGGGCCTTTTGGACTTATGATATGCTAGGCTCTTCTCTTACTTCTACAATGTATACCTTGGTCCCTCCTCCTTCCTCCTCCTTTGTCTCTTCTCATGCCTTTTTCACCTCCATTTCCTCGTGTGCCTATTGCACCTCCATCTCTGCCAATGTTATTATTGGCATCACATCAGGCCCCTTAGACTTCTTCTTCTCCTTCCTATTAGAAGATGTAATCCCTAGTGTAAAGGTCATGCACTTCTTCTTTGGTGCTGAAGGAGTAGCTTCCTCGTTGGAGGTGATCCTTAACTTTATGTGATCTTGAATTTCTTCAAGTGTTTCTCCCTACTTTTTTTGGGATATTTTTTATATGTTAATAACACTGGCTTCCTTTAGTCACCGATCCAAAGGGGAAGATCATCATCCTTATCAAGGTCTGTGCCCTTCTTTTTTGGCTTCATTTCATAATATAACATGTGTATGTGCACGAGTATTACTTCCTTTGGAGGAGATGGAGGTCACTACAATCCGAGTCATCCTCCTCATCTTTTGTATCTTTTTTGCCCAAGTGTACATACTGACACCGTAACCTACTCCTCTCCAAATCCACAGCCTCCACCAAGATGTCCAACTACTGCACATTGGGAATTCTCCTTAGCACATCCTTGAAGTAATTCATAGAAAATAAATAAGGGAGTTTTAGCTAGCTTGAATAGTTGTTGTCTATGAGTGCCAAATGCACTACACATAAGTTTTGCATGAAAATGAAGGTCACCATTCCAAACATGTTTTGGGAAAGCTCCTCAAGGATGCACCATTCCATCCGAAATGCCTCTATTTATTGGGCACACTGCCCCATTACTTGAGTCTTGTATTTATGGGAGAAGGTGGGTGTGTAGGTAAAGTCCTAGTACTTCATCACTAGGGAGTCCTTGTGTGTCAAGAAGACCCAAAGATTATCTTCATCACCATTAGGCATGTTGATTTCCTCCATCACAATTAAAATCAACATTGGCTCCCACCTGAAGGTCTCTTGTGTCATGTGACACTCAAGCACATTATTCACCATTTTTTTAGTAATGAATTTTTCTAACTTGAACTTGACCCCCTGTGCCATATGGTGGGTGATGCATAGGTAGGCCTTGGTGATGTCCATCCACCATTTGTTGGGTAAAATTTTTGAACTTATGAGTTATGCCACTACCCTCATGTTAGGGTCCTTGATATCCTTTATTTGGAATGTGAATCCTCCCTTATAGTACTTGAGGATTTTTATGACCCTTTCTACTTAAACATCATCCACCATCATCTGGTGGATGTTTGCATTAGAGTCTTGAAGCTTGGTGATTTTTCTAATTAGGCTCACTAATAATTTCGTGCACCTTCCTATAAAGTAAATACCATCTCCATGGATGCATGAGAGGATAAATTGCATGAGTTTTGCTAGCTTCCCAAAATATGGCTACTCATAGAGCAGAGTTGCATCAATGGTCACAAGTCTACCTCAAATGAAGATATTAAATAATGCCGTACTCGCTTCTATCTTAGCCCCCGTATCAACCACTTAATCTTATGCTAGATATTGCACATTGTTTGAGGTGTGGTGGTTATATTTTTTTAGCCAATAGGTGTGCATGAAAGATACCTATTTCTCTCCTATCAAGACCTCTATGGGAAACTACATTTCCTAGTATGACATATTTGCGAGTGACTCATGATCAATTACTATGATTCTAACCCCTTCCATTAGCTATGATTTCTTATTTGCAATGGCCATCTCTTCTATCATATGTACCTGTTTTACATCCTTCTACACTTGTAGTGGACCAAAACTCATTTGTTTCTTTCCTATTTTGAACTGACTAGAGTTGAACCATGATCTATTGATTTTTTTGAAGCCTCTAATGTTTCTTGGTGATCCTCACAATTATAGGATCTATGACTATAACTTCAGCTTTTGAGATTTTGGTTTTCATTAATGGTGGCCTTGGCATCACTAAAAATTTCTCCTACTTGGTTCTCTCATAATTCTTACCCCATAAGCCTCCTTTCTAATCTCAATAGGAACACAATCTCCTTCTCTTTGTAACCATTCTTATTTGGTGGTTATGTGTGGTTAGGGTTTCACTATGGTAGCATTCGCTCACTTTGACTCTGGTTCAACTCTAGTTTTGTTCTTAATTTTACTTAAGGTTTATAACCTAAACTAGTCAGCCTCTCACTTATTTATACTTTTAGTTCAATTATTGTCTTAATTGTAGGTGAGTAATGGCATGATGGTGCCTAGATTTCTTGAAATCTACTAAACCAAGAAATCCATGAAAATCCACTGCGACTTATGTATTTAATGTAGATATTTTTGCCTCCATCATCACCTCATTAAATTATTTTGGTAAAATGACATGTAGTTCAAACGATCACTTCTCACCTAACTTCAAGTGGATGTTAGGTTGTCTTGACGATCTTGCTCCTGCACTTTGTTCTTTTGGTATCACCTTTACCTTATTTATGTTAAATTTCATATGCACATGATTCAGCTACCAAAGTTTCATCTTCTCTTCCTACTGCACTTTCATTTCAAGTGCACTTTCCTACCTTGGTCAATTTCTCTATGCTTTCATCTCTTGGCTTGGCCTATCCCTACTCCATAAAAATCCTTTGTGTTGTTCCTCTAGTGCTTCACTCTCTAGGTGTCTTACATACTTAGCATCATGAGCACCTCTCTCACATCCTATGCACACTAACATCTTATGCACCTCACTTTATCACTTGGTACTCATATCTTCAAAGTTTGACAAATTCCATCCTCCTAAAAACTTAGGTGTCTAACCTTAGGTACTTAGAAAGTAACCTCACTTGATTCACCCAACTAGTGTTATGCATGGAAGCACCAAAATAGTTCACCTATAGGCTTGAAATCACCTTGCTTATTCACTCATCACCAACACAACACAAAACATAAGGAAATGTTTGGTTTGTACCAAAATTTATTTTGGTTAGCACAACACAATCAACTTATGACTAGGAATTCAGTGTCTAATGGCACAAGTGCCATCCTATTACTTATAAGGCTTTAATTGGTTGTTATTGAAATGCCTAAGGAGCATTTCACTTAATAATGTGCATAGATTCCATACACCAGTTTTTAATATGTTGTGGATGGCATATGGAGCCATCGACCTAATTTGTAGCTTTCTTAGGTGCTTGAGGTACTTGGAGTCATAAATTAAGACCAATGATCCTTCGGTTAGTACATTGTACTTAATATTCTTATCATGCCACAACTTTTGGCGTGTCTTCTCTATCTACTAGCTCCACCTTGCTTAGGCATGCACCTCATCCAAGTGTTTCAATCCCTCCAACATTGCACATAATGATTTTTGGTCATACAAATGACTAATATGTGCAATGCACAATGAGGGCACCATGAACTCTAATATAATTACTACCTTAGTTTCAAATACTAGTTGAAATGTTGTAGCCGTGTTTAGGTGCTTGTAGGTTATGTAATATGCCCATAATACTATTAACACTTGATAATCCCAATCTTTATGATAAACATCGCATATCTTCATGAGGAACGTTCCTAGTATCTTATTGAATGCCTCAATGGTTCCATTCACTTGTGGATGATAAGGGGTGGTCTTATGGTGCATCACCATGTATTCCATCAATAGGATATACATAATTTCATTGATAAAGTGTGTGCCTATGTCGCTAATCAAACTAAATGGGCACCCATAGTGACTTATGATGTCCTCCCATATGAAACTCATGGTTATGGTGGTTGTGCATTATTTTATTGGCATTACCTCGACCCACTTAGTAAAATAATTAGTGGCCACTAGAATGTATCATATGCTTGTGCACCTTACTATGGGAGTGATCGGCCTAACAAAATCAATAGCCTATTTTTCAAATGGCACCTAGGCAAGAATGGGGATGAGAGGCATTTCATATTGGTGGTTAGGCTTCCCTATGTGCTAGCATATGTCACATGCATTGGTACAATCCTTTGCATCTTAAAATAAACTTGACCACCATAAGCTTGATTGTAATACTTTGCATGCCATTGCATCTCTAGCATAATGGCCACCTTTTATCCCTTTGTCAGGAATCTAGAACAACAAACATGCTCTGATCCCACTTGTCAGGATGCGAAACCGGAAACATACAATTGATTACCAAAACTTCAAGCAACTTAATATGCGGAAATAAACCAGATTCACCAAGTAACTAGAATTCAGAGTAACACAGCATATGAGAGACAATACACAACTTGTATTAACACTTTATACAGAAAAGAATACAATAAAGAAGATGCCACTTCTTCTCCACCACCTTACAGAGGTTTCCCACACCTCAAGTGAACAGTACTTCTTCTCCCCAAAGCTCTCCCTCTCACAGGTCACAACACCCAACTCAAATACAGAGTTGGTGTTCACCTCCCATGCTCCACGCATAACACAAGTGCTCCACGCACTCCGTAAGCACTCCACGTGCTCCACAAGTACTCAAGGTACTTCAAGTAGATCTCCCATGAACCTGCAACAACCTGTAATTCAACAGACCATACTTATGGAAGGAACTTCCTTGCCTTCCTCTTGCTCTATCCGAGTACACACCTGTACTCCAAGTAGATCCTGCCTGATACTGCTCCCTGTTGTGTTGCTGTCTGTATGACCTTGCACACCTGCAAATCAAACAATGGTTCTGCTCACCTATGAACCTCGACCTTGCATACACATACACCTGCAGATCAATGATCTTACTTACCATGTAGATCTCCTATATAGGTCATGCAACTGTGACCAAGATCCTACACTCTTGAAGAACCCAGCTGGCTCTCCAATCCAGCACCAACACACCTGGTACTGTGGCACTAGGAGGAACGCACCATTGCTCTACCTCACACACAGAAGGAGCTTATAATTATGCTCTCTTACTCCCTAGCACACTTTTCCAATACAACCATGAGTCTATTATATAGATCTCATCCAAACAATAATTAGACATCTAATTACAATAATTAGATCCGCAGCTCTCAGTCTAAAAATAGATCTCTTCATGCAAACACTTGGTTCATTAGCTAACTGCCCGTAAATAGCTCGCAGTCAAACCACACAGGCGACCGACGTCGGTCCCTGTCTGCCTGGAGGTGACCGACGTCGGCCGATATATGACCGACGTCAGTTGCTTCCCTTTGTTGTCCTGCCGACGTCGGCTGATCAGACTGACCCCAACTTCTCTGCAATCTTCAGCAACCTCCTCTCCTGTTTGCATCAGTGAAGCTTTTAGCTCCACAATCCTAACAATCTCCCACTTGGAGATAAACAGCTGCACTGTACCTGTACCTATACTCTGTCTAATCTGTTTCCTGGTTTGTATCCCTCTTCAAGCTCCAACCTGAAGACAACCCACCACACAACCTGTGATGTACCTCCTGTCATCCGAGTACCTTGCCACATCCGAACCTACAACACCTGTAGTGAAGTCCTGACCCTGCATAGCAACACCTGCTGCCGGTCCCTCTCAGAAATCCTGAGAACCCACTTCCCCGAATTGGCTCCTAACTCTGACAGCTCCCACTGCATGGGAATACTCAGGTCTATACCAGACCTCATGTGATTTCGGACACTGTACCTATCCAACCCTTAGTGTGCTCCGGTTCTGCATCCCGAACCTCGCCAACACCTGATTCACATCAGCTCCCACTCGAGACAAAATCACCCTGTGATCTCCATGCCTCCCATGTCAAAGAATTCCGCTGCTCCAAACTCCTCATGACATGCCACTGAACTAATCTTACCCTTAGCTCAGCAAAACCTGTATGTACTAACCCTGCTATAGCAAAACATACCGTCCACATACAGTAACAGAATGATGTCGCGACTCATCATTCACCTGGTAAGGCAAACCACAGTAGTTACCTGACACTGACTAAAGCCATGCTTCATCCTCCACCTGTCAAACCTGGTACCACTGTCCTGCAGCTCCTCAAGACCATATGTCTGGTCTTCCGTCTCACGTATCCATTCTCTCTATTCTTCTACTAAGGAATCCATTCGTCTCTGTGCTTTCATCCAGCTGGCAAACCTACCAAGACTCCCGTCTGGTTCTGCATCATAATCCTGCCTAGCTCACACCTGTTTCCTGGATCCTTCCTGCTCTATAATCAGCAACAAGTATGAAGAAGAGGAACACGAATTTGAGGGCCTACTTACGCCTTCAGTCCTCCATATGGGTGTTTGAGACTCCTTGACAGCGTGCTGTCCACCCAAAATTCGTTACAGTGACCGACCTCGGTCACTCCACAGTCTACATCCGACCGACGTCGGTTCCATGCGTCTGTACCTGACTACCAACCTGCCAGCGCTGGTGTCCCTGCTGCCGACATCGGTCCTTATGACCGACATCGGTCTTACATACTGCCGACGTCGGTCCCACGACCGACGCCGGTCTTACCCTGCCCGACATCGCCGGCTTCGGTCTGCACATGACCGACATCGGCACCTGTCTGTTCGACGCTGGTTCCTCCTGACCGACGCCAGTACCTGTGTTCGCCTGTGAGTGATGACTTTTTACCCGCGAGCTCCTTTGGATCAATCTCCATGTCCAAACTGCCCTGCTCAGATGTATCCAGCCTCATCCACTGAACTCTATCCGCCATCTCCTCCAAGAACACCAAGGCTTTCCAGTTCTTAAGCCTGTCAAATATATCTGTCTTCCGCTTAAGAACATACATCTCCTTCCTGCTCATGTGACCAAGCCTACGAAGCCACGTCTCCGCAACAGAAGAAGAATCAGTAATATAAACAAGTAGATAAAGTATACCTGTTTTCTTACCACCAGCTAATTCAAGTGCTACCGCTGTGAGAGTTCTTGTGCATCTCTCATCACCCAATCTTTCTAAAGAAATTAGCCAAATCTTCAAACCTGGGACCTGCATGACCTTCATCAACACCTGTGTGTTGGCCGCCTGCAATTTCAGCTTCACTTCCCCTTTGCCAATTCTTTGGCAAGGCTTACCAGCTCCTCTACCTGGGGCTGCATGGAAAGAGGCAACCGAATCTTTTATCCAAGATTCAACTTTATCCAAGAAACCTGCAAACACATCCTGTGCAACAACACCTGCTACATCTGTATCTTCAGTTTCTTCATGATGATCTGTTACCAACCAACAATATTCTTTTACCTGCTCTTTCTTTCCATCGGACCGTGAGTAACCGTCTGTGCTTTTCAACTCCTCCATTCTTAGCTTACTTTGATCTGCCGTTGCTCTACTCCCACTCAATCAGAAACCCCTGAGAGTGCCCTGTAACCAAAAACACAACCTGCTTCCTGCAACCTTAGCTCTGATACCACTTGTCAGGAATCTAAAACAACAAACATGCTCTGATCCCACTTGTCAGGATGCGAAACCGGAAACATACAATTGATTACCAAAACTTCAAGCAACTTAATATGCGGAAATAAACCAGATTCACCAAGTAACTAGAATTCAGAGTAACACAGCATATGAGAGACAATACACAACTTGTATTAACACTTTATACAGAAAAGAATACAATAAAGAAGATGCCACTTCTTCTCCACCACCTTACAGAGGTTTCCCACACCTCAAGTGAACAGTACTTCTTCTCCCCAAAGCTCTCCCTCTCACAGGTCACAACACCCAACTCAAATACAGAGTTGGTGTTCACCTCCCATGCTCCACGCATAACACAAGTGCTCCACGCACTCCGCAAGCACTCCACGTGCTCCACAAGTACTCAAGGTACTTCAAGTAGATCTCCCATGAACCTGCAACAACCTGCAATTCAACAGACCATACTTATGGAAGGAACTTCCTTGCCTTCCTCTTGCTCTATCCGAGTACACACCTGTACTCCAAGTAGATCCTGCCTGATACTGCTCCCTGTTGTGTTGCTGTCTGTATGACCTTGCACACCTGCAAATCAAACAATGGTTCTGCTCACCTATGAACCTCGACCTTGCATACACATACACCTGCAGATCAACGATCTTACTTACCATGTAGATCTCCTATATAGGTCATGCAACTGTGACCAAGATCCTACACTCTTGAAGAACCCAGCTGGCTCTCCAATCTAGCACCAACACACCTGGTACTGTGGCACTAGGAGGAACGCACCATTGCTCTACCTCACACACAGAAGGAGCTTATAATTATGCTCTCTTACTCCCTAGCACACTTTTCCAATACAACCATGAGTCTATTATATAGATCTCATCCAAACAATAATTAGACATCTAATTACAATAATTAGATCCGTAGCTCTCAGTCTAAAAATAGATCTCTTCATGCAAACACTTGGTTCGTTAGCTAACTGCCCGTAAATAGCTCGCAGTCGAACCACACAGGCGACCGACGTCGGTCCCTGTCTGCCTGGAGGTGACCGACGTCGGCCGATATATGACCGACGTCGGTTGCTTCCCTTTACTGTCCTACCGACGTCGGCTGATCAGACCGACCCCAACTTCTCTGCAATCTTCAGCAACCTCCTCTCCTGTTTGCATCAGTGAAGCTTTTAGCTCCACAATCCTAACATTGTGCATTATTTTATTGGCATTACCTCGACCCACTTAGTAAAATAATTAGTGGCCACTAGAATGTATCATATGCTTGTGCACCTTACTATGGGAGTGATCGGCCTAACAAAATCAATAGCCTATTTTTCAAATGGCACCTAGGCAAGAATGGGGATGAGAGGCATTTCATATTGGTGGTTAGGCTTCCCTATGTGCTAGCATATGTCACATGCATTGGTACAATCCTTTGCATCTTAAAATAAACTTGACCACCATAAGCTTGATTCTAATACTTTGCATGCCATTGCATCTCTAGCATAATGGCCACCTTTTATCCCTTCGTACACTTTGCATAAAATGGAGTCTCTTTCATGTTCTAAGACACATCAATGTAGGACTTCATCTCAACCTAGTTTTTATAGTTCCCCATTGATGAGCTAAAAGGGATGGTACAAACTACAAGTTATTTATTTTCTTTAGTTATCATAGTCTAGGATGCAGATCCAGATGTTAAAAAGTATCTATTTCTACCAAGTCCTTAGGAACATACTAGATTCTATAGAGTTGCATATCTGGCATGTCATCCTCGATTGGCACTATTGCATTATTAGAGTCGATGCAAGACAAATGGTCGGGGCCCAAGTTTTGTTTTCTAGGCTTGATGATAACTATGAACTAGAATTCTTGAAGTAGAACTATCCATCTATAAATACATGCATGAAGAATAGGGTTATTCATGAGGTACTTAAAAACCTCATGATTGGTGAAGAAAATGAATGGGGTTGCCAATAAGTATTACCTAAATTTTTGTAGGGTGCAAACCATAGCCAGTGCCCTGTGCTTAGTTGTTGTATAGTTCTACTCTATTTGGGTTAATTTATTACTTGTGAAGGAGATGGGATGATCCATTTTTCCTTCACTAAGTTGTGACAGAATAATGCCAATTATAGAGCTAGATGCATCGACATGGACATGGAATGGGGTCATCTAGTTGGGAAATTGTTAAATAGGTACGCTAGCCAATTTGAGCTTCAAAGTTTCAAAGGCATCCTCTTGCATTGTGCCCTAATAAAATAGGCAATCCTTATACAATATTTCCTCTAATGACACCCCAGTCTTTGCATATTTCCTTATGAATTTCTTATAGTAGCCACAATGGCCTAGAAAGGCACAAACATATTTTTGCATTGAAGGGGTCTAGAGCTGAATGATTATTATAATCTTCACAGGATCAATGAGCAGACCATCTTTATGGATGATTTCTGAGCAAGGTTCTAAATGGTGTTACAAAGATGCACTTCTTGAGGTTTAAGGATATTTGTAGCTACCTAAACCTTTCAAACATTAGGCACAAGTCATCATAATGGTCTTTTATGAGCCAATACATAGTCCAGTCATCTAGGTACACTTGGAGGAACTTTTGGATGAAGTCCTTAAATACAATGATCACCACTCTAGAGAACATAGTTGGTGCATTATTGATTCTAAAGGGAATCATGTTATAAGTGAAATAACCCCATTCAATCATAAAGGTTGTTTTGGGCTTATCTTCCTCTTTAATCTAGACTTGATGGTATTCGAAGAACCCATCAATGAAGGTGTAATTCTCACAACCTACAACATTGTCCAAGACATCAAAAATGAATAGAGTCAAGAAGGGGTTAGTGATGCAAGTAGCATTAAATATTCTATAATGAATGCAATGCAAATGCACCCATCCTTCTTGATGCTAATCACCATGGGGTTCACCCATTTTGATTCCTACACTAGGTAGATAACACCTATGACTAGCATACCATCAATCTCCATCTTAACCTTGGCACAGGGATTGGGGTTCATTCTATAGGGGTGCTCCTAAATAGGTCTTGCACCATCCACCAGTGTTATGCTCATCTTCCAAATGGAGGGGTGGGTCCCCTTCATGTCTTGGTAATTTTGAGGGAACAAGTCTTAGAACTCCTTTAGGAACCCATAATTTGTGTCAGTTCTACATTAGACCAATATGCACCTAGAGTAGCCATCTTTAGTTTCCCTTCTACACTGATGTCTACCTTGATAGTCTTGAATGGGGAATGATAAGGATCATTCCTATCCTGATGGGAATCCTTAACTTGCCTACTCTCCTCAGTTGTCTCTATGCAAAGATGAGTCAGATCTTCTTCATCGAGGGCGATATCCTCTATTTGGCACACTAGTTTCTTCTTGTTTACTAAGGTCATCCAGTTGCACTCCTAAGTTTCATCATCTTCTTCACTTAAATCACTTTTGAGTGCCTACTCTTCAAATAAAGTTAGGAATGCCATTCCTTTTCCATAAATATGTCTTTTAGGTACTCCTTTAGGATTGCAATGTCCTTGAACACTACCCTTTGAATTACTTTTAGTGGCTTGATCAATTCTAGGTCTTGTGAAGAAAAAGAGAAGTGTGTACAAATGTCTCCTTGAGTGTATCCTAATTTTCCATCTCATGATGCATCTCATTGATAACATACCATGTTTGTTCTCACATCTTTAAGGTTTTGTAGAAGGAATGCACCCATAAGTTCCTTGGGGCATTTTTGCTATCGTCAGTCCAAGTGCAAGTGCACTATTGGGTCTAAATCTCCAAAGTATGTAAAAATGTCCATATCCTCATTGATTATCCTAAATCTAGTGTATATTACTAATTTCACAACTTGCCAAGTTGGCAAACTAGGCCTTTGTGCTACCCACCAATGAGTGACATTGCTCCTTAAAGTATACACTAGTGTGCCCATCGTGTCTACCTCCTTTAGGATGCATGACTCAAGGTTATAGACATATTCTTCCATAGTATTATTTCACTCATACCTTAGGGGTGTGGTAATTTTACCTTTGCTTAGGCAGAATGTTATTTTTTCCTTCTTTTTATTGTAAGGGACCCATCTCTTCAAAGTGTGATCAATATAGACCCAACTAGTTCTCATAGGTTTTGGCACCTTCATTCTCACTAAATAACATCTCTAACTAGTTATCTCATAAGCTTCTTCAACCCATTGGTCATAATTAACATCAATGGTATTTGAGGCTGACTACCCATCATCCCAAAAAAGTGCTCCTTGGTCATTAAGGTAGAGAGTCTTAGTGCCTTGCATCATGATGTTGTAAATATGTTGATCTCATCCTCTAGATCAACACTTTATATATAGGGGGGTCTTTGGTCACTTGAGAGGGGGATCACTACCCACTACTTGCCATTTTCAAAGGTCATATAGCACTTCTTAAAATCCACATTAGTGTTATTCATGTAGCACCATGGTCTTCCTAGAAGTGTTGGATAATTATATTGTTCAATCAACTTGATCACTTTGAAATCAACACAGAACTCGATGCCCATGATAACTACAATGGCTTTTTTTAGAATTTTGATTGGTTGTGTCTTAGATTTGTTAGCCATGAAAAGTACATGAGTGGAAGGCCTCAAGGCTTTCCTACCCATATTTTCCCATGCATTCTTTATTAATATATTAACCTTGGTGTCTATGTCCATGAGGACCTCACATAAAGACCATCTATCAATAGTGGCATTTACCAGGATTTCTTTATCATACTCTATATTTTGTGTATGCCTAACTTCTCACACCCTTTCCATGCATGGTGTAGTGACTTCAACTAGCTTATGTCCTACATGTTCCAAAATTAAGTTCTTTAAAAGGGGCAATATCCCTTCTATCTGTAGGAAGTGTAAGATCTTTGTTAGATCTTATAACTCAGCCTCTTGGCCATTGTGCTTCTTGCAAAAGGAAATAACTTGTGCTTTTAGGTCTTGTGCTAGTTGGAGCTCCTGTTACATGTTTTGAATCACACTCATAGATTATTGTAATACATATTTCTAGTGTGCAGGGTCTAGGTAAGGCATAGCTTTGGGTTCAAGTTAAATTATGTGCTCAATGTGGCTCTATTTGCCATATTCCAAGCACAACTTGGGTATTAACACAAGTGATGATTTAGTGGTGAATCCACTATGAATAGTTAGTTGTAATTTGATTGGCTTCATGTGGGTCATTTTCACCTTTAGAATCCACTTTTCTACTTTTAACTCATGTCTAATCATTCTTGTGCCCTTGTTTATGTCAAGCCAGCCTTGGGTCAATTTATTATACAAGTTGGTGTATTCCTCGACCTTATGTGTTCCTTGACAATACCCACACATTGGATGTGTAGGGTAGTCATACTAATAATGCTCTATCAAACCACACTTATAACATGAATGTGATGGGAATCTTCCTCCACCATGTCCTCCACCTCACTTTCTGATGCTTCTTTGCATTCCATAGCCTCTATTCTATTAGTCATAACATCATTTCCTTGGGTTGCCTACCCTACAGCTATTGTAGTTATTTGCTTGACACCTCTCTCCATGTTTTCACACATCTCATCAATCACACATCAATCAATTATGGTATGGGTGTAGGCATCACACAACTGACAGTAGATGGTTGTGTTAACCTAATTGGCATATTACAACAAAGGGCAATTGTGAACATCATGCACTTCATGACAAACCTCACAACTTAAAAGTAATGTGTGCATATTCATTCAAGGGTGGTTATTCCTATTATGGCTTTCTATCTCATAATCAGTGTAACATAATCCACTTTGAGTGTCTTGTGCTAAACTAGCAATCAACTTTTGGAGTTGGCTAGCCATGGACATCTTGACTCATTGGCTCTAAGCATCGATTCAAGGGCTTTGTGAGGGTTGGTAAAAGTCTTCATGGATAGTGCTCTTTGAAATGGTACTAGAAATCCTCCAATAAACCATTGTTCATGCTGAGAGGGGTGAATGTCATAAGGAATCTTAAAAATAAGTGTCTTGAATCTGGCATCATACAGACACATATTTTTAGAGAGACCTTGGTTGATTTCTTTGAGCACGATGATGCTTTATTGTTCAAACTCAAGTATGTCAAATTCCTTTATGAATGCTTCCTTTAAGGTATCAAGGTCAATCATAGCCTGGTTAATATCAAATTTCTTATACTAGGTATGAGCATAATTAAGTTGAATTATCGTGAACTTGTTGCCTTGTACTCTAACTGGGTTATACCCTGAGCATGCCATTTTAGTTCACATTTTAGCACATACTCTATGAAATTTTCAATGGTGTGGTATTTTGGTAAGTGCATGGCCATCTCATAGTAAATTTTTTATAGGGGGCAGTAGAATTTAAGGTGCTTGCCCCTAGTAATTGTCCTGGTGATGGTCCTCCAATGCCTCTAGCCACTAGGTTAGGCATTGGCCCTATTGTTACTACTAGTGTTAAAGATGATGAAGGCATTGTACTTATGACTTATGACACCAGGCCACTTCTTGTGGGCTATTCCCCAATCTATGTAGTTGGCATTGGCTGAACTGGAATGCTTGCACTCAAGTTATGTGTTGTTGAGTTAGCACTTAAACATCTAGAGGTATCCTCACTTAACTCTTCATAAGGAACAACTTTTTCAATCTTAAAATTATAGTCCAAGTTTGTAAAATGGTCAAATTTTATGTAGATAATAAGGTCAATTATCATTCTTCTTTCTTCATATGGGGGATCTAGTGCATGAGCTAGCACCACAAGTTCAAAGGGGGTAGGCACTTTCAGTGCATCTTCAATGGTCAAATTCTATAGGGACCTAACACATTCTTCACCCTTCAATAGTTGAGTTCGATCTATTGCTTCATTGTTCCTCTCCTCGCACTACTGCAATTCAAAATATCCTTCCCCATGCCCTTCTCACTCACTATGATTTCTCTTAGCAGTTTTAGATTCTAGATCTTCTATCAACATGTACCTCTTCTTTTTATAGTTCTATCACTTGAGCTCTTGGGTGTCAGTCTGCTCATCCCCTTTTATTGCACTTCACCTATACATCCCCTTCTTCCCCATTGTGTTGCTCATATGTGAAAGGACCTAGCCTTCCATTCTCATAATTTCAAATCCATAATCCACCATCAGTTTCTTAAGCTATATGCTAAACTCTTTCACAAATGTGCCTCTATGATTGCATAAAAATTGATATTCTACTTCTTCAAGGTAGGAGTATGATGACACTACAAACTCAAGCATGTAATTGTTCGGCACTCCTTACCACCATTTATTTGTAGCTCTGATCCAAGTGGCATCTAAGTTCTTAAGCCTCTCTAGGCACTTTTTCATCCACTCAATTTGTTGTCCATAGCTTTAACTTTTATGGGTTGCATCGGTAGCCAACCATCAATACACATGCTTAGGTAGTTTACAAAAAAAGACCTCATACAGAGCATCATATAGGTTATTCTGAATCCACTTTCTTGGTTTTTATCCTTTATAAGATGGATGCTTTAGCTCAAATTTGTCTTCCACTTGTAAAAATCAATGCTCAATGTTCTCGAGAATGAGTCAAAGCATTATTTTATTGCACCATTGTAACAAAAAAATTCAACATGAGTCTTGATAATGGAAACAAAATGTTATAGTTTAATTAGGGTTTTAATTCATTCATTTATGGGGTTAGGCTCTCATTCAATTATCTAAGTCAATTCTAGACTTATTAGAACTAGGTGTAAATGTAGTATACCCCCATAGCACTCAACATTTATCACTCGACTATGTTGGCATCAATACACATAAGGTACAATCCTTATGTGCTTACTCAAAACATGGTAGAGAAATGATCGATGCTCGCATTGGTCTAGTTGTGTCATGGCATAACATATCATATATAAGACTTGGTCATTTAGCGAAGGATTTTGGAAGATTCATTAGTACAAGCCATTTCTAGGTGGATTTTATTGGTCTGTAGGCACAAAGCCTATTTGAGGAACTAGTTCTAGTCATAGGAGTACAAGCCTATATCGGGTTGGTTCTATGATCTCAAGGGCACAAGCCTTTATGTCACTAAGTTTATCATCATTAAGCATTTTTAGGGGTCAATGAAATGCCTTAGATCAATTTCATATTATATCTCATGCTTTTTGTAAGGACATCAAAGCTTGGGTGCATGACTTTTCTTACACTTAAGCCATTTTAGCAGAGTATGATGATGACACCATCTTTTACATAGGGATTCCATAAATAACTTGGACCAAAACTTCACTTAACAAAACATTCATATATTAAAATTACACCATTATAACTAGTAATGGCAATTACATAATTTAACAAGGAAATAAAAGACATTAAATCAAAGGACACTATTATCATGACAACCATTCTTCTTCAGATACTTAAAGCTTCAAATTTAGAGTACAATTCATATTTTAGAAAATAAAGTACATAAGGTAGAGTACAAGCTTCACTAACTAATTATCTACCCAAGGGCTCACAGGAGAGCTTGGGCTTACATAAAATGGAAACTTAGTGGTATCCATGCTAAATCCTATGCTAATAGCATCCATATCCATAGTCAATTCTATAGAGCTTCACTACATTAGTTCACCTCCTCCTTCCTTACTGGTTCAAACTCAACATTATAACACACAAGAGCATCTTCGTACTAGGGTGAAGAGTGCATGTCAAGTGTTGAGCTAGTGCCTTTATTGATCATTTTACTAGCTCCATCACCTTATGTCCTTTGTGATACAATCACCACCTACATCCACTCATGAGGATGTCTTAAAAATCTAGGCACTAGTTAACTGCTTGCCAGTTGGCACTAGGTCTGTGATGATTCCTCCAATTGGTGCAAAAGATACCAAAATAACAATCATGCCAAGTGATTGCCTAACACCGAGATGTATATCAAGCTAGTGAAAAACCATACTTAGATGAAATAAGATCCCAATAATCCCTAGAGTAATAGATCATCTTCACAGTTGTCATATGGACCAATCATCATCACTTAATCCTCATCCTAGCACAGATAACTCCATATTAAGTCTAACAACTTCTAAGTACATCTCCCCTGATTAGCTTGAATCCACATCAGGTACACTACCTAACATCACTCACTTAAAAATCACATCTATAGGCTATGGAGAATATGAGTATAAAACCTCCTGCATCATTGATTTACCTCTCTCCCCATGCAGCTACAGATCCTCAGCCATGAGGAAGACTAATCCCATCAAATATCAATTTATACCAATGACCTTCTTAAGCACTAGATTCCCTTTTGAAGAATGCATTGAAGATGTGGATGATTCATGGCTTATTCTAGATGAAGAAGCCCTTATCTCTCCAGGAAAGCAATATCCCCATGTCTAGAAGATGATGGAGAATATACATTATAAAGGGAAAGGATTAGGGAAAAAAGATCAAGGTAGACTTGAACCCATCATGGTTCAATAATATCCATAGTATTTTGGTCTAGGGTACAGACTATATGATGATGACTTAAACAATCTCATTATGGATTCTCTTTCGATCCCTAGTTCATCTCTCCTTGATGAAGACATTAAAATAGGTTTTATTTGTAGTCACTTTGAGGAGCTTGTTGCCACCAACCTTTTCCTTGATACTACCATATCCAACATCAATATTTCCCTCTGTTATACATTTCTCATAAACTAGAATTCAAAATAGGAGCATTCTTTTGACACATTTCAAAATGATGAAGCAATCTTGGAATACATAGGAGCTCAAGATTTTATGCCACCTACGGATCACAAAAGGGGCTTTTCCATAAATTCTTGTCAGTCTACATATTTTGGATAACAACAAGAACATCATGATCATAGTGATGAAAGTAATATGAAGAGGAAGAGCCTCCTAAAAAATCAAAGGAACCTCCACATGTCTCATTTGAATCTAAAGAATACTTTGACATTGACATAGAGCTTCCAGATCATTTTAATTTAGATGTCCCAAAAATCTAATTGCCTCCCTATTTACAAGAGCAATCACCCTCTCTTATTGAGTAAGTAATAGAAGTCAACATTGAGACAAATCAACATCCCAAAATAGTTAAACTAGGGGCATCTTTGACACCTGCAGAACATGAAATTATTAAGTTGATTAAAGAATTAATCAGCATATTTGCATGGAGTTATGTGGGCATGCCTGGACTAGACCCCTCTTTAGTAGTACATCACTTGGTTGTGCATCCCAATGTTAAACTAATCAAATAAAAATTGTGGAAAATACACCACAAAGTGGCCCTATTAGTCAAACAAGAGCTCTAAAAGTTCTTAGAAGCTAGTTTCATCCACCCTATAGATTATTCTGATTAGATCTATAATATTGTTCATGTAACCAAGGCACAAGGAAGAATTTGGATTTGCACAAACTTCCAAAACATAAATAAGGCATGTCCCAAAGATGACTTCCCCCTCCTAAACATTGACATGATCATGGACTCAATAACCAGAAATGAAATGTTATCTCTCATGGATGGTTTCTCATGATATAATCAAATTAAAATCACACCTGAGGACCAAAACAAAACATCTTTTATCACTCCACGGGGAACATTTTGCTATCAGGTCATGCCCTTTGGCCATAAAAATGTTGGCACAACTTATCAACAAGCCATGATAGTCATTTTCCATGACATGATGCATGACATAGTCAAAAAATATGTAGATGACATTCTAGGGAAGTCTTGCTTGAGGTCTGAACACCATGTTGTTTTAATAAGAATCTTTGAATGATTGTGAGAGTACAGAGTCTGACTAAATCCCAAGAAGTGTGTATTTGGTGTTACTTTAGGAAAATTATTGGGATTTATAATTTCTAAAATAGGCATAGAATTCAACCCATCAAAAGTAAAATCAATCACAGAAATACCTTCACCTCACAATCTAAAATAGCTCATAAGTCTTCAGGGAAAACTATAATCCATCTGAGGCTTTATCTCTCAACTGGTAGAAAAATGTCACCCTTTCACCTATCTCTTAAAGAGAGGGAATACTTTTAACTGAAACTCTGAGTGTCAACAAGCTTTTGATAATCTCAAAAAGTATTTGGCAAACCCACCTATGTTATCACCACCCATCTCAATAAGACTTTTGATCTTGTATATCTCAACAACACCATGTGTCATAGGTGCCCTTCTAGCACAACGCAATGATCAAGGAAAGGAGTAATCCATTTAATATCTCATTCACACATTAATATCATATGAGTTGAACTATACTCCAATTAAAAAGGCATGCTTATCCATGTTTTTTGATTTATATAAGCTTCGACACTACATTATAAATAATCAAGTCCAACTCATCACCAAGGTTGATCCTTTAAAATATTTATTATCTAAATCAGCTCTTATTGGTAAAATGGCTAAATAGATCATGTTGCTTAGTGAGTTTGACATTGAATATGTGAATCAAAAGGCCATAAAAGGACAAGTCATGGCAGATCAATTAGCTAAAGTACCACTTAAAGTAAATGAGCCCCTAATGTCAAACTTCCTAGATAAATTTATAATGAGTACTTCAGAATCAAGTAGCTAGAAATTATATTTTGATGGCTCATTCACCATGCATGGATCAGGGGTAGGCATCCTCCTCATCACTCGATAAGGTGATCTTATTCAAAAAACCTTCTACCTTCCCTTCCCATGCATTAATAACATTTTAGAATATGAGGCCTTGATATCTAGTCTTCACCTAGCCATTCAATGGAATATCCAACATTTGTAAGTATTTGGTGACTCATAACTAATAATCAAACAATTCAATGATGAGTCATAGATAAAGGACAAGAATTTACTTCCTTATAAGCAATTAGTTGATAAATTAAAGTATAATTTCAAGCCTATAACATTCGATCAAGTGTCACGAGTAAGTAACATAACAGCTAATTCAATGGCCACCATTGGCTCCCTCATTAACCTCCCTGAAGATGTTTTAAAAGGAAATTTTCTCATTGAACATTTGATCATCCCTGCACATCAATCTATGGCTCCTTTCTAAATTTTCATAATTAATGATCCTAATCTTCCTTGGTATCATGAAATCTATATGTACCTCCATGATAACATCTTCCTTCCCAACCTTAACAGGTACCAACATAAAGCCTTCATTCATTGCACCTCCCAGTACACAATCCTTGGTAGCACGCTCTATCATAAGGGCTATGATGAGACTCTATTAAGGTTCATAAAATTTAAAGAGTCCTCTCATGCAATCTAAGAGGTTCATGATGGTATATGTGGTGGGCACATTAGTGAAATGACCCTGGTTAAGAAACTTGTCTAAACTAGGTATTATTGGCCAACCATGGAACAAGACTCTTGTCAATATGTGTAGAAATGCATTACCTATCAGAAACATGGGAATCTCATTTATTCACCTACATAGGAATTACATCCCATCATGAACCCTTGGCCATTTTCTATATGGGGCCTTGATTTAATTGGCAAGATCAATCTGACTTCATCAGATGATCACAAGTTTATTATCATGACAATAGAGTACTTTACTAAGTGGATAGAGGCGATGACACTAACCTATACCATAGGCCTCCAAATATATAAATTCATTCTTAATTATATCATTTTCCACTTTAGAATACCTGCCAAAATTAAGTTGAGGCCTTGTGTCAAAAGTATCACATTAAGCAACATTTTTCTTCTCCCTATTACCCCCAGGGTAACAAACAAGTTGAGGCTACCAATAAGACCCTCATTAAAATTATTAATAAGATAGTCAATTAGGTAGGCAAAAATTAGCCCCTGCAACTATATTCAGCTTTGAGGTCTTATCACATAAGTGTCTACACACCTACTAGGGCCAC
The DNA here is from genome assembly GCA_037957365.1 of Torreya grandis. NCBI lineage: Eukaryota > Viridiplantae > Streptophyta > Pinopsida > Cupressales > Taxaceae > Torreya > Torreya grandis. The sequence goes on along the minus strand of JARHVA010000775.1, from coordinate 3,893,282 downwards.
CCTGTATGCTTTGGTTTATGGGACAAAAGCAATCTTGCCAGTGGAATTAGAGCTCCCTTCCCTTAGAATCTCATTAAGGGGCATCATCACTAACCATAATTTTAGATAGGAGTACCTAAAATAACTAGAACTTTTCGATGAGAAACATTAGAAGGCCCTTCATCACCTACGAGCATATCAAAATAAATTAAATGGGCAATATCAGAAAAAGATCCAGTCTAGATAATTTGAGGTTGGTGACTTAGTCCTGAAGAAGAACTAAAAAAATACCAATGCAGACAAAGATAAGAAGGGGAAATTTGAAGCTAATTGGATAGGGACTTATATCGTCATTTCCAAATTTGGATTGGAAGCATATAAATTGGCCACGTTAGATGGAGAAGAGCTTGATAATCCCATGAATATCATGCATCTAAAACATTTCTACCCCTGACAAGTTCCACCATCCTTTGTTTATTATTTCCCACTCCTGGGGGCATCCCATATCCACTCCATCCACCCACTGCATCTCAACATTCCAATAGTTTTTTTTTTTTCAATGTCCAATGGTGAAAACTAGTTCTCTGGTACCTTGGGCAAGTACCATGATGAAAACTAGTCTCCGATATCATGGTAAAATAACCATGACCCTGGTCTCACTAGTGGGCATCCATCACAGGTTTTTTACATTCATAGGAGACAAATACTTTAACACACAAAAGTAGGCATTGCTTATTGAGTAATGGGTATGTCTATTGGGGAAGCTGTTTGAAGCTCTCATCCATAATTATCATGTCTATGTCCCCAAGTTCCCTCATATCCTTATCACTATCCTATCACCCCATTAAATCCTCTTTGATAAGCATGCCTCTTGTTAGTCTCAAGATGAATCCCATCTTTATGTGTCCCTTGTTGTCCCTAAGACTATGGTTCACACTTTCCCACTAACATTATCATTATAGAAGGGTCAAATGATAGGTTTTATATTTCGAAGTGTTGTATACATTATGATACCAAATCTCATGGGATCATCTTAAACCCCATAGATGGATACTTTTTGGACTCAGTTGGAATCTTGATTTGACATATAATACTATTGGGCATAAATATACCCTATGTACTTAACCCCTAATCATCACTATGGCCATTATCTATAATCATTTTATCATCACTTCATTATCCATTTGTCTATCCTTGTTCTTATCCCTATCTTTAATCTATATTATCTTATGGTTATCTTGTGTGAATGCATGTATATTTTGAGTATGCATGTGGTTGTTTAGTTAATCATGCACATAGTAATTTGTCTTGTTCATTTTTCTTTGTTATCATCTTGTATATGTTTGCTCTTATCAACTTTTATGGGAACAAGGATATTTGGGCAATATCACTAAAAGTGGAGTTTTCCCATGCACCTATTTTGATGTACCTTTAACTTCTCCTATGTCATCGACACACATCTGAATGTTGTAATTTTAAAATGGATTGCAAACATTATCAATGGATTCCAAATTGCCACCATCCCACTAATTCTATCAGTCGTCCCATCTCATCTATCACCATCCTATTAAACCTAATTATCCCCCCAACCCATCACCCCCTTTTACCTTTGAAACCCCCTTGTCACATATAATCCCTGTCAACTTACTCAATCACAACCATTTCATCAAAATTATCCTCTGTCAATCATCTGGGGCATAGTCCTTACCCATCATCCAACATTATCCAAAGTCATAACTACATCAACCTGAGGTCTTTTTAGACCATGTAGACAACACTTGGTCTCACTTTTGTGCCCAGGGATAGCTCGGCCACTATTCATCCCTCATTACTATCCTATCCCCAGACTAGTCATTCGATGATCACACATCATTTTTAAGCTATAAATCTTACTTAAAGTAGCTCCATATCATCAACTAATAACTTTTACCTCCTTTATCCATCTTCAAGCCCTCCCTAGCATGTGTCCTTTCTATGGGACTTATCACTAGCTTGAACCCATCTCATCTCAATAAATTTCATCTTATCAATCAAAACACTTTCTAAACATTGGTCATTTGTCTAGAAACCTTCACAACTGAGTTACTTTATCCCGTTGCCACTTGGGGCATTTTAAATCGTAGTTATATCTTGGGGCATCCCAAACCCATTATACCATCCAAATTTTATCCCACCCTGAGATTTCTATTTGAGTGACCATCCGGGTTGGTTCTCCCTGCATGCTCCCTAGAAGGAGCATCATATCCTACTAAGATCTGACATTGTTTAACATTATGATTCTTCTTTGAAAGACCATTACTCCTTTGACTTCACCCCACTCATAATGCCCTTTCAAATAGAGGCAAAATATAAACACTAAATTATGCTTATCCTGCTAATTATACTAATTATGTTAATTCTCGCTAATTTAGTCTAATTCCCATATTTCTTAGATAAATTAACTAATAGCCTAATAACCCCCATCCCATTCCCATATCCTTCAAACCTTACTCAATCCCAAAAACCAAATAATTCCTTCATTAAACACCTAATATAACCTATTACCCACTAACCTACTCCCAAAGCCAACTAGCCCATTTAAAAATACAAAAATAATTTACCTACCCATCCACCACCCTATTCTAGCCTCTCCTAAAATCCTAAACCCTATGGGGGATTTCTAGAATTGGAGGATTATATAAATCTCCCCCATTTTATCCTCTTTTCTAGAATTCTCTAATTCTAGAGATCTCCATGGAATTAAAAATTCCATGGAAAATCCTTGGCCATTGATCTCAATGGCTCAAATTTAACTTTGAGCCATTAATTTATCCCTCCATTCCTATATAACCAAGCTCTTCCTTCTCCTTCAAACCAACTTAGAAAATTATTAAATTGTTGTTATCTTTCATCTAAAAAAGCCTTCTTGCATCCATTTATAGCCATTGTCAAGCTCAATCATCCATTTGGAAGCCATTATCAACATCAAGCAAGCAATTCAACACTCTCAAATTTGGCATCAACAATCCATTTTGCATTCTTGGAGTGGAGCCATAAGGAGGTAAAGTGATGGTAAGAGTTTTCTTATTGTGGTAATTGCCTCTTTTATCCGTTCCTAATAGTGTGTTTAAGTTTTAGAATTTTATTACTAAAATTGGTAATATAGGTTGAATCTAAAATTTAGTGCACACTATTATCCAATAACCCCAAATTTAAGGCATTTTAGATTAGCCAAAATATTACACCAGCTATAGTATAGGTTTGCATAGATACAACTACAAGTTTGATCATTATGCTCAAATTTTACTCATATTCACACTAGTTTAGCTCAAATACATATCATTTGCTCAGATTGGGGGCATCGTTCATGGCATGATCATTCCCATATTTAGTTTAGATAATCAGATATAATTATTACAACTTAGTCCAGAATTAGTATACTTAGATATAATATTGGGGGCATGTGTATGGCACATTTTTTCCATATGTTCAGTTACATATAGGTTGATTAGATGGAATGGCAAACTCCATGCCATTCTCTATGTTGTATAAACTTGACATCATATTCTAGGTTGTCACTAGTTTCATGCCTTACTTCATATCTACTGCTTGGCATTCCTGAGTGGCCCAGAGCCACCTAATGTACTCAAGTGGTTGTGGAGTCGACACACACAATTAGATATACCTAATAGGATATTTCCAACACTTTGTGTAGTTCAATTTTAGATGCATATACTACACATGGGTGGGAAATGATGGAGTCATAGCCTACTTGAGTTATTTAGACACCCACATGGGAGGGTTAGACACATTTTTAGTCTAATCCATTCATAGGTCATGATCCACCAAGTAGGGATGGGCAACAATGGAGTTAAAAATGGATTGAGTTCTTGAGCCACCCACACATGAGGATTGAGCAAGTTATCAGCTCGATCCAAGCTATTCAATGATTTGATCACTATATACATGCACACACACAGGCTGTCACCAAGTTCATGCATTGGTTCGTGTACCTAGTGAGGTGTATTCATTCCTTTCCTCTTTTCCATCTCTTTACTTAGCTTTACTCAGTTACTTTTATATTTAGCATAGTCTTTTACTTTTGATATCTCTTAAATAAGGACTAATTTATGCATGTTTAATTATAGGTCATGCTTTGGATCATGCTTCACATACGTAGACCTAGATTCACATACTCAGACTTAGCTACATAGTCTTCACTTCTTAGATAAGTCCAAATACCCTTATTTTTCCTTTATACTAGTGATTTCACTTTGTTGCATTTCTAGCATAAAGTGGGGGGGGAATTTAATCACCTAAAAGTGGTATTTGAGTGCTAAGAGTGCTACTTGAGATAACCTATTCCTAGATTAGCCCTAGACCTATCTTAGATACTTTTATCACACTTTTCTAGCCTTTATATGGACCACAGGTGTCCCTAGTTAGCTAAAACATAGTCTCAGAGCCTCATTTTCAAATCCTAGCTCTTCATGCCTAGTAGACTACCAACTGGACATTAGCACCACATTAAGGACACTAGAGCCATGTGGTTCTAATGTCCCCAAAATGGCATTAATGTCCTTTGCCCTAACTTTCTTGAATGAATATATTTTCAAAATTAAAAACCTCCTACAATCGACCTAAGTATATTTTATTATTTGCACAAGATATAGAACACTATAAATACATGACCTTTAGACCTTTATCCACTAGATGGAAATTATATGGAAAACACCTATTCAAACATGAAACAAGTTGAGCAAAATCAAGGTTATTAATCCCTATTTTGCCCTACTTCTACATACTACCATCTACAACTACCCTAAGCTCAAATTTTCTAGATTTCCAATCTCAAGTGCACTCAAAGCATTCAAGGCCACTATAATTCTAGACTCAGTTGCACTTACACCAACACTTAAGTGGGGAGAACTACATCGAGCTTGATCCCTTCTCAGAGTATTGGTATGTAGATAACTCTCTTCACAACAGGGTGTTGAAGATGTCCAACCTATCCTAATAATGAACACTCTTTTCATCTCATGCCCTACTTTCAAACATGATTAGGGTTTGCATCATAAATTATCTATTATAGACATAATATAGAGTTTTAGACTTCATTCACACAAGAATAGAACCCAAAAACATAGGAACAAGTGTACCCAAAATTTAGGAGTAGTCCTATACAAAGGACATTAGCACCATTTTCAGGACACTAGAACCACATGGTGTTACTATCCAAGTGTTGCGCTACTATCCAAGAGAGGATCTGACATAGGGATCTAGTTGATGACATTCAGACCTATTTGTATCTCAATTTTTATCACTTAAATATTTTATATCAGGTATTTTCTAGATAAGTCTCTATTTACACATATTTATTACTATTTTAAGAAAGTTAAAGCAAGTCAAAATTTATAAAAAAATAATGGTTATTTATTGCATATTATTTCATTAATTTAGACTACTCATCCCTTTCGTCAAACATAGGATTTACATAGCTAAACCCTAAAAGGTTAAAACAACTAGCAACCAAGATGGAGAATGGTGATGGATGGAATGAGGAAATGATGTGGATGATGCTTAAAGGAGATGAGAGATGATGAGGAATATATTTGGGATATCTAATGACTCCTATTTGAGGTAATTATATGTTTGGTTTTCTAAATTTTTACTTGGATAAAATGCTAAGATGCTTCAATACCATTTCTTAAGACATCTTCCACTCCCTTGCAAATGTTAAGATAGGAAGAAGAGGTTGGAGAAGGATGATTCCAATGTTTAGGATAGGTGGTGATGATACATGAATGGATAAGATAGATAAGGATTATTAGAAGTTAAGGAATGTGATGTGTATGGATGAAGTGGGATTTTCCCCCAAGTGTCAAGGTACATGTTGTTAACATATTATTTTACCATGATGTTGAAGACTAGTTTTCATCATGGTATTTGCCTGAGGTGTTAAAAGATTCGTTTTCACCATTGGGAAAATGATTCATTATTATTATTATTATTATTATTATTATTATTATTATTATTATTATTATTATTATTATAATAATAATTATTATTATTATTATTATTATTATTATTATTATTATTATTATTATTTTCCATCTCAATTTATTTGAGGCATGTGAGATTCATGATGTTAACATTGTCTAATTTTTAGCCAACACTTATTTTATATAGATATGTAGCTAGGAGCATGTTGTTGGTGTTGGATTCACTAAAGTCATTGTGACCTTCATTGACTCTTGATTTGGTGTCCTCTAGACATCTCAACCAGGTATTTTTGTATCCCATACGATAGATAATGTTGCCTAGGGATGTAATGTGTGGTGTGGATTAGATTAGGGCTTAGATTTGATGGTGTATAAGACTTGATTGGATGATATGATTATCATGATCGATGTGACTATCAAGAGATTAGAAATAGGGTCCAATAGTTTCACACACTATTGGAGATGTTGGATGTGTCGTTAGAGATATTAAAGGATATAAGATGCCTTGATTAATATGCTCTTTGATTAGATATTTAGAATATTTGCATCCAAATAACTTTTGATAATAACTTATTGAATTGATGATTTTTCATTTTGACTACCCCTGGTACCTGATACTAGGATTCACCAAGGTTGTTTAAATTTAGAATTGGATGATGATTATTTTGACTTTGGAAGTCCCTTGCTACCTCAAGGATATTTTCACTAAGGGAAGATTTTGATTTTTGACTTGGCCAATGTATTGACTTATCTTGACTTTGATATATTACTTGATCAAAGTTGGATTTTGAATTATACTTGATTATTTGACTATGATCATGGATCCTTATAGATTTAACACATGATATTTCTCTTTGGAAGGACTCCAATGACATGTGTCCATGTTTATTCCAATTAAGGGTAGTGAAGAGGTGATTGTCAATGGAAGAAAAAGGATTAATGATATAAGATGGTGCAGGATATGGATGAGTGATGTCAATGAGTTGAGAATGGGCATCAGTATCCACATAGAGGGTACTAAGAGACCCAGTGTTATCATTAGATAAAACCCCTTCAAGAGTATCAAATGGATCACTAAGGTCCTCTATAGATCATGCATCTAAAGCTAGATCCGATTCATTTTAACGATCATCAATTTACAAGGCATTTAAAAACTTCATTATGACTTCATCATCCTAACACTGATCAAGAGACGTGTCTTGTTTCTCGTTGATATATGAATTAGATGCATACTTAAAGAGGTATGGGTCAACATGATCCATGACATTAGTAAAGGATGATAATTCTAACATGAAATATGATGTTGGACATGATCCAAATACTAATGTTGTCTTTAATGCCAATTTTAATGTGGACATTATTGAGGATATGATGTTGCTAGTAGATGATGTTTTGATTAAGGCCACAAAGAGGGCCTACTGAATTTCATGGTTGTCCAAAACTACCTTCTTCACTTTTTGTTTGGTGATGGAGGATGTAGGACAAAGGGACTTTTGAAAATGAGGGCCTAAATATGATAGATTGAAGATAGATAGTATTTAGACAGTCGGTTTAGTAAGGATAAATTTATTAAAGAGTGGTTTGTGGAAAATGGGTGGATCATAAAAGATGGGCTAGATGTATTGACCTTGGTTTAGAAGTGGAAGAACTTGATTGTGATTAGAAAGTGAATCTTGGCATATCTCCTTTAATTCATTTTTGGACGAGGATTTATTGATTCATTTTTTATTTTAATGTCACCATGGTCGATGAGGTCTTGGACAAAATTTTGGAAAGAGAGGCATCAATTAGTAGAATGCCCCTGTGTTCTATGATATTGGCAGTATGGATGTTCCTTATACTAGGAGGGATTAGGCTTATTTGGATCAATATGTCTCATGGGTGGATAAACCACATCATGTCGATAGCGACAACTTTGTGAAAAAGGGATTCTAGGGATATAGGAAGTGGAGTATACTATCTCTCTTCATGACTTGGCTTAGATGTGGAAGCATTTGACTCTATATCAAACATTTCCATGAGGTGATATAATGCCAAGATATAGAGGAGTTTTGGTATTAGAGGCAAATTAGAGGATGAATAGGTATTGAATGAGGTTGTCAAGAGAGAATTCCCTTCGATAGTATGAATCAAGGTATGTGGATGGTTATGACTAGTAAACAAATGATTAAACTATGGTGGGCTAGGATGGGTATTAGGAGTAGAATGATGTGGACAAGTAGGAACTAGAGGTAATGTTAAATAAATGGGTTTAAAGCTTGCAGGGAGGTGGGCACCAATTTCTAGGACCCATGAAAGGATTTCATCCTTGTTGGCAAAGGTTTGTTTTTCAAACATGACATCCAAATCAATTTGGGAATCCATGGCTTGCTTTTAATTTTGTCTTCAAGTTTGACTTGGCAATGTGAGATATTTGGTGAGATGTGATATGAGATGTTTAATAGGATATGATAGGCTTGAGTCAATCAAGTTAAGATAATAACTATTTAAATGATGTAAAAATACCATTTTGATGGTTGACAATGATGGGCTAAGATAATGCCTTGAGGTTTGATGAGGGGCTAGGTTTGACTAGGCAAAGAAAAAAGATAGGGTCCTAAATGAGATTTGATAGGGTTTTAACTTGAATGGGTAATTTAGACTAGCTCAAGACTAAGATGGTTTACTCAAGCTAGATTAGATGGCTTAGTTTACGAGATTAGACTAGGTGTAGATGCAAGTAAGCACAGGATGGTGATCCTTATAGAATTATTTCCAATGTAAGTTAAAGTAAGTGTATGATTATAAAATTTGATGGTATTATGGGTGTTCAATCGACAAGTGGGGGTATTGACAAGGGTAGACTATGGGGATGTGATTATGTTAGACAATGGTAAATGGCAGGTTAGATTATGAATTCGTTTGGGGTTGGTCTAAGGATGATGGGACAAAGAAACACAAAAGGGAAATTAATACTAAGTATGTCAGGTGAATAGGATATATGTGGATTATATGAAGGAATATGTAGGTTTGGATATTATTTAGGTAGGCTAGATGTTTGGATAATGATGAATGTTGATGTATGACTTGGACTCAGGTTTAGCTCCCTAATAAAACTGACAAAAGGAGGGTATGTCATCCTTATTTCAATGTGATCTTGATGGGACTCGATGGGTTTTGGGTTTATGTTGACAGAGTGACAAGTGTTAGTAAAAGGATGACAAGTGTCAAAACCAACAAAGTAGCAAGTGCTTGTAGGGAGACTACAAGTGCTAGATTAAACCAACAGAGTGATGGGTTAGGACTAGGTCTCATTTTAAGGGAAGGTATCCCTACTAGTAGATTATATCAAGGGGATAAGGTCAAGTCAAGGTATGGACAAGGGAGATGGGGATAAGATGATGTGGGCATAAAAATGATTAAGATGTAGACAGGTCTTGGATGATTTTATCAAGAAGGGATAAGTTTGACGAGGTGAGATTTAGATGAATAATGATAATAAGAGATGATTAATATAAGGTGGTGGCTAATTTGGTGAAGAGTATAGACAAGTGTGACAAGGTTTGGATTAGAAGGGTATAGACAAAAATGTGGTTTAAGGTTGGGTTTTAACAAGGGGATGGGTCTAGACTTAAGATAAGGTGTGATATGGATGGTGATGGGATAGTAAAATATGACTAGGATATGATTAGGACAAGGGGAAGATAAGGTGATAAGGCTAAAATAATGACAATAGATGGTGATGGGGGATAATATTAAGATAAGGTATTATACAAGGGATACGATGAAAAGTGAAGAATTTTGATAAGGGAGGATATAAGACAAGGTGATATGTGAATAAGAAATTATGTTTGACCTAGAGGCTAAGTTTGACTAGGAGAGGATTAGGTTGTTATGTTCTAGTTTATAAGGTATGCAAAAAACACAAGTCTCGACAACACACAAACAAATTAAGCAAGCTAAAAACTTAATGCTAGTGACTAACACTGGTGTGCTACTTGATACCCATCCCACCAAATGACTCATGATAACAGGGATTAGATTGGTCTTCCAACCCTCTCTTATCGTCTGCACCTGTGAGTGATCTCAGGGGATGATATTTTCCCTTGCCTTGGATGCCTGTTATGATCAAAAAGTATTATGCTAGGTTTATATAAGCTCACTAAGGGAGTCCTTGATATACATAAGGTATAATGGGGCCTAAATTCATATAGGGTGTTATCTAATACCTGGTATTGGAGAGTTAACTCCTCACTTCACATGATCTTGTATGGGGTATCCTACTTAGCTTAAAAACAACTGTACCTAATGTTTATACTTTGTCAAAACACAATGTGTGGATTAGTGTGTGGTGGTGAAAACCATAGACACGATCCCCCTAGGAATATAATAAGTGTGTGGGTGTCAATTCCACATCATGTTGCCCTTAGAAATAAAAATGGGAAGGTTTGTTAGTTATTATTGATCCTCTAAGAATCACCACCAAGGATGCAAGGAGGATAACATACACAACCTTAGCCTTTAGGATATAAATAGGCAACTAAAAAGGTTCCTTGACCCCAATTATTTTAGTGTTTTAACAAGAAATGCAAACAAGATGAATTAAAAATAAGGCTTTTATCCAAGTCTTAGACCAATCAACCTGCAAAACAAAAGATCAGTAGTTTGATTAAATTGGCTTCTTCGATCGATTGAGTTATACCAAAAAGTGTTAGTAGTTTGAGTTCAAAAAACCTGAAGGGCAACCTACAAGACAAGATGTTGGACAAGATTTGAAAAAATGTGTCCTGCAAAATAAGTGGCTAATTTAATTTAATCAAAGCATGAACATGAATAAGTATTAATAATATCACTAACCAATATGGCACACTAGAAGTACTAAACAAGGGGCTGGGGTGTAGGGGTCTAGGGGCAAAAGCCCATATTAGGGTTAAGGGGTAGTGCCCCTTATGGGGTTCAGGGATAAATCCCATGGGGCATTCCTTGGGTGGGGTTGAGGGACAACACCTCGATTATAAACATAATTTAAAGCTTGTGGGGTCCTTGGAATTGCCCAAAATTCACCTGATTTTAGAAAAAAATATTTATTTTTACCAAAATAATGCACTCAAAAATGAAGAATTTGGAGGCCAAAAAAAGGATTAGTAATTTAGGTTGGCAAACTTAAGGGGTAAGAATGAATGTGTTAGACTAATCAAGAATTTAAGTTAGAACAAATTCACTTATGTGCAGGCTAAATCTATTTTCACAACCTACAAAACTGCTAGTTAAGTTAAATATCAGTAGTTATTTTATTATAAAATACTTTGTATTATACTTAAACAAAGCTGCTAGTCAGTCTTATGAAGTTGTTAATCAACTAGAGAAAGGCGTTAGTCAACTAAATGAAGTTGTTTCTCTGCTAAGCAAAGTCATGAATATAACTACTATCGAGTAGTGATTTTGTGTTAGTGCTACACAGGGCAGAAATAGAGACAAATAATGCCAAAATAGTCTTCACATAATTTTGTTAGCTGATTATATGGTGATTAAGGTTAATTAATTACCTAAAAAATGCTTCACATAAATGTAATAATAATTACATAGCAAAATCATAATGAAATGATAAAACCATATTTAGGGTAGACAAAATTGTTTTTCTTGTTTCTGAGTAATAATACATTTGTTCAAAATTATGAGATGGTCTAACTTAATTTTAAGAAGCTAAAGACTAATTAATATACAAAGAATAATAATGTCTTAATAAAGCCATGTTTTATCGATAAGCCTTAATAGTGACGTTGATAAAACAATCCTGCAAAACCCAAGACAATAATGCAAAGTCACCTTTGTACATAATGAAATCATTGCTACAGTAAACAAAATCACTTGCAAAGAACTATACTAGCGACTTCATACTTAGAAAACCTACAGATAAAACCATGACAAATTCACTTTTATATATCATTAAATCATTTTTCCAACATATAAAATCATTATTTTTTATCAGATATATTAGTGATTTTATTGTCTACTAAAATAAACTATAATTTCACTTTTCTAATTAAAAAAATCGTTATTCTAATTGACAATATCGCTACTTTTGCATAAATAAAATAATAGCTTTGCCCAAATTAAAATACACCTTATAGTTGCAACAGTCAATTCATGATACAAAACCATGTCTACAGGTATAAAATTGTGTTTTATAAAATCACCACTACACAGGCCAAAGTCATTAGTCACCTGTGAGTACAAATTTCAAGCGAAAAAATAGTTTTGGGGTTACCTAATCTTCTCCAAAGGGTACCTATAAGCTTGTTAAATCATAAAACACTTAGCAAGTAAGAGTTACAGGGATTGCTCACACTATGGTCACCAAATGTAATTAGGAGAAATTTGGAAATTTAAAATTTGAAATGCAAACAATAGCATAATGGTTGTAAATTGATTCCAAACTCAATTACCCCTCAATGACTGGGCAAAGGAAAGTGACATGCATACAATATACTATTGAAATATAAGAAATTTATACCTCAATTACAAGCATTCCCCTCTAATTTAGACTAAGACATGCTCTAAAATAGACAAGATTGTGATTATTCCTTGTAGACTCAAAATTTGCAGCAATGAAGACTTGAAGACAAATGGATAGACAAGTTGGAAGCATATAGACTCCAATTTCCTCATTGCCTTTTCATGGAGGATAGGCTAGTATAAATAGAATGAGGAGGGAGATTTTCCAAAGAATATAAAATTCTTTGTAAGGCTCTAGAGAGGGAAGGGTGTAGAGCTTTCTAGAGAGCAGAAGGCTCTAAAGGGTGATTATAATAATCATGATGATTAGGTAGTGGATAAGGGGGTGATTAGACATAGGATTTGTAGGAGAAAGTGGAGGTAGATGAGGGTAGGTAAGATTGGAATCTAAAATTCCCACATAATGTATAAGTGGGTTTTGGACAAGAATATATGATTAAATGGAGGATAATAGGAGGAGTAATTGATATGGGAGATGATGATATAAGGCTAGTATGATGTGAAGAAAGTGTTAAACTAGGACTAGGATAGGAGACTAGTAAGACAAATTAGACAAGATAAATGATTATAAGATGAAATCTACGTTAGAAAGAAGCAATCAAATTTAAGTGTATACACACACACACACATTTATTTTTGTAATTATACATGTATACATATACACATGTATATACACATATATATTAAAACTTATATGTATGTCTATATGTATATGTGCATCTACATATAAACATACATATATTAAAACTTTTTACATAGACATATATTATATATGCATGTACATATATGCAATATGTATATGAATGTGTGTGTGTGTGTGTGTGTGTGTGTGTGTGTGTGTGTGTGTGTGTGTGTGTGTGTGTGTGTGTGTGTGTGTGTGTGTGTGTGTGTGTGTGTGTGTGTGTGTGTGTGTGTGTTTGTGTGTGTGTGACCAATAATCATTTTTAGCCAGAGTTATAACTAGATCTAGGATACAATAGGAGGTCTAGTCCCCGAATAATAGAAGGAGCCAAGAAACCCAAATAGGATTGAACCATACCCCAAAAATAAAAACACAACACAAAACCTTTGCAAGAGGACAAAGATAACATGCTAAAAATTAGAGCATAGTACCCCTCAAGACCTAGAGAAACCACACACATCACCTAGCAAAATAAAAGAGACCATTGGAAATAAACTTGCATAAAAATAAAAGATAAAAACACATTTACATCCAACTAATGATATGATAAACTACCAGCTGTAAGGATATGCAATAGTGATTCGCATGCGTTCTCCTTCCCCTACTAGAAAGAAGGGCTTCCATTGTTCATTGAGTACCATCGTTTAAGGAGCTCAATGCATATAGTTACAATCATCTTGCTTTTGTTTTTCTACCTCTTTTGATTTTATTGCCACAATTTGGTTTGAAGATCAGACATTTATGTTCAGCTAGAGACAAAACCTCTCTGGATCCAAATTATTTTTCTTCTTCATCATGAGAAAAGGCATCAACCTCTTATTGACCACTAATCTACAAAGATCCTTCATCCTTTGAAATCAAACCATCCTAACACCAAAGCTTTGATGTTTGTCTTTAATAATCAGAAGATGACCTATTCAAAGAAAATAAGCCCTCCATACTCTAGACATCAATAGCCCCCTTCTTGCTCATAGGAGTTTTATGCTCAGTGTTGATCTCTTGAAACCCCTATTATGTGACCATGACAAAATTCCCTTGTAAGAGGCCCTTATTGGCCAAATATTCAACCATATAAGGCTCCAAACCGTATGTTGTTACAAAAGAACCAAGTTTTTCTCCAAAATTTGAACCATAGGAGACTCTTTCCCAACTATTAGACAAGAAGAATCGATCAAAGGATCTTTTCCATGAGCTGGAGAATGCCTACATGGTGTAGTGAGTTTATAATTTTTTTTCCCAAGATTAGATTTAAGGAAACCAATATTTTTCATTGAGTGCTTCAAGAGGGGGAAGCTAGAACCTACACTAAGTTTACTTAGACACTCTGCCACTTTGTGACCAATCTGGTTGCATTTGAAACATCTGAAGGGTTGCACTTCATAGTTGATGAACTACTTCTAGGAACCAAGGGATGACTAAATCATGATGGAATTATGGAAGGATTTAGAGAAATTTACCATGACATAGACCCTTACATATCTTTATTGAATAATCATATCTTTATCAATTATGACAAAAACCTTATCTTCTTAACCAATTGTTGACATGACTGTGGATTTCTCATGACCAAAGGAAGATTATATAATTTGACCCAAATTTGATCCTTCAAGATCACTATGTATTCTAGGTCAAAAAAGAGGGCACAAGGGCACATAAACACACCATGTTTTTCGAAAAACCAGGGTCCATTATCCCACAAAAAAATCTTGCTCCTCCATAGTTTGAAAAAGGATCAAGAAAAAACCATTTTGTAGAAATGAAAGGGAAACCTCTATAAAAAAAAGGCCAGACTACTTTTGACTAGTAATAAATCTCCTCCTAAAAAGGGTTTTTCCCTATACATATGCAAATAAAGGTTCTAAACCCAGAGTCCTTGTCAATGGATCGAATCTCCTTGTCATTGATCTCTAAAATAAGGGAAGTGTTAGAGAAGATCAATGAGACATCCCCACAAAAAGCTAGCTCAAAGTTAGATTGAGTCTTCCCTTTAGTGTCCAACCTCACCTATGTATTTTAAAATACACATTTTCCACCACATCACCCTTGTTAAACTTAGAATTTGAGAGGGTCTACCTATGAACCAACTACAATAAGAGATTAGGGTTTGAGCAAATGGAATTTAATATATAGAAGTCACCATAGGAATGAAATAAGTTTAAAGTATTTTGACATTCTGAGAATACCAAGTCCCTATTCTTTGAAGCCCTCACTAGAATTTTTTCTCCACCATTTGACCCTAATATACCACCATCCCCTAAGTCACTCACTATACTTCTAGCCTTGTCTGCACCTTCCAAATCCACCCTTTTGTCTTTGCTCTTGCATCTTACACCTGTAGCCAAATGCCCTCTAAGCTCCCTAAAATTGTGCTTGCCATAATTACAAATATCATTATTTATCTCCATATTTCTTGTACCAGGGATCTATTGTAATCACCTTGTTTTATTATTTTATATCAGAAAATGTGTTTATTGAATATTTTCACATTTTATTTTTATATAATTTTTTACTGTAGTTAAATATATATTATATATATTTGATTTTTACATTATTTGGCCATATTTTATAATTAAAATATAAATAAACAATCCAACACTAGACACACCAAAAAAAAATTGAGTAGTGTTTAAAATAAATTGTACTCCCCCTTTTATGCTTCTTATTTTAATTGTTGTCCTCCTTTGGGTTTTTTTATAATTGGTTTTTGCATTTTATTTTTCTGTTTGATTTTATTTTGTGTATCTTATTTCTATTTATATGTTTGGTTTTTTTTAAAGAGTTTATTTTTTATTTATTATTATGTCAATGATTAATTAAAAGTGAACACACTCACAACATTACAATGTTTGAGCACTATCAGATACCACTGTAAGAACACTTCTTGACGTAATCAACTGAGATTATCAAATGGATATTATACTTTTTATGAAGGGTTAAATTTATGGTTGTATGGGACTACAACCATCTAAAAATTATTACATTTTGAATAAAAGAAGTATAGCAAAAATGGTACAAAGGCATAAACAGAAACGAGGGCGAGAGTAGGAGAAAGTATGAGGGAAGTCATAAGTGTGGGAATAGTCACAAAGTTTGGAGAGGTAACAGAGAGGAAAGGTAGGGTATCTTAACTCGGTTGGAAGGGGAAATCATGTAAAAAAGGATAGAATTTGAGAGCTTGAGGAGGAAATTAGTGAAACAAAAGATTGGTGGGATGATTTGGAATATTATGGTAAGAAGAGAGGGTGCTTGGAAGGTAATAAAAAAGTTAGAGTGAGGTAAGATTTTAAGAGGGTAGAAGGGGAGTAGGATGAGGTATTATCTGTAAGGACTGGAGCTAATGCGGTCCCTTTGGGTGGAGCTCTACAAAGAGGTGTTTTTGGGTCGAGAAAGAGCAGAAGGGAAGGTTTAGGTCAAGATTTTCCTCGACCTGAGGACAAACTAAAGATTGGAGAATCAGTGGTTCTATAGTGGAGATCAGATGAATTTGTAGGTAAGGTAGAACTTCATTTGGATTATGCCTTAATTTACAAGTGTGTTGGGAAATGGCCAATGATAGGGGAAATTGAAATTTGGGTCTAGAAAAATTGGGGTTTTGAATATAAGGTAAGCTTTTTGCCTAAATGTTTTTTTCTAGTAGTGTTTATTTCTAAGGAAGAAAAAGAGATCATTTTAAAAATGCCTTTTTGGTTTTTTAATGGTATGGGACTGTGTATGCAAATTTGGATCCCTAATTTTGACTCGTTGGTTTCTAAGAATGGGGTGTTTCCAATTTTGGTGAGATTTTATGGAACCCTTATAGAGATCAATGAGGCATCCATTGAAGGAGGTTTGGCAGCTTATGCAAGGATGAGGGCTCCCATGGATTTGGATAATGATATTTCAAAGAGTATATGATTAAATCTTCAGGGTGAGAATAGAACTAAAGGGTGGATGTGGAAAGGATTTCATTCAGATCTTTTAAGTGTCATCACCTTGGTTACATTCAAAGGAATTATAGATTGGGTCGGATCCCCCCTCAAACCAAAATTCTTTCAATGAAACCTATATGAAAACCTAAATTTAAAAAGGGAGTTCGGAAGTAATATCTTTGAATAAGGGAAGATCGAAGGAAATAGGAGGTAAAAAGGATATCCTTGTGAAGATGTAGAGCTAGAAAATAGGTGAAACTTAGGCACTTTTAGACAAGCTAGGGAAAGGGGTTGTAATTTTATCAGCATCAATGTTGAAGAGTTATGAGTTTATTGAACAAGAATCTTAGTCTATAAAATCTTTTCTAAAAAAATCTCAACAACTTGTAGTAGAGCATTCCTGGGAGGAGCTAGGTTGAGTTGATGGAGAAAAAGGTTTGATGATGGAAGAATGCCTTAGTGATTTAAAGGGAGAAGAGGCAGAAGATTCAAAAGGGGGATTAAAATCTAGGGAAGTGTTCTTGATCTCGTAAATTCAGTGTTCTCTTGATCATCCAAATTAGGAGCCTTAAAATTAAAAGGGAAGGAAATCCAAGAAGGAAAAGGTGGTGGGGGAAGTCTTGGGAGGTAAACATGGTATGTTGGAGTAGTTTTTGGATTCTTGAAGGTGAGGGATCGAAAACCCCTCCTTTGGTAAATGAAGATTATTTATTAGAATGTTAGGGGACTAAACACCCCTAATAAGAGACGCTTGGTGAAACGTCTCCTGTGTTTATAGAAACCAGATGTTTTGCTTCTCCAAGAAATAAAGTTGAGTTTATTGGAAGCCTCTTATTTGATGGCCTCTATTGGTCTTAGTGGAATAGTGCCTTTGTGAGGGTTGCTGGGGCATTGGGGAGATTAGCAGTGATTTGGTCTCCCTTGATGACTAGGATTGCAGTTTTGGAGTTTGAGAATAATTGGTAATTATGTAAAATCTCTAGCTCCAATTATGATTTCAATTTTTTATTGCTTAATGTTTATGGTCTAATGGGAGTTCCTTTTAAAAGCCCAATGTTGTTTGGATTTGTCCAAAATTTTGAGAAGGTTTTCAGATAGTAAGGTGGTTTTGGGGGGATATTTCAATATTATTCTTAGTCCCAAAGATAAAATGGGATATGTGTCATTTTCACAACAAAATTTTAAGGGTTTTGACAGTTTTGTGTAGAACAGTGATTTGGATGATGTGATTTCAAAATATGGATGGTTCATTTGGAATAATAGGAGATCGAGAATTGATAACATAATTGAACAGTTGGATAAATTTTTGGTTAACCCAAAATGGTTGGAGAGTAACTAGAAGGTGGATAGTTGGGTTTTATCTTTTTTGAGATCAGAGCATTTTCCTATTACATTCAAAGTTGAATGTGATAAATTTGGACCGATGTCCTTACAAATTTGAATTAATATGGCTCAAGGATTTATCCCCTTTTGCCTTGGTGCATGAGTGGTGGAAAAATTGTCCCTCGCCTCCAGGAGCATTGATATAAAAAGTGTGTAAAATACTTCAGGATATCAAAGGAAGGCTTAAAAAATGGAATGAAGAGCATTTTAAGAACATCTTTCTTGAAAAAGCTAGGATTGAGGTAGATTTATCTGGTCTAATGATCAGGTTTCCTTGGTGGGAATGGATGCCTAGGGTTATGCTTTGGAAAAAATCCTAATGAAGTAATATGAGGATTTGTTATTACGTGAAGAAATTTATAGGAAGAAAAATTCCAGAGTTAATTGGATTAAAGAAGGTGATAGGAATTCAGCCTTTTTTCATCTTTTCATTTGAGCTAAGAGAAGTGCAACTCGCATTTCTTGTATCAAGACAAAAATAGGGGATATGCTAGAATTTCCAAAGGCTACCAGGGAAGAGGTAGTGGGCTTTTTCAAAAATGTATTGAATGGTGAAGATATTTTGAATCTTTTAGCTCAAGGATCTCATTTGGCATTGGTTCCCTCTTTGATTATGGATGAAATGAATGCCAAGTTGATGGATCCACTTTCTTTAGAAGAAGTTCAGGCAGTGGTGTTTTTGATGGATAAGGAGAAAACTCCTGGTCCTGATGGATTTCCAACAACGTTCTTTCAATATTTTTGGGTAGTGGGAGGAGAAGATGTTTTGAAAATGGTGGAGGAATCTAGGGTGTGAAGAAAGGTGGCTCCTGATTTAAAGGTAACTTTCATCTCATTATTTCCCAAAGGTGAAAGGCAGCTTTCTTTTAGTGATTTCAACCCAGTTGATCTTTGTAATACTATCTATAAAATTATTTATGAATTAGTGGAAAGTAGACTTAAGCCTCTTTTAGATATTTTGATTTCTTGAAAACAAGTTGGGTTTGTTCTTGGGAGAAATATATGAGAAGAAATAATTGTGTCTCATGAGATTATTCATTCTCTTTCTCATAATCTTCAAAAAGATATGCTAATTAAAATCAACATTAGTGAGGCTTATGATCAGGTCAATTGGTGTTTTTTGATGTAGATTATGGGGTAATTCAATTTTAGTAGAGATTAGTGTGATTGGATTTTTAGTTGTATAACGGGTTTGAGGTTTTCTATGTTGATTAATGGTAGTCTAGTAGGTTTTTTTTAAGCTTAACATGGCTTATAGTAGGGGGATCCTTTTTCTCCTTTTTTATTTGTTGTGATGGCAGAGGCCTTAGAGAGAGTTATCAATTAAGCTAAGTCAGTGGGTAGCTTACAAAGTATCAAAGTGGTGGATAGTATAGAGAGTCTTTCTTGTTAATGTAGTACTTTTTTCCATTGGGTTTTGCCTACATGGCCTTATGGTCATTATATGTTAATTAAACTCCCTTAAGTTAGTTATAAAAGGGTCACATAAGCTAATTATATTTTAATGTAATTATCTAATTAGGAAAATTAGAGGCTTCTTCATGTTGCCCTAATTTTCCCTATATATACCACACTTTTTCTTTTTGGAAGGTTAGACAAGAAAGACAAGTTAATGCGATTATATGCAAGCAACCATAATTTACAATATTGCAGTGTGAAGACAAGCTTCTTCCTCTTTTATAATTTATTTGTGATTTCATTGCTACATATATATATTTGCTTAATCTTCTGTGTAAGGATCCAAGATCATGACCAATCTGACATGGTATCAAAGCCATTTTTGTTAGTATTACAACAATCTTTATAGTGAAATCTTGCTAGATTCATTATTCTAGCAAAAAAGAAGGGTTTGATGGGATTCCTTGGAGAATTCATGCAAATCTTTCTATTAGAGTTTCAAATCTCAAAACCGACTATGCTGTTAGTTTTAGAAGGTGCCAAAACCTTAGGATTGACTGTAAACTTGACCTAGTTTTGGTACAGTCAAAATTTTCTCCCCTTTTGGCATCCAAAGACCCCATTTTCATTTTTAGCAAAAATCCATACTTCCTATGTTGCTATGAAAAAACACCTTCTAGGTTTTCTTCCTTATGTCTAAATCTCAAATGGGTCTCTTTCAGATTTTTCATAGCTAAAATATTTTATATGTTTTTGGCTTGCTTCAGTTTACGCGTTGTCAAACCTTTGTGCTACTCAACTCTGTAGGAGGTCATTACTTCGGCTCAGCAGTTGATCAACTTCAAGTTGCATGCTTTGGAGAGTCCATTAACCAATTTAGACTTTCAAAGGGTTGTTTCTTAGCTAGCATACCAACTTGGAGTTCCAATGGTGAGTAACTTCACTTTTTTTAAGCTAAGTTGTTTGATAAGTCTGATTACTTACTTGCAGACCAAATCAGGTTTTAGAAGTTGTTTTACTTGCAATATGAGAAGTTAAGTAATCAAGGTCCAAAAACCTAGATTACTTGTTCATAGACTAACTTGGGTTTGAGGAAGCACTTTAATCAAGTTTGTGAAGCGTAATTACTTATCGAGTAAAGCAGTCTAAAAAACTTGAATTATGTTGAGGTGTGGAGTTAAAAGCTTCACCAGATGAGCGAATGCTGAAGTTGCTGGATTTATACAGTCACCGATGATGGCAAGGAGTTGACCAATAGCTGCCGACATCGGTTATGTATCGGCCGACGTCATTCATGTGCAGACATGCAAGGACCGATGTCGATTACCTATGCGTCCAAAAAGTCTATTTTTGTGGATGAACAGATTGTTTGCATGATTAGTTTAGCTGTTAGTTGTAAGTCCACGTTTCTATCTTTAGTAGGACTATTTTGAGCCTTTGATTAGGAGGTGTATCTAATGGTTGTTAATGCATAGCTCATGATCCCTAATTCTATATATAGGGATAGATCTTCATAGCTTGTGTGTAAAAAAAAGAATAGTACAAGACATATTGTATATGTGTATCAATCCAGGTTGTTGGAATTGATTGAGAGAACTCTTGAGGGAAAGAGATCTGTACATCTGAGAGGTGTGAGAAGAAAGTGTGATTTTTTTCATTGTATTTCCTTCTGGAAGAGTTTAATACAAGTTTTCAGGGTGGTTTCTTGTATCTCTTATTCTTTGATGTTTCTGATTCTAGTTGCTTTCAATTTTGGTTTAATTCTGTGTTTAGTTGCTTACATAAGAATAATCAAGTTTGTTGGTTGATCCCCAACAAGTGGTATCAGAGCTCAGGTTGACTAACAGGTGTTTCAGATCTGGTTAGTGTTTGTTGATTACAGGTCACTCACAGGAGTTTCTGTTTGAGTGAGAAAAGTAATGGCAGAAGAAAGTAAACTGAGAATGGAGAAGTTTAATGGCAAGAATTATCAATTATGGAGAATGTAGATAGAAGATTATCTGTATCAGAAAGATCTATATTTACCATTGGGTGGGGTTGATAGAAAGCCCACAGATATGGAAGATGAAGAATGGGAAGTTCTTGATAGAAAGGCTCTTGGATCTATAAGATTGAGTCTGGCATCTACTGTGATTTCTAACTTGTCACAGGCAAAGACAACGGTAGAGTTCATTACTACTTTAGAAAATTTATATGAAAAACTCTTAGCTTCAAATAAGGTATATCTTATGAAGCAGTTATTTAATTTGCAAATACAAGAAGGTGGATCTGTATCTAATCATCTTAATGATTTCCATGGAATTGTAAATCAATTAAATTCAGTCAAAATAGTTTTTGATGATGAAATTAAGGCTCTTTTAATATTATGCTCTTTACCTGAAAGTTGGCATAGTTTGGTAATGGCAGTTAGTAATACTGCATCTACTACAAATATCTTGAAAGTAGATGATGTTGTTAGTGTAATCTTGAATGAAAAAACTCGCAGAAAAAGCACAGGGAAAACATCAAGTAATGCTTTAAGTATTGAAAGCAAGGGAAGGCAAAGAGCAAAGAGCAAGCAAGGGAGATCAAGGTCTAAGTCAAAGATGAGCAATAGATCCAAATCCAAAAATAAAAAAAGAAAGATAACCTGCTGAAATTGTGGAAAGAGAGGACATGCAAAGAAAGATTGCTGGTTGAAAGTTAATAAAGAGAATCAGCATGAAGGTAATAAAGAAGCAAAATTTGCAGTTATTGTTGCACAAGATGCTCTTTCACTTTCTTTGTATAATAAAATAGAATCTTGGGTTTTAGATTATGGGGCCTCTTTCCATGCTACCCCAAATAGAGAATTTTTCAATGATTATATCCAGGGAGATTTAGGAAAAGTTTATTTAGGGGATGATGAGCCTTGTAAAATTGTTGGCAAAGGAAAAGTGCAGCTGAAATTGTAGAATGACAACACATGGGTGTTGAAGGATGTCATGCATGTCCCAGCGCTGAAGCGAAATTTGATTTCTGTAGGAAAGTTGGGTGATGAGGGTTGTACAGTAACTCTCACAGTTGAATCTTGGAAGGTTACCAAGGGTGCACTTGTATTAGTTAGAGGTAAGAGAGTAGGTACTCTCTATTTATGTAATTGTATTACTGATTATTCTCCTTTTATATTATCTACTTTAGATGTGGATACAAAGTTGTGGCACTGTAGGCTCGGCCACATGAGTGAGAAGGGAATGACTATTCTTAAGTCAAAAGGTAAGCTTTCAGATTTGAAAAGCATAGATCTAGATTTCTGTGAGCATTGTGTTTTTGAAAAATAGAAGAGAGTAAGGTTTGTTAAAACTGGGTCAACAAAGAGGAAGCACAAGTTGGAGCTTGTTCACACAGACATGTGGGGACCAACTTAGGTAGCTTCTATTGGAGGATCACAGTATTATGTTACTTTCATTGATGATACTATAAGAAAGGTTTGGGTCTATTGCATAAAGAAGAAATTTGATGTTTTTGACACTTTTAAGATTTGGAAAGCTTTAGTTGAGAATGAAACAGGTATGAGATTGAAGTGCCTTAGATCTAACAATGGTAGTGAGTTCTGTAGCTATAAGTTCAACTGGTATTGTTATATGAATGAAATATGTAGGCAAATGATGGTTCCAAGGACACCTCAGTAAAATGGAGTTGCTAAAAGGATGAACAGAACAATATTGGAGCGTGCACGGAGTATGAGATTACATGCTGGTTTGCCCTTACAGTTTTGGGCAGAAGCTGTAGATACTACAGTTTACCTGATTAACAGAGGACCCTCTACAGCTCTGGATGGTAGAATTTTAGAAAAGGCGTGGATAGGTAAAAAGGTAGATCTTTCATTTCTCAGAGTTTTTGGTTCTGAAGCTTTTGTGCACGTTGATAAGGAAAATAGAAAGAAGCTGGATGCTAAGTCTATGAGGTGCACATTTATTGGTTATGGCTCTGGAGATTTTGGATTTTAGTTTTGGAATCTAGGAACTAACAAAATAATTAGGAGCCATGATGTTGTTTTCAATGAAAAAGTGATGTATAGTGATCAGCTTAAGAAGCTGAATCAATTTAAGCAGAGCAATATTGAATTGGACGAGGTGACGATCCAAAATGAGCTCACGAAAAAAATAATCACAGACAGGAAAACACAGAGACTGACGTCGGTCAGGCAGGAACCGACGTCGACAATACAAGAATCGATGTTGGTTAGAAAGTGACCGACGTCGGTCAGGAAGGAACCGACGTCGATCATGTGGAACCGACGTCGATCAGTTACAGGCCTGGAGGTGACCGAGGTCAGTCACTGTCAGAGAATTTGGGCGGACAACGTGTTGAGAATGAGTCTCAGATGCCCATTAGGAGGCCAGAAAGGGTAAGTAAACCTCCAATTTGATATTCCCCTTCATTATTCTATTTATTGCTTACTGATGGTGGAGACCCAGAGAGTTTTGATGAAGCAATACAGGGGAATCCAGGAATCAGTGGGAGCTTGGCATGAATGAGAAAATTGATTCCTTGAAAGAGAACCAAACATGGGATTTGGTTGAGTTGCCAGCGGGAAAGAGAACACTGAAAAATAGATGGATCTACAGATTGAAGGAAGGAGAGAATGGACAGATGAGATATAAGGCCAGGTTGGAAGTGAAAGAATTTGCACAGAAACCAGGTATTGATTTTGGTGAAATTTTTTCTCTTGTAGTAAAAATGACTTCTATACGGACTGTATTGTCTTTAGTTGCTATTGAGGATTTGCATCTTGAGCAACTTGATGTTAAGACATCGTTTCTTCATGGAGATTTGGATGAAGAAATATATATGGATCAGTCGGAAGGGTTTGAGGTCAAAGGTAAGGAGAAGCTTGTGTGCAGATTGAAGAAAAGCTTGTATGGCCTCAAGCAAGCTCCTAGACAATGGTATTTGAAATTTGACAGGTTTATGACTGAGCATGGTTTTAGTAGATGTCAATCTGACCATTGTGTATATTTTAAGAGATTGGATAATGGTAGATATATTATCCTGTTGCTGTATGTAGATGATATGCTTGTTGCAGGTTCACACATGCAAGATATTTTTGAGCTTAAGGTAAAATTAGCTCACACATTTGCCATGAAGGATTTGGGAGCAGCAAAGAAAATCCTTGGCATGAGTATCAAGAGAGATCGGAAAAATCACAGGTTGATTTTCTCTCAAGAGGATTATGTGAACAAGGTGTTGAAACGGTTCAATATGCAGGATGTAAAACTGATAAGCACACCTATGGCTGGACACTTCAAGTTGAGTAAAGAATAGTGTCCTAATTCACATGATGAGGTAGAGTACATGAGTAGAGTTTCATGTGCTTCCGCAGTTGGGAGCTTAATGTATGCAATGGTATGTACTAAACTAGATATTGCCCAAGCAGTGGGAGTTGTTAGTAAGTATATGGCCAATCCAAGGAAGGAACACTGGAAAGCAGTTCAGTGGATTCTCAGATATCTGAGAGAGACCAACAGTAGGCATTTGTGTTATGGTGGGTCAAACACTTCTCTACATGGTTATGTAGATTTGGATATGACAGGTGATTTGGATGGCAGGAGAAGCACTACAGGATATATTTTCACTATTGGTGGAACGGTGGTTAGCTAGATTTCAAAGTTGCAGAAGGTTGTTGCCTTGTCTACTACAAAGGTAGAATACATTGCAGTCACAGAGGCTAGCAAAGAGATGATATGGATGACACGGTTCATGGAAGAGTTGGGAAAGGAGCAAGAGAGTTGCAGATTATACAGTGAGTCAAAGTGCAATTCATTTGGCTAAGAACTCAACCTTTCATTCAAGAACCAAACATATATAGCTTAGGTACCACTTCATTAGACATGTATTGGAGGATGGTGAGTTGAAGCTGGAAAAGATCCATACAGATAAGAACCCTGCTGATATGTTAACCAAGCCGATAACAGAGGAGAAGTTGAATCTTCATTCAACTTTTGTTGGTCTTCAAGATTGAGTTTGAAGATGGAGAAGCTAGAAGATGTTGTACAGGTATTGGTGCAGCTGTTTATCTCCAAGTGGGAGATTGTTGAGGTGTGGAGCTAAAAGCTTCACCAGATGAGCATATGCTGAAGTTGTTGGATTTACACAGTCACCAACGACGGCAAGGAGTCGACCAGTAGCTGTCGACGTCGGTTATGTATCGGCCAACGTTGGTCATGTGCAGACAGGTAGGGACCGACGTCGATTACTTGTGTGTCCAAAAAGTCTATTTTCATGGATGAACAGATTGTTTGCATGATTAGTTTAGTTGTTAGTTGTAAGTTCGCGTTTATATCTTTAGTAGGATTGTTTTGAGCCTTTGATTAGGAGGTGTATCTAATGGTTGTTAATGCATAGCTCATGATCCCTAATTCTATATATAGGGATAGATCTTCATAGCTTGTGTGTAAAAGAAAGAACAGTACAAGACATATTGTATATGTGTATCAATCCAGGTTGTTGGAATTGATTGAGAGAACTCTTGAGGGAAAGAGATCTGTACATCTGAGAGGTGTGAGAAGAAAGTGTGATTTTCTTCATTGTATTTTCTTCTGGAAGAGTTTAATACAAGTTTTCAGGGTGGTTTCTTGTATCTCTTATTCTTTGTTGTTTCTGATTCTAGTTGCTTTCAATTCTGGTTTAATTCCATGTTTAGTTGCTTACATAAGAGTAATCAAGTTTGTTGGTTGATCCCCAACAAATTACTTTTCATAGACCAATCCAGGGTTCTGAAACAACTCTACTCAGGTTCTCAAAATCTGACTACTTCTAAAGTAAAGTAGTATAAGAAACCTGAATTAATCTTTGTAGACTAATTCGAGGTTCTAGAACAACACTACTCACGTTCTCGAAGGTCGATTACTTCTCAAGTAAAGTAGACTGGAAAACCTAGATTACACTGGGAAGACCAAATCAAGTTTTTGAAGGGTCATTATTTCAAAGGGTGATTACTTCTTAAGTAAAGCAGTTCAAGAAACCCGAATTACTCTTTGTGGATCAACTCAAACTTTTGGAGGGTCTTTACTACTCGAGTTTGTGGGGTAACATTACTTGAGTTTGGCAAAAAACTTTCCTTTTAAGGAAATGATCTAGGAATATGCAAAATAAGAACTTGTAAGTGCCATAACTTTCAATTCGTAGCTCCTTTTTGGGTGTTTAATTTTAAGTGCATATTTTTTCAAGCTCTACACATAGGTGATATTATTTTAAAACTTTTGTAATATCTATTTTTTCCATGATGTAATGGCTTAAAACTCAGTTCAAAACTTTTGTACCTTTCTTCTTGGATGCATTATTGGTTGTGCCCGACGTCCCTCTCAAACTCTCTCACACCAATTATTCATAAATGCATTTTTGGTAGTGCCTGATGTCCAATATTGAGTGTGTGTTGCATTGTAACTTAAGGGGGGTTTTATTGATAGTTCAAGGGGTTATGTGTACTGTGTGCAATCTGTTCTTTACTTTCATTTCAATTCTACAAATTGTCTCAATCTAATCTGCACTAATGGATTTAAACATTGAACCACTCACACCATTTAACTATCTCGAATGGAATTCTAAAATACAACTCATCTTGAGAGGTAAAGGACTCTATCAGATCAATACGAGTGAGGAAATCGAGCCATCTATAGATGCATAAAAGGTTATGTGGTACAATAGATGTGACGAGACCTATGGGTTCTTATGCCTGTCAATGTCTCCTGACCTCCTTTTCCATGTTGAATCTGCAAAAAGTCCCAATGAAGTCTAGACCATCTTGATAAGCTTTTTGGAGTGCAAGACATCATGAGGGGTCAAGAGCTGGAGAATGAGCTCATCACATTGAGCCCATGTGACTATGACACCCTAAAAGACTTCTTTACAATTTAAATCACTGAGACTGCAGTTGAAACAATGTGGCATTGAGAAAATAGATGACCAGTTGATTTTATCTATGATTGTAAAATTAGGTCACGACTATTCAGTTTTCATCTCTACATTTCATGCTACCAAACGTGCATTGGATCCACTTGAAAAATGCCATCATTCAATGAGTTTGTTGCTGATCTAACTTGAAAGCAAGATAAGTTGGTTCAAATGGGTACACTGAAGTCCTCAAAATCACATGCCTTGATTATCAATCAGGACAAGAAGAAGCCTTCTCATAGTGGCAAATAGGAGAAGAAACAGTCTAAACTAAATCATGAGCATAAGAAGAATCAAAAATTAAATGCCAAGCCTAAGGCATCATCAAATGAGTCCTCTTCAAGTGGGAAATCCATGAAGGAGAAACTCAAATGCAACTTTTGTAAGAAACTTGGGCATGATGAATCTCAGTGCATAAAAAAGAATATTGACACCTTAACTAAGATGTTTGAGAAGAATAACATTATTGTTCCTAAGTCTTCAACTCATAACATGTCTGCACAAGATTTTACAAAGGCTAAAGACAACAAAAAGGGTAAAAACAAGGGCAAGGCACTTGTTACAGTAGCTTTTCAACCTTTAACTTGGGTTATCAACTTGGGTGCTTCCTACACATGGCCTCCTTAAAGGATTTATCTTCAGAAATAGAGCCATTTTCTATGCCTTCAATTCTCATGGGTGATGACACTTCGATAAAAGTCAGTGGTAAATAATCAGTTGAAGTAAGTGACAAGACCTTCAATGATGTTCTATGTGTTCATTCACTATCTACCAATCTTTTGTTAGTGTACCAAATCACTCACATAGGTGTAGAAAAGCGAGATGAGTTCACACCTGATTCAATGGTTATCAAAGAGCTGCACAATGACACCGTAGTGGCTTATGAGAAGGCCAATCATCAGTCTAGGCTATATACCTTCTCACAATTTGTGCCATATTAGCCCTCAGCTACACTGCTTACTCCTGTAGATGGAGTGAACAAACTATGGCATGAATAGTTTGGCCATTTAAACTATCATTACTTGGAGCAACTCAATCATCAGGGCATGGTTTCAGGGTTGCCTAAAGTCAAATTCTCGAATGGCCTATGTAATGGCTACAATCTTGGCAAGCATCCAGAAGAGAAATATGACAAGGGTAAAGTAAGGAGAGCCGAACAAAAGCTAAAAATTGTCCATAGTGACATAGCAGGTCCATTTCCAAAACATTCATTCAATAAGACTAGATACATGCTCACATTCATTGATGAATTTTTGAGGTACACCTAGGTGTTTTATCTCAAAAAGAAGTCTGAGGTCTTTAATCACTTTAAGGATTTCAAGACACTTATGGAGAAGCAGTCAAATTGTTCCATCAAAATCTTAAGGACTGATAATGGTGGGGAGTATGTCAACAATAGGTTAGAGAAGTTTTGCACATCAGAGGGGATTCAGATGCAACACACAGTTTCACACAGTCCTCAACAGAATGGTGTGGCTGAACATAAGAATCATACCTTGAAGGAAATGGCCAACTACATGCTTCAATCAAAGTCTCTTGCTCCTCAGTTTTGGGCTAAAGTAATCAACTGTGCATGCTATATTCAAAATTGTGTTCCACATAAAGCCTTGAAAGAAGGGTGAAGGCTATTTTAAGTTTGGCAGTGTTGTTTGCTAGCTATTTGTTGCTGATAATCTCAGATAAATCCTAAGTAAAATAATTAGTTTCCTTTTTTATCTGGATGGATATTCGCGGAAACTTACAAAAATGGACAAGGTGAAGGAAGGTCCATTTGCAGAGCTTCCCTTTTCTAGGAAAGATGGTTTAGGTTTCATTACAGTTTCTTTGTTTAGAGAGTTAGAGGAGCTTTATGCTACTTTATTGAATTTTATGGAGGAATTAGATAAATGGTTCCAGCGAAGAGGCCATGGAGGTAAAGTGACAAATGGTTCTCCCTTTGCTGGAAAATTTTAAATCCCCTTTTCCTCTTCTGTCTAAATGGCGTGTCGTTTGTAGGTCTCTGGAGAGGATTCAGGCAGTGAAGGCTTTGACTCATGGGTGGTTTTCGACTCTACTTTGGCTTGAAGAAAAGGGAGCTAAGAGATAGATAGGGGGGAAGGGGGTCGGGTGCAAAGTGGTGGATCACCAAAAAAAGGAAGGTGGTGGTTAGGTGTCTCTTGGTAGCGGTCATAGGCAATGCAGGCCCAATGGCGAAGATGGTGGACCATGTTGTTTCCACTTTGGAGGTGGAGGCTATTGCAAGTCTGATCCAAAATTCAAAAGCTTTGGTTGAAAGATAATTCAAGAAACAAGAATAACATAATTGTAATAATGCTATCTCTGAGAAGAGATGTTTTATTGATCACATTTGCAGATCTAAACATATGCCTATCTCTGAAAAGAGATGTCTGATTTCTTTTTTTGGTTACATCTTCATTTATACACATTTTGAAGGTAGGAGGAGGATGTAGAAAGTCACTAATATCAAGGGAGATTAAGTGGTTTGACTTTCATGATTCACAACAATATAGAATTTGAGGAATTACTATTTTTAGAAATTTACTATTTTTAGACTACATTATTAAAATTAAAATTTGGGGCACTTCTATTTAGTTTTTGGGTGTCAAAACCCATCAATCAAAGCTCATGCCATCTCACGATGTTCCCCTCATTCTTAGCTTTCCAACGGTTCAAACGGGGAGTCAAACGGAGCTATGGTGCAAAAGTTATGGTTCTTGGAAGTTCTGCCACCAATTGGGGTAGAACCGTCCCCCGAATTGTCCCCTGAAATGTTGCTCGGATCAAAGTCGGGCAAGGCCAAAAAGTGATTTGGCAATGCTGGATAGTGACGTTTTGGGAGCAAATTGGGGTGGGGCTCAGGGTTTGATGTTAGAATGAGAGTTGGGAGTTTAATATAAGCATTTTTTTGGCTATGGTAATGTTGGAAAACAAGGATTTTGTAAGCTTCTATGTATAAATCTTAAACTATTATCTTTCGATTAAATCAATAATAGTTATAAATATAAATAATTTATTTTGTGAATTTTGTTAGTCAAATGTCTTGATGGCTTTTGTTGTCAAACCAAGCCTATCTTTTTGGATATCTGATTTTAATCAGGGAAAGCGTTGTAATCCCCGAAACTGATTTATTGTATAAATATTTTTCAACATTTTAAAAAGTAAAATATATTTCAAATTTTTGAAAGACCAAAAACTATAACTTTACATATTTAATTTATTGTAAATATATTTTTAATCTTTTAATACTTCTTTCTTTAAAAATGAACCGTTTTAACTTTGAAAAAATAATATTATATTAATATTTATTATAATTTTTTTAAAAATATAATTTATTATCAAATTCAAACTTAATTTTCACATTACATTATTACTTTACATTGACAATTGTCCAAAAAGAAAAGAAAAAATAAAATTATTTTAAATTTTAACATTATTATCAAATTAAATAACTAATCATCAAAAACCTTGCGCTGCATAAACTAAAGGAGTGTTAGCATCAAGGCTTTTTTTTTTAAGTTTTTTTATTTTTATTTTTTAAAATATTTTGTATAATATATTTTGTTATATAAAAATGAATCTATTTTTTATGTTTGAAAAAATATTTTATTTGTTATAAATATTGAAAAAAATAAAAATAATTTTTAAATCTATAAAATATAGTGTAACTTGTAATTTGATCTTTATAAATTATTAATTAATTTAAAACTTCAATTAAAATAAATATGATAAGAATGTTATATAGTTAAAAAGTTATTATTTAAATATTTTAAAAATTAAAATATGAATAGTAATAAAATGAATGATAAAAAGTTTTCAGTTATTTTTATAAAATTAAAAAATAATTATTTATTTATAAGTAATAGTTTGTTTTTTAATATTATATAAAATTAAATGTCTAAATTTCTAAGTGATCATCTATTTTATATATTAGATTTATTAATAACGATTACAATGAGTTTGAGAATATTAATGATTAATCATAATTGACTTAAGAATACTAATAATTGATTTAAGAATACCAACAATCAACCATAATTAATTTAAGAATATTAACGATTGATCACAACCGACTTACAAATACCAACACTCAGAGTACAATCAACCTAAAAATACCAATAATTGACCACAACTGACCTAAAAATACTAATGAACGACCACCTCTAATTTCCAACACTAAACTAAAATTTAACCTTGAATAATATTTGAAATAACTAAAAAATTTACCAACTCACCCACATTAATTATAAAAATAAAAATTAAATCACTTCTTACATATTATAAATAAATAATTTAATATTATATTTATATTTATATTAAAAAAAAAACCAATAAAAAGAATATACAGATTGACTTATCTTTGAACATTCAAGAAATACTTCGGTAAAGTCAATGAACATTTAAAAAAAAAAAATACATATATTTTAGAAATTGAAGTATGATATTTATGCTGGTTTTTGATAGTTAAGTTTAATATGGTACATTTTATTATTGAAAAATAATAAATAAACAAACCAACCTTAAGTTCGAACTTTGGAAAACCAAATTTCTGCAAAATTACTGAAAGTTGAGAGCCTGTGTTCTCATATCATAAATTTGTGGCGGTTGCGTCATGCAGACCAAGAACCCCCCCCCCCCCACCAACAATCCAGAGCACAATACATAATCAACACATTCCATAATTAGTTTTGAGGAGTCATTACAATGGCATTGCTACCAGGAAAGGCTTTCTTCCTCCTCCACAATTCCAATCACCCTGCTCTGTTTTGCCTGCCAAGGCGCCTTCCCACTTCATTTCAATGTCATGCAAACTCGATCACTATGCCCACATTTTCTACGTCCACCCACTTGTCCAAATGCCCAATTTTCAGTGCTTCTAAGAGGACTTCCTTATCCTTAACAGTACCCTTTGCTTTGTCCAGTAGTGATGACAACATACCAGCAAGTAATCAAACAGGTGACGCCACTCCTCCCATTCTGAGTGGTGGTGAGTGGGGAAGTGAACCGAAAACGGCCCCCAATCTCAATGATGATGAGTGGAGGAATGACCCCAAATCAATGATAACAACCCCCCAAGATGGAGAATATAATAGCCCTTCTGAAAATGTTGGTGCAGAACAAAAGGGTAATGCTTCTGAGGCACTCTATGTTGATGAATGGGGGGATAAAGCAGACCCAGATGAGCTCTCAGCACAAACAAGGCTATCTGATGCAGACCGGCTTTCAATGTCTGATGATGATGAATGGGGTGGTGGAACAGGAATTGATGGAGAATATAATAGCCCTTCTGAAAATGTCGGTGCAGAACAAAAGGGTACTGCTTCTGAGGCACTCTATGTTGATGAATGGGGGGATAAAGCAGACCCAGATGAGCTCTCAGCACAGACAAAGCTATCCGATGCAGACGCACCTTCAATGTCTGATGATGATGAATGGGGTGGTGGAACAGGAACTGACCAGATCCCAGGTATTACAATTTCGACAACTTCAACTTCTGTAGATAGTAAACTTGTAGAGCTTAAACAATGCTTGGTGGACTCTTTTTATGGGACTGAGTACGGGCTGAGAGTTACCAGTCAGGCGAGGGCAGAAATTGTGGAGTTGATTTACCAGCTTGAAGCTCAGAACCCAACTCCTGCTCCAACTGAAGCACTCTCTCTGCTGCAGGGCAATTGGGTTTTAGTGTAAGTACCATGCCCCTGCAATTTGTTCAAATTACCTTAGATAAGTTCTGAACATCTACATAATGAGTTGTGTATATGTGTTTGCCAACACAAATAGACAGAAACATGTACACATGATTATTTCCAATGTGAATGTTTTTTTAAAAATTACTTAGCTCCATTAAAATTGCAGGTAGCATATCCCTTTTTGAGGATTTTGTTCCACATTAATATCTACCAAATGCTTCCCA
This sequence comes from Torreya grandis, assembly GCA_037957365.1. Classification (NCBI taxonomy): domain Eukaryota; kingdom Viridiplantae; phylum Streptophyta; class Pinopsida; order Cupressales; family Taxaceae; genus Torreya; species Torreya grandis. The sequence goes on along the minus strand of JARHVA010000775.1, from coordinate 3,859,631 downwards.
CAAGCCTGGACTACTTACTAAAGAAAAATACAGGAAATTATGGAGATTATACCTAATTTTATTATACTTCTTCAAATTTTGCTAGCTTTTATTTTTCTTAGGAAATTGATAATGCTCGGCCCAATGAAATGCAATGTCAACCTTTCATCACCACTGGTTTAGAAGCCACAGCTCAGTGTGGCCTCATTATTGCAGCTGTTTTAGTTATTGGAGAGCATGCCCATTGGGGCTTGAACTGGCATCATCGTCATGACAATCTTCCCACATTGCTACTAAACCATGGCCCACTTGACGTCCTCAAACTCTCTGTCAATGAACAGGGAAATTTGGATTCCTTTTTGAAATTTGAATAGTTGCCTCTAATACCAATTGCCATTATTAGATATAGGAGAAAATTTTCCATCTAACTGTGTTGAACATTGTGAGAGATTAGTTATCCCATAGTGATTTCCCTGGTATAATATATTAAGGAGCATATTTGTATGAGATGCATTTGGAATCCCTAGGTACCATTCGAGAAATGCACCCTTTATTGTTGTTGGGAGCATGCCCAAAAAGGATGGCTCATCTGTCTCCAGCCATGTTTCTAATTATACTTGTGCCTGCCTCCCGTGATACCAGTCCAATCAATGTCACAAGGAATCCCTAGGTACATTAGGCTATCAAATAGCATATGTGCACAATCATGTGGGGAGTGGCAATCAATCTTGTTGTAATCTGCTTGGATAATTTAAGAGATATATAGGAAAACTGCAACATAGCTATAAAAATAACCATAGTAGCCACCTTTCCCAAAGATGTATGAGCATTCAATCAAGAGACACAAAGATAGACAAGAAATCTCATCACAATCCATTCTTCTACAGTTGCAAATACTTACACTAGATTAAAAGGGCAGAAAAATAATGTCAGCATATTTCTCAGATGCTTTTGATAATATTGTTAAATACGATTCGTACAAGTACCTGCAGGGTTGCCTAAAGCATCTTCAACCTAAGTGCGAAACACAAGGATGCAAATGTAAGTAAAACAGCATACAAATATGCAATGGGGTACAACTGCCATGATGAGAATGCCAATGTTACGATGCCTAATGATTATATGCCTAGTATTAGTGATTGGTAGCTTTTCTGTCCCTCAAGAATTTTGCAGGTCCATTGGGACTAATTTTGTTGGTTCATTAGGAATTTATAGTCATCTATATGTTCTGTTCCTGTTGGTTAGGTGTACTTTTGTTAGACGATGGAGTTTTTGTAGCATTTTTTAAATCCTACATACAAATACAAAAGATCTAAAGTGGGATGTTAGCTATAACTAAGCTCTTAGGTATTAGAGTAGGGCAAGTTTTTAAGAGTTGTTTTTGTGCACAAGTCTAAGGAGCCTGTGTCTTGGCCAAGTGCAGCTGCCATTCTGTCCTTGAAAACTTTCTTGCCTGAGTTGGTTCCTATACCTCAGGAAAGTGCTTGTCTGTCATACACGTCATCTGAAGTGCTACAGTTTTGTTTCTTTTCCATTTCCAATCAAATAGGTTGTTCATAGATTTTTTTTTTCAGTGTTTGAAGAAAATAGATAAATCTTTATTCCGAAGCTGATGAAAATTCAGATTTTATGAGTAGCAAATGATTTCTGGGATAAACTGTGTGCTTAGTTTTTGATTCGACACTTTTTGAATCACCATCTGTGATTCATCATCAGGAATTAGATCCCAGCTCACTCTTATGGACTGTGAAAACATCAAAGCTCTTATTCAGATTTATGTTTGTACAGATTCATATTTTCCTTTTGTCAGACTCAATGTTTTTGCTCTAGGATTGCAATGTTTATAATAAGTTATAGTTGGGATCTAAATAGTAGTACCAGACATAGTTTCTTGGCCCCTAGGCAGACATCAGCAATGCTTTCACACTAGGCTGTTCACAGAGAAGATAAGTGGAAATCAGAAATTATTTTATCAGTGGAAGAAGCTGTTAAGGCTCCCTTGGATGTGTCAAGGTACCATGTGGAATAAATGACTTCTTAATCCTTGCATACATTGATTGTGACAAAGGACAGAAGGGAGTGGGGAGATATGAGCAGCAAAGAGGATTATTAGCAGTGATCTTTAGATTGGAGGAAGGTTGGAATGTCATGATTGTGGGAAAAACCCTTTTAGGGTAACTTTAATAGGAGTGGAGGCAGTCTTTTTTAATCAGGGTAAACAGCTAACTAGGTTGGGGACCACATTGTTAGGAATAAGCCTATGCACGATAATACAAAGGAGAGATATACTATGTGAACCTTACACATTCAAAGATAAAGACAAACATAGATACACACGATTTCATTTGGGAAGACCCTTTCATGTTTAAAAAATGTAACTCACTAACTTTCTTGATTACAACATAACTGAACTGTTTTACAATGAGACACCAAAACTTAAGGTTTTGTTCCCTTTCATACAACGGTTTACTGTATATTACAATGCACACACTTGACCGTGTGAATTCAACATTCGACACACACATCTTTCTTGGAAGAACTATGCCTTTATCCGGCACCTACTTTTTAATGCGCACGCAACAAGGGAATCTATATTTACCAATTACTAAGCCTAGTGATCGACGTGTAGCGTTCCTCAACAGCTTCGTGTTAGAGCGCCACCAAGACATTGCTAGCACTTCTTGAGTCTGATAGATGCAACAGACAAGTGGTTGAAATGCCTTAAGGTAACCTTCATTGCTTGACATGTTGCATAGCTCCTTGCAACACCTTATTGTGTCTCAATCACTACGCTCCACTTTGCAACCTGCCATAGTTCAATGAAACTGTGCAGAGAGCCGAATGCAACTCTACCATCATTACCGCATGTTAACAATCTTGCGCAACTATCATAGGTAGTCTCCATACAAGTTTGCGCTCCTATCCCTACTTGCACCATCAACCTGCACAACATCCTTCACAGCCAATGCTTGCGCAACCCCTGCCTTGCGCACAATTACCATTGCATAGATCCATGCAAAGTTGAGACATTTCCCATTAATCTCCCACTTGTTGAACACTTTGCATAAGGGAGCACACAATCATCCTTCAACAACTCTAGACAACCAAGCCCATCTCCTACCTACACCTAGAGAACTTTTGGGTACTCACTACCTTGGTCATTGAATCTACAATGTTTTCCTTTGTGTCCACCTTCTCCAAATGTACCTTTCTCTCTTCTGCGATTTCTCTTACAAAGTGGCATCGCACATCAATGTGCTTTGTCCAAGAATGATACTTAGGGTTCTTTGCCAAACAGATTGCACTTTGACTATCACAATCCATTCTTACAACTTTTTGTGTGAACCCAATTTTAGAACATAATCTTTGAAGCCACACTGCTTCCTTGCTTGCATGAGTAACTACGATATATTCAGATTCAGTGGTAGATATCGCAACACTAGCCTATCGTTTACTCATCCAACTTACAAATCCACCAAACAAGTTGAACACATACACACTGGTAGAACTACGATAGTCAAGATCTCCAGCCCAATCAAATTCCACAAATCCCTATAGCTTTAAAGTCTTGTTTTCACTAGGTTTGCCCTGATAGCAAATAGCATAGTCAAAAGTTCCATGTAGATATCTGAAGATTGTAATGTCCCTTTCTAGGTAAATTTATGAATTCTGGAATTTACTGTGATTCCCTTGCCAAACTGGATATAATTCAAATACTAAAATAGCACATGCAACATTTAATACTAAAACCCCATTTGTATTCTTTATTTTAATCAACTTATTACACATAAAATAAGACTGAAAACAATGTCAATTGACTGCTAAATGTATCACAGCAAAACCCTAATGCGCTGAAACAATAATTTGTGATGATAAGAAACCCTTACAGCTGAATTATAACTAGCAGAATCGCTGTACAGCAGCAAGGATCACAACAGTACAACCGCGGATGAAGAATGGTAGCCGGCTTGGTGGGGCACTCCCTCCCAAAGGGGACAATGTCATGTCCCCTCTCTAGTGCGACTTGACATTCTACGTGGATTTGCCTATCCCTGACTCTCGTAGGCAGATGAAGGTGGTGAGAGGGTCATGTTTGCGATTCGATGGCTCATAATGCTCCGGAAGATAGTATATTTTATTATGGAGGCCAAATTGTTATATTTTTAATTTTAAAACGCACTTTTATTTTTATTTTTATAAAATTACTTTTTATTTAAAAAGTATAACAAGTTTTGTATGATGTATTATGGAAACTCTTGGAAGTTTCGAAAAGTGCATAAATAGACCTTATGGGTCTATTATTTGGCATTCAGTTCATTTTATTGATCATTGCATCTTCTCGAGCATTTGGAGCCTTTAGAGTCTGCGTATTCTCAGATTAATTCTTGAGAACGATATCTCTCAAACGATTTGCATAACTGAGGAAGTGAGAGATCTTCCGAAGGGTTGCACATTGGATATAGTATCCAGCTATTTCATGCTAAGCTTTCAGGGTCGATTTTCCCAGTTTTGAAGCCATTGGTAGAGCAAGTACATCATCAGTTTGTTGGCAGACAACCACAGCTATTGCAGTCCGTACAGGTATGGCCTGTACCTGCAAATCCATACCTGCAGCAAACATTTCCAAAAACAACAGCAAGTGTATGGCGCGCTTGCCTAGAGAGGGCGATTTAATTACTAAAAATTTCTGTGAAGGACGTCTAGCTGAGCGGCGACCTGCCTGAACCTGGGCGCGTGGGTTTCCAGACCAGAAAAAGACAGTCCGTATTGTACGGACTGCACCTGTACGGAATCGTACGGACTGTACCCGTGTCGTACTTTCTACACAACGACTGGACAGTTCTTGGGCAGCGAACAGATCAGTTTTTGCAACAATAAAACAGGTTCTAAATTTTTTGGGTTATGCATCACGTTTTTGGCATACTTATTCTGCTCATTTTGTAACGCTGAAGAGCCATAAATATTTTTATAAGAAGACTGTAATTTTCTCTAGAATTCCATAATTTCTATTGAACCAAATCAATTACACTGATTGCAAACTGTTTGACGAAATTACAAAGCCATATTCTGTGACATGTTTGACAAAATTATTAGTGCAATATAATTTTTAATATTCATAAAAGTGTTTGACGAAATTCCCTAGTATAATACCAGTGTTTTTACTGATCCTATTAGTAAGGGTCATTACAGTGGTATTAGAGCCTTCATCCTACCATCCTGTGGTCTGCTAAATAGCAGATGAGCGAGAGAGAACTCAGATATTATATCCGGGAGCAGCGGAGGCAACCTCATCATAATCCTCAGATAATAGAAGATACATTGCCAGAAGCGTTTAGGGACACCGGCAAATCAATTCAGACTATGACAGAAGAAGACAGAGATACAAGTGCTGAAAGAAAATTTGACAACATGCTTGATATGATGTCACGTTTATTGGCAAGAATGGACCAGCAAGCCATTCCAGATCAAGGTCATCAGCACACAGCTGAGCATAGTGGAGTCAATGAGGAAAGGTCTGTACAACATGCTGGAAACACTAGAGGATTAGCGTCTAGACCTCTTTTTCCCATCTTCACACCCAGGGAAGAACAGTTACATGTTGCTCCAGCTACTCCATTTGGCGAGGAGGCTAGACAGGCCTACTTGGAGTATACCACTCTCCCTCCTGATATGCGACAAATATGGACCTTTGACCAGTTCATGAATCAGAAGAATAAGAGAGGAGGAAGAAATGATCACCATGCGCCAAGGAATGATTATCGACAAGCACTTGGTAAGATTTCCATGCCTAACTATGATGGAAGTAACCGGTGTACAGCTAGGTCTTGGATTCAAAAACTAGATAATTATCTTTCTCTAAGACCAATGCCGGAGGAGGATGCCATAAGATTTGCTACATTACACCTTGAAGGAGCTACTCACGAGTGGTAGTATCATGGTTTGGTCACTCTGGGACACAACCACATCACTACCTATGAGGAGTTTACCAACAGATTGATCGAGAGGTTCGATGTCAAAGACCTTGAGGTAAGTTTCCGTGAACTAGCACAATTAAAACAGCATGGTTCACTTGATACTTATATTAATGACTTTCAAACATTAGCGGCAATGGTACCCGATATCTCAGAGCGTAGGATAATCATGCTATTTACAGAAGGGTTGACTGAACCACTCAAAGGGTGGGTCAAGGCCTTTAATCCTCTCACATTCCAGGAAGCCATGAAGAAAAGCCATAATATGGAACTTGCAGCACCAGCAAGCAGGTTCAGTTCAAAAGGCTCTTCATCAAACAAAGATAATAAAGAGGAATTCAACAAAGGTAAAGAGAAGGATGAATACACGAAAGACAAGTCAGCTGCACCCTTGAATATGGAAACGCTTAATGACCTGCGTAAGAAGAAGTTATGCTTCTATTGCAAGGGTCCCTATGAGTTTGGACATGACTGTCCTATGAGGCCTAAGGGAAAAGCCAACAGGGTGATGGGGCTTATTACGAGGGCTCAGATTCAGACAGCTCAGAGTACCATGATTCTGATGATGCAAAGTAGGAACAGGGGGTAGAACAAAGGGAGGAACCAGAGTTACATTTACAGGAGGCACATCTATCTAGTATCCAGAGAGATGGCGCTTTCAGAATTAGAGGTGTCTTGGTAGGACAAAAGGTTATTACACTCATGGATACTGGTGTCACGCACAACTTTATTGATGCACGCTTCGCTGAAAGGCGTGGACTCACCACTGAGGAGTTTGAGGGACTGAAAGTTAAGGTGGCTGATGGATATACTCTTCGATGTGACAGGATGGTACGTGATCTACCTCTACGCCTGAACAACTATGAGTTCAAGGCAGATTATTATGTGGTCAACATGGGTGACATGGACATAGTACTTGGGATGCAGTGGCTACATTCGTTGGAGGAGATTACCCTGAGACTTAAGGATATGGAGATGCGGTTCGAGGTAGATGGCAGAACACATGTGCTGAAGGCTATTCGTAATAGTGATGATAGGACTATTACACTTAAGAGGATGGAGAGGCTAGCTAAACATAAAGATTTAGAACGGGCAGCTATTTATACCTTGATGCCTTCACATGAGGAGCAGCACAAGGCTAAATGTCATCTTGATGAGAAGGCATACATCAAGATTCCACCAGTCAGACCGCCAGATAGAGTGCATAATATATCACGCCTCAAGAAGGCGTTGGGTCAGAGTGTGGTGCCTTCTGCGGTATTACCTCCCTTGGATGATAAAGGGAAATTGATTTTGATTCCAGAATCCATTTTGGACAGCAGAGAAAGGCGGCTTCGTAGGCCGCTGATCAGAGAGTACTTGATTAAGTGGAAGGATCTACCCATTGAGGACGCTACTTGGAAGGGGGAGGTCATTCTGCGACATCCGGCATTGAGATTGCTTGAGGTCAAGCAATTTCAGGAGGGGCGGACTGTCATGTCCCCTCTCTAGTGCGACTTGACATTCTATGTGGATTTGCCTATTCCTGACTCTCGTAGGCAGATGAAGGTGGTGAGAGGGTCATGTTTGCGATTCGATGGCTCATAATGCTCCAGAAGATAGTATATTTTATTATGGAGGCCAAATTGTTATATTTTTAATTTTAAAATGCACTTTTATTTTTATTTTTATAAAATTACTTTTTATTTAAGAAGTATAACAAGTTTTGTATGATGTATTACGGAAACTCTTGGAAGTTTCGAAAAGTGCATAAATAGACCCTATGGGTCTATTATTTGGCATCCAGTTCATTTTATTGATCATTGCATCTTCTTGAGCATTTGGAGACTTTAGAGTCTGCATATTTTCAGATTAATCCTTGAGAACGATACCTCTCAAACGATTTGCATAACTGAGGAAGTGAGAGATCTTCCGAAGGGTTGCACATTGGAGATAGTATCCAGCTATTTCATGCTAAGCTTTCAGGGTCGATTTTGCCAGTTTTGAAGCCATTGGTAGAGCAAATACATCATCAATTTGTTGGCAGACAACCACAGCTATTGCAGTCCGTACAGGTACGGCATGTACCTGCAAATCTATACCCGCAACAGACATTTCCAGAAACAACAGCAAGTGTACGGCGCGCTTGCCTAGAGAGGGCGATTTAATTACTAAAAATTTCTGTGAAGGACGTCCAACTGAGCGGCAACCTGCCTGAACCTGGGCGCGTGGGTTTCCAGACCAGAAAAAGACAGTCCGTACTGTACGGACTGCACCTGTACGGAATCGTACGGACTGTACCTGCACCGTACTTTCTGCACAGCGATTGGACAGTTCTTGGGCAGTGAACATATCAGTTTTTGCAACAATAAAACAGGTTCTAAATTTTTTGGGTTATGCATCAGGGTTTTGGCATACTTATTCTGCTCATTTTGTAACGCTGAAGAGCCATAAATATTTTTATAAGAATGTAATTTTCTCCAGAATTCCATCATTTCTATTGAACCAAATCAATTAGACTGATTGCAAACTGTTTGACGAAATTACAAAGCCATATTCTGTGACATGTTTGACAAAATTATTAGTGCAATATAATTTTTAATATTCATAAAAGTGTTTGACGAAATTCCCTAGTATAATACCAGTGTTTTTACTGATCCTATTAGTAAGGGTCATTACAGACGATTTGTCTGCAACAGCCAAAAATAGTCCCTCACAACCCCAATGTGGCTATCCTAGGGCAGTGATCTGCCTCCCAGATGGTGTGGCGGCCTTTCGTAGGGCACGACAACCCCTGAACAATAGTAAACCCTGCTTGGTGGTCCAATAAATTCCCACAAATTCTGGAAATTGATATTCACTTTCAGTCAATTGAAATATGAAAATAACTTGTTTTGTCTGCACAATTGTGATCCCTGGATGGAATCACCTCAATGGATAAGAGGGTTTTCGTCCTCTACACCTGTACACTGGAGGGTTTTCGTCCTCAGATGAAAAAGTTGAACACAAAAACTCTATCCTGAAAATAGGGTCTTAATTTCAAAGATAAATAATGAATAACAACTTTTGAGCTGCCTCGTTTTATGATTTCACTTTTCATTCTAAAAACCCTAAAAGCATTTAGAACACTTTTAATAAAATATTACTTTTTGGAAATATAATTTTTTGGCCCACTTAATAAATATCACTTTTGGCCCCCCTTTATAATAACAATACATGGGTCCTTTTTCCATGTTATAAAATAAAGTAACCTGGGATGACTTAAAATATAATATTAATTATTTCCATAATTAAATATTTTGAAAAGGGGACATGACAGTCCACCCTTCCAAAATTGCTTACCCTCAAGCAATTGCAGATTCAACACTCCAACTTGGCTGCACATCTTCAATGCCAGGATCCCAAATTATTCTTGGGAGTTTGCAATCCCATGTTCTGAATTCCTCGTGCACAAATTGTTGACATGAGTCCAGAACTGCCTTTACATAACCTCCACTCTCTGCTACATTATTGGCCACTATAGTTGTTGTTGAGTGCACATAGATCTCGTCCATGTCCAAGTGATGACAAAAACCATAAGCTGTATCAGATGGTTTTTCCTTTCCTTCACATAAAATGTTCAAAACATTTTGCAGTATTTGATACATCAGATGCCCTTGTCTACATCTGTAAAACAATAGTTTGCTGCTCTGTAGAATCTTGAAGCCATTAAGTATTTTGTTTGTGAAGAATGCATTGCCTCTATCAAACTGCAAAGCACCATGAATTGAGAATGGAAATGTGAAGTAGATTGTTCAAAGTAGTTCTCTTACGGAATTTGATAGAACATTACACAACTGCTAGTTTGTTTCATCATCACAATCCAATGACGAGATTCTTAAGAATAGCATGGAAATTATATTCAGGTTCTGATGCTGAAGACATGAGTAAATATTGTAACCAGAGAAGCCAAGTCTTCATGAACAAATTTATTAGTGGAGGATTTTCCTTGGAATGAGCACTGCAGACAACCAATCATTTGAATATTTGCACATGCCTGTAAAGGTATATTGATTAGACAATGAGCTGATGATGGTTGAATTGGTGGCACTTATGTTCTTTCCTGGTATCTGATTTTCCAACTGAGCTGAAAGCCAATGAACCAAAAGAGCCTGTGGTTGAAAACTGCACATGTACAAAAACTCAAGCATAGCTATTACCTCAGCTTGTTTTTTGAATCCACAAGCAGAAAGAGGATATGAAACCAGAGGTTTACTCTTTCCTTGATTGTTCATCAAATTTATAGCGGGGCAATCATCCCAAAATATTCCAGCATAGACTTCAGGATTTTCATTATAATTTGCCAGTTGCTTCCATTTTCTATAAAATCATTCCTTTCCTGATACTCCCATGTTGCTGCTTTATGATTCTTATATTCATCAACGTGTTTCCAAAGTTCATCTTCAAAAGATCTCTTTGATAGTGATGACTGTGGAAATTCATGAAGTTTCTCGGTATTCACAACCAAGACCTGAACTGGTTGTCTTACTTTGCTGTGTTTTCCAACTTGTTCTTGCAGTAATCCTTATAACTCCCCTGTCTGATTGGCTCTACAAACAATCTTATCATGTTGTGTCTGTTTCTCATCTTGTGGCTCATGCAAAAATTCATCTATTTTCATCTCATCCTCTGTCATTATCGATATTTTTTTCTGAAGCTCGTTCTGTCATTTCAAGAGTTGCATAGTCTGGATTGACAGATGAAAAAGATTTCTCCAATTGCTTCCTGACAAAATTCACCAAGACTTTCACCCCTTCCTTTGTCTTGATCTGCCCCCTTTTGTATCTGCAAATATAATTCTTTATATACTACATGAGCCTTATTAAGAGCACCCCATGTCATCTCTTGCTCCTCTTTCTGAAAGCCATACATCAACTCCTGATTTTGCAAGATCTCAGCTGCTTGCATTTGTGGTTTTGAAAAACAGCTTTGCAACCAATATTCAAGTTTCACAGTTTTTTCCTGAAAATTGTTTATTTGTTCCTCCATTGGCTGCATATTCATGTCCTTTTCAACTATCACGCCCTCAAGCATGCTGACGAGACTACCTTGTGACAATGCTTCAATGAGGAGAGTCTTATTTTATTGATCTGTTTCAAAAAGCTTAATTTCTGATTCTTTAAGGCACACCTTGGTGGAATTGTGTTCTTCAAGTAATCACTGATATTCACTTTCTAGCGCCAAGTATTCAGTGATTGAAGTTGTCAAATATTGTTGTAAACTTTGAATTTCTGATTTTAGACTTCTTTCTCTCTCCATCCCAACCTCTAACTTTGTTCTCAGTGATTTGATTGCCTCCTACAATTGAAATTTTTATTTCTGCAGACTCAATAAATTTTCAAGCCCAAGGGCAGCCTCCTCCTTGATGGATTCCTTTTTAGAGCAGGGAATAGACATATCTTTGTAAAGTTGTTTTAGGTGTGTGGTCGTTGCTAATGCATCATTTAGAAACATTTTATTTTCTTCTGGAAGTTGTGAAAGTTCTTATTGCAGGGTTTTGATTTCTCCAACTATACTTTTTAACAGCTTTGTGCCGTCCACACCAGCATTACCCACATTTCCTTCGACATTATAGGGTATATGAAAGAGCTTTTGCAGATTTTCAATCTCTAGTTCCAGATCCCTGTTGAATTCTATTGCAGATGAGCTGTGACGTAGCAACATATCATTTTTCTATTTTTTGCTTCAAATTTGTTTCTTCCAGCTCCTTCACCTTTTCCTTGGTAGCACAATAATTTTCATGGAGTCTTTGATAGTCATCTAACAAGGTCTGATTTCTATTGTCCATTTCACATATTATTTGCTGTAACTTTTTTATTTCAATCTCTAACATTTGCTCCTTGGTGACTTTTTGTGGTTTTGGTTTCAGCTGATCTTCTTTCTTCTTTAATTTTCCACTTCTACCTTCTTCGAGCATCTTCAAGAATTCTTCAAAGGTAAAGTCAAAGTTTTCATCATATGTGGGAAGCTTGCTCAGACGATTTTGAGTGATCCTTCTTCCTCTTCTTGTCTTATGCCTCTTTTTTAAGTCACATAAATTTCGAAGGGTCATGTCATCTTGAACTTTCAGGCTTAGATTATAATATTCTTCGCAGTAGACCTCATAATTAATTTTGAATTGTTGTTGCCATTCTTCTTCTGTTGAGTCTTTTCTGTCCAGCTGTATTTTAATTGGTGCCATTAGATTTGGCAGGCTATTTTGATACTCCTCCAAATGCTTGTCCATTCTATCTCTTACCCTGTAGGTTGGCAGGAACATGGCTCTGATACCACTGCAATGTCTCTTTCAATGTAAATTTATGAATTCTGGGATTTACTGTGATTCCCTTGCCAAACTGGATGTAATTCAAATACTAAAATAGCACATGCAACATTTAATATTGAAATCCCAATTGTATTCTTTATTTTAATCAGTTGATTACACATAAAATAAGACTGAAAACAATGTCAATTGACTGCTAAATGTATCACAACCAAAACCTAATGTGCTGAAACAATAATTTTTGATGATAAGAAACCCGTACAGCTGAATTATAACTTGCAGAATGACTGCACAACAGCAAGGAACGCAGTTGTATAATTGCAGACGAAGAATGGTAGCTAGTAAGGTGAGGCTCTTCCTCCCAAGGAGGTGATTTGTTTGCAGTAGCCAAAAACAGTGCCTCACAACCCCAACACAACTGTCTCAGGGTAGGGATTTGCCTCCCAGATGGTGCGATGGCTTTTCCTATGGCATGACAACCCCTGAACAATAGTAAACCCTTCTTGGTGGTCCAATAAATCCCCACAAAAATTCTAGATATTGATATTCCCTTCCAGTGAACCAAAATATGAAAATAACTTGATTTGTCTGCACAATTGTGATCCTTGGATGGAATCATTGCAATGGGTAAGAGGGTGTTTGTCCTCTACATTTGTACACTGGAGGTCTCAGGGTAGGGATTTGCCTCCCAGATGGTGCGATGGCTTTTCCTATGGCATGACAACCCCTGAACAATAGCAAACCCTTCTTGGTGGTCCAATAAATCCCCACAAAAATTCTAGATATTGATATTCCCTTCCAGTGAACCAAAATATGAAAATAACTTGATTTGTCTGCACAATTGTGATCCTTGGATGGAATCACTGCAATGGGTAAGAGGGTGTTTGTCCTCTACATTTGTACACTGGAGTGCTTTTGTCTTTAGATGAAAAAGTCGAACACATAAGCTAACTTGAAAATAGGGTTTTAATTTCGAAGATGAACAATGAATAATAACTTTTGAGCCTAGCTCCTCTTTTTATAATTTCACTTTTCATTCCAAAAACCCTAAAAGCATTTTAAAACACTTTTAATAAAATATTACTATTTGTAAATAATTCTTTTTGGCCCATTTAATAAATATCACTTTTGGCTCTGTTTATAATAATAATACATAAGCGTCTTTTTTCCATGTTATAAAATAAAATAACTTAGGACGACTTAAAATATTATTATTAATTTTTTCCATAATTAAATATTTCAAAAAGGGGACATGAGAGTCTGCCCTTCCCAAAACTGCTTGATTTTAAGCAATTACAGATTCAACACTCCAACTTGGCTACACATCTCTTCAATGCTAAGATCCCAAATTATCTTTGGGAGTTTGCAATCCCATGTTCTGAATTCCTCATGCACAAGCTGCTGACATGAGTCCAGCACTGCGTTTGCATACAATTATGATGTTATAGAACCTCCACTCTCTGCTACATTATTTGCCACTATAGTTGTTGTTGAGTGCACATAGATCTCGTCCATGTCCAGGTGATGATAGAAACCATAAGCTGTATCAGATGGCTTTTCCTTTCCTTCACTTAAAATCTTCAAAGCATTTTGCAGTATTTGATACATCAGATGCACCTGTCTACATCTGTAAAACAATAGTTTGCTGCTCTGCAGAATCTTGAAGCCATTAAGTATTTTGTTTGTGAAGAACACATTGCCTTTATCAAACTGCAAAGCACCATGAATTGAGAACGGAAATGCGAAGTAGATTGTCCAAAGTAGTTCTTTTACGGAATTTGATAGAACATTACACACACTGCTAGTTTGTTCCATCATCATATCACATTCATCATCACCATCAAGTGACAAGAGATTCTTAAGAATAGCATGGAAATTATATTCAGGTTCTGATGCTGAAGACACGAGTAATATTGTAGCCAGAGAAGCCACGTCTTCATGAACAAATTTATCAGTGGTGGATTTTCCTTGGAATGAGCACTGCAGACAACCGATCATTTGAATATTTGCACATGCCTGTAAAGTTATATTGACTAGACAATGAGCTGATAGTGGTCGAATTGGAGGCACTTTTATGTTCATTCTTGGTACCTGATTTTCCAACTGAGCTGAAAGCCAATGAACCAAAAGAGTCTGTGGTTGAAACTGCACATGGACAAAAACTCAAGCATAGCTATTACCTCAGCATGCTTTTTGAAACCACAAGCAGAAAGAGGATATGAAGCCAGAGGTTTACTCTTTCCTTGACTGTTCAACAAATTTAATAGCGGGGAAATCGTCCCAAGCTAGCATAGACTTAAGGATTTTCATCATAACTTGCCAATTGATTCCATTTTCTATAAATTCAATCCTTTCCTGATACTCCCATGTTCCTGCTTTACGATTCTCATATTCATCAATGTGTTTCCAAAGTTCATCTTCAAAAGATCTCTTTGATAGTGATGACTGTGGAAATTCATGAAGTTTCTCAGTATTTGCAACCAAGTTCTGAACTTGTTGTCTTGCCTTATGGTGTTTTCCAACTTGTTCTTGCAGTGCTTTCAGTATTACCTGTAACTCCCCTGTCTGATTGGCTCTACAAACAATCTTATCATGTTCTGTCTGTTTCTCTCCTTGTAGCTCATGCAAAAAATCATCTATTTTCATCTCATCTTCTGTCTTTATGGATATTTTTTACTGAAGCTCGTTCTTTGTCATTTCAAGAGCTGCATATTTTAGATTGACAGATGAAAAAGATTTCTCCAATTGTCTGTGTTTGTGTTGAATTGCTCCTTCCTGACAAAATTCACCAAGACTTTCACCCTCTTCCTTTGTCTTGATCAGCCCCCTTTTGTATCTGCAAATATAATTCTTTATATACTACACGAGCCTTATTAAGAGCACCCCATGTCATCTCTTGCTGCTCTTTCTGAAAGCCATACATCAACTCTTGATTTTGCAAGATCTCAGCTGCTTGCATCTATGGTTTTGAAAAACAGCTTTGCAGCCCTTATTCAAGTTTCACAGTTTTTTCCTGAAAATTGTTTATTTGTTCCTCCATTAGCTGCGTATACATGTCCTTTTCAACTATCACACTCTCAAGCATGCTGACGAGACTACCTTGCGACAATGCCTCAAAGAGGAGAGTTCGATTTTCCTGATCCGTTTCAAAAAGCTTGCTTTCTGATTCTTTAAGGCAGACCTTGGTGGAATTGTGTTCTTCAAGTAATATCTGATATTCACCTTCTAGCACCAAGTATTCAGTGATTGAGGTTGTCAAAGATTGTTGTAAACTCAGAATTTCTGATTTTAGACTTATCTCTTTCTCCATCCCAACCTCTAGCTTTGTTCTCAGCGATTTGATTGTCTCCTGCAATTGAAAATTTTCTCTTTGCAGACTCATTAAATTTTCAAGCCTGAGAGCAGCCTCCTCCTTGATGGATTCCTCTTAAGAACAGAGAATAGACATATCTTTTTGAAGTTGTTTTAGGTGTGTGGTCATTGCTAATGCATCATTTAGAAACATCTTATTTTCTTCTTGAAATTGTGAAAGTTCTTTTTGCAGGTTTTGGGCCTCTCCAACTATACTTGTTAACAGCTTTGTGTCGTCCACACCAGCATTACCCACATTTCCTTCAACATTATAGGGTATACCAAAGAGCTTTTGCAGATTTTCAATATCTAGTTCCAGATACCTGTTGAATTCTATTGCGGATGAGCAGTTATGTAGCAACATATCATTTTCTGTTTTCTGCTTCAAATTTGTTTCTTCCAGCTCCTTCACCTTTTCCTCGGTAGCACCATAATTTTCATCGAGTCTTTGATAGTCATCTGACAAGGTCTGATTTCTATTGTCCATTTTACATATTATTTGCTGTAACTTTTTTATTTCAATCTCTAACATTTGCTCCTTGGTGACTTTTTGTGGTTTTGGTTTCCGCTGATCTTCTTCCTTATTTAATTTTCTACTTCAACCTTCTTCGAGCATTCTTCAAAGGTAAAGTTAGAGTTTTCATCATATGTGGGAAGCCTGCTCAATCGATTTTGAGTGATCCTTCCTCTTCTTGACTCATGCCTCTTTTTAAGTCACAAAAATCTCGAAGGGTTATGTCAGCGTCAACTTTCAAGCTTAGATTATAATATTCTTCACATGAGGCCTCATAATCAATTCTGAGTTATTGCTGCCATTCTTCTTCTGCTGAGTCTTTTTTGTCCAATTGTATTTTAATTGGTGCCACTAGACTTGATAGACTATTCTGATACTCTTCCAAATGCTTGTCCATTCTATCTCTTACCCTGCAGGTTGGTAGCATCATGGCTCTGATACCACTGTAATGCTCCTTTCAAGGTAAATTTATGAATTCTGGAATTTATTGTGATTCCCTCGCCAAGATGGATATAATTCAAATACTAAAATAGCACACACAACATTTAATATTGAAAACCCAATTGTATTCTTTATTTTAATCAGCTGATTACACATAAAATAAGACTGAAAACAATGTCAATTGACTGCGAAATGTATCACAACCCGATCCTAATGTGCTGAAACAATATTTTTTTGATAATAAGAAACTCTTACAGCTGAATTATAACTTGCAGAATTGTATAGTAGTAAGGAGCACAACCATATAGGGGCAGATGAAGAATGGTAGCGGGGAAGGTGAGGCGCTCCCTCCCAAGGAGGCGATTTATCTGCAGCATTAAAAAACAGTCCCTCACAACCCTAGCGCAGTTGTCCCAGGGTAATGATCTGCCTCTCAGATGGCGCGACGACATTTCCTAGGGCACGACAGCCCTTGAACAACAATAAACCTTGCTTGATGGTCCAATAAAACCCCACAAAAATTCTAGAAATTGATATTCACTTCCAGCCAATTGAAATCTGAAAATAACTTGATTTGTCTACACAATTGCGATCCCTGGATGAAATCACCCCAATAGGTAAGAGGGTTTTTGTCCCCTACCCCTGTACACCATATAGTTTTCGTCCTCAAATGAAAAAGTTGAACACAGAAGCTCCAACCTGAAAGTAGGGTTTTAATTTAAAAGATAAATAATGAATAATATATTTTGAACCCAACTCTTTTTTTATAATTTCATTTTTCATTCCAAAAACCCTAAAAGCATTTTAAAACACTTTTAATAAAATATTACTTTTTGGCCCACTTAATAAATATCACTTTTGGCTCTCTTTATAATAATAATACATAAGTGTCATTTTTCTATGTTATAAAATAGAATAACTTAGGATGAGTTAAAATATTATTGTTAATTATTTTCATAATTAAATATTTCGAAAATAGGACATGACAAAGATCCTTTTGATTGTCACCCAATGCTCCTTGCTTGGATTGGACATGAATCTACTGACTGCTTCCACTACTTGCACAATGTCAGGTCTTGTACAAACCATTGTATACATCAGGCTTCCCATTGCACTTGCATACAAAAGGTGAATCATGCCCTTTAACTCCTCTTGTGTCTTTGGACATTGTGTAATTGATAGCTTTTGACCAACTGGAAAAGGTGTGCGCACAATTTTGCAGTCTTGCATCTTCAACCTTTCCAATATCGTTTCAACGCACTTTCTTTGGTCTAGCCAGAGCTTCACGTTCGCATGTTCCTATTTGATTTCCATGCCCAAGATGAATCTTGCAACACCAAGATCTTTGATGTCGAACTTATAGATAGTTGAGACTGTGATCACCTGCTTGATCATGCACTTGTCATTTCTAATCAATAACATGTCATCCACATAGAGAACTATGATGACAAAGTTATCATCATCTTCCTTGTAGTAAACAAAAGGATCGACATGGCTGCGCGAACGCCCAAGTCCAACCACATAACTGTTGAACTTATGATTCCACATTCTAGGTGATTGCTTCAAGCCATACAAGGACTTCTTCAGCTTGCAAAACACATCCTCTTTCCATTTTACCTCGAAGCTTTCTGGATGCAACATATAGATTTCTTCTGCAAGCTCTCTATGCCGAAATGCTCTGTTAACATCCATTTGATCTATCTTGTTAGCAAAGGTTTTTGGAAAAACCCATCAGAACATGCTAGGGTGTGTATGTGTGCAAAGTGAGTTATAGAATTAGAACGTAGGCGGGCATATAACAAGTGGGTATTTAGGGAAACGTAGAGTGGAACACAAAGAACATTCATTATTGCTATATTATGAAACATATTTGAATGAAACAAAGTATATATGCGCATGAAACAAGTATAGAAAGACAATTGAAGAACCATTATTAGATCTCTACATTAATCTCCTATTCAAAACTTTTTCCCTTTACGTTCAAACACTATTTAAAGAGCTTACAAAGGCTCTGTCACTTCGCATTATAGACCTTTCATTTCTTTCCTGAAATAGTCTTTACGTATTCTGCAGAGTTTTGATAGACAACCATGTGCCAAATACATACAAAATAATATACAATATAGAAAATAGTACATATCGCACACTTGTCATTCATACATACTTTACGATTTTGCACTTATATATATACTACCAACACTTTACGCCTAGAGGCATAGATCGTAGACGTTGATCCATTCTCTTAACCAGGGCTTTCTGTCGCAAGATTTCTATTTGCACATCTAGCATGGAGATGAAAAATGGCAATGGCGCGATGGGTGCCTTTTACAACTCATGGATTCATCTCTGAATCCTATCATGAAGCTTTGTGATTGCTGCTAGCAGTCCCAAATATTGCAATACCTCTGTAGGCATGCGAATGTGTGAATTGATGAGACCCTGGATTTCTAGCCACCATGCATTGAAACGGCCGAACTATTCATAATATTGCCCTGTTTTGGTCCATGTGATATTTGCAAAGGCGGTCGTAGGCCAAAAATTTACGTCAGGTGTAATGGGGCCATCTAGAGGCTTGCATTAGGTGAAACACAACAACAATACCAAAAATTGGTATTGGAATGTCTATGCAGTACCAATGGCGACCTTCTCAATGTTTGTTATCAACTTGGTCACTAGGAACTCAGGCCAGTTGAAGGCCTCTTGTAGTCGGATCATTCGATATGCAATATCGATGACCCCTTTTGTTCCCTGCCTTGCACTCTTGGTCATTTGCCACAAGCGATGCATTCATAGAGCACTCGCATTGCTGCATCATCTATTGAGTCAATGGGGATCCCTTTGGATGCCCTAGCATATTTATCTCTAGTGTCTGAATGGATCAAAGGGATCTATCTTGTACTGCACAAGAGAATTGTCGCATGCTGGAAGTCCTATTGCTTGCTCCACGGTTGTTGCGTTGATGAAAATAGTGACATCTTTGGACAAATGTATTGCCCCTTCATTGTACCAACTCAAAAGTGCATCATCACTTCATCTAATTGCCCAAAAGTAGGGAGCTTGATGAGTCGCTTTGCATCACATCCTCGCAGCTGATGTTGAAGAGCTAGGGCTCTTGTTGCGCACCTACGGCTTGATCTATGGAAAACAAGTTAACTTCCACTACATCAATGAAATCAAATGGATTTGGGTCATGGTATTTGGTTCGCCGCAGTGTGAGTCCAATTCTCAGTTCCTCTTTTTGTGAGTTAGTCAAGGTTATAAAAAGTTGTGATTGATCCATTCTCTTTGCTCTGTAGTGGTGATGTTAACACTTTTGCGCTCAGATAGATGATTAAGGCTCAATTCACAGATGCATGTTGTTCTCAATGAATTGCAATGATGTTTCGCTCTATATGCCTTGCCTTGTATATATTTTCTTTGCTCCACTCGTCTAACACTTCGCATTGAATTTGCTAAGTTGTTTTTCACGCCGTTATGCCTTTGGGTTTAAATGCCATCGATTGTTGTGATGTGACCTTGGCATTTCAATGGATAGGTTCATTGCTTCGTTCGATGGAATTTCTTGATGTGATGTGTCGTCTTTTCGTTTCTAATGACTTTCCTTTATTGTACATACCCTGGATCTGACAGATCTATCTAATTCGGGATTGATGCTATCTCTAAAGTGCCTTGTCATTAACTGTCTTGGTAGTTACTGCTTGGTACCTTTTTGTTGTACCTTGTTGTCAGTGCCTCGTTCCCAGACTTTATTCATTGACTTATACGTTGACCGACCTATGCTTTCCTGTTGCTATGATGTTATCTTTTTGTACTTTGTGACTTTGACTTTTCAATGATGTTTTGAATGTTTGCGATATAGAGACCGCACTATATAAAACTACACTAAAAACCTACAAAAAGACAAGAAAAAATATAAAGTAAATACAACTCCTAACTACATGGCACTACTCAACATCCATTTTGTTTTTCAACACGAGATTTATAGAGATCATTGGGGGTACGAATTAAGCTTGCAGCTATTTACTTGTTTCAGAAGGATGGTTTCTTGAAGGTCCTTGAGCACTATAGTTCCTTGTGATACTTCATGGATGACATATGGTCCTTTTCACCAAATGCATAGCTTTCCTAGATATTGCCTAAAATTTGTTGTCATATAACAATACTGTCCACTCTGGATGAAATTCCTTAGATTGCAGGTTGCGATCGTGTCATGCCTTCTACTCTTCTTGTTTATTTCCTGCGTCCAACTTGCTTTCTGGCTAGTTTCTTCCATGCATGTCAAATCCAACAATCTTGTCCAAAGGGAGTCCTGATCTCCCAATCGCAATATCAATGCAATGCATAGACTAAGAACTTTGTATTCCATTGTTATCACTCCTTCCATTCCATAGACTAGCTGAAAAGGAGTGAATCTTGTTACATGTTTATAATTGGTTCTATATGCCGATAAGATCACAGGAATTCGATCCTCCTAGTCATCTCTCTGCACATTACATATTTTGGTAAGCATCTTCTCAAGAATTTTGTTTGATGCTTTGCTTGCCCATTGGTTTGGGGGTGATACGCTATGCTCTTATGGTGTGATAACATGAATTCCTCAGAGTTTTGATGGTACTATTCAAGAAGTGTGTTCCTTTATCGCTGACTAACTTCACAGGACATCCAAACCTTGTTATGATGTTCTCATATAGAAATTTGGCTGCGTCTTTGTGTAGCTTGGTGTTACAACAACTTCCAACGATTTTGTGAAATAGTTAGTCGTAGTAATTATATATTTGGCATGGCTATGCTTGCTAAGTGGATTGATAGGCCCTACAAAATCAATTCCCCATTGTTCAAATGGTTGCATTGCAAACGTTGGGTTTAGAGGCATTTCATCCCTTTGGTTCAACCTTCCTACTTGTTGACAAACATCGTAGTGATTTACGACTCTGTGTGCATCCTGGAACAGAGTAGGCCACTACAAACCACTTTGTAATATCTTCCTTGTACTATATTCTTCTGTGAAGTGTCCTCCTGCAACTCCCTAATGTGCTTCTTCAAGAAACTATGCGCAGCACATTATCCTTACCCATCTTATAAAGAAGCCCATTGATAATACCAAATGGCGTTGCTCATGTGACCAATTGCTTTTTGTCCTTTTCGACATAGTGTGAAGGAAAAACTCCTTGTCCCAGAAAGTTAGCTATATCCTCCATATTCTTCGGGATCGCAAAGATTGAACAAATGAGCACTCGGTGACTCATCCTGCAACTTATCTAATTCTTCGCCATTTCTTATATGATTGAAATGCCCTGGCCCCACATTTTCTCGTTTGGGCTTGACATTGATTTTAAATTGGAATTCCTGAAACAACATTAACCACCTAGATATCCATCCTTCCTAGCATGGGCTTGTTAAACAAATATCACAGAGCTGATGATTTGTAAAAAATACAAATGGTGTTACCAAAAGATAGTGCCTGCATTTTTGTAACACAAACACCATAGCCAAAGTTCTCATTTTGTAGTGTAGTTCTTAGCTGCTGCAAGCTTTTTGTTAAGCACGAAATATACTGAGAGGGGGGGTGAATCAATATATTATATATCTTCTACTTAATCTGATTTCTTTTTTTTAACCACTTAATTACACATTCAAGATATGCAATAAAACTGAAACAATAACATGTACCACACAAGAGAGAGAGAGAGAGACACCATATTTTTACATGAAAACTCACAGTGGGAAAAACCACGGAAAACAATCTCAAGTATATGAATGAGCACCAACTCAAATTACAAAGTTTGCAACCACCAACTTGCAGGGTTACCAACCCCTTTGTCGAGCACCAACACAACTATTTGTGAGCATCAACCCACATGAGCACCAACCCCTTGCAAAGATTTGTGAGCACCAACCCACATGAGCACTAACCTCTCGTGTATAAAACACAACTATCTCTCAATGTTGCTTATTCAACAAATGATAGATCTCTACAATATCTCTTGCTTTTCTCTCCTATAAAATAAATACAAATAATGCACTCTTTTGCTTATTACAAATGGGTTCTCAAGCCTTTATTTATAGCTTTCCAAATGACCTTTGGCATTCACCCTTTGTGACCCTTCAATCTTCATAGAAAATGGCGCCGAACTTGCATGACCCTTCGTATCTTTGCATTTGAAAAGTCACATGGTGACCCTTCATAAGCAAATACGTTATTTCCTCTTTTATCTTTATCTTGGTGACTTTTCGTATTCCTCAAAATGTCTCTTCATGGAAAAGTGCCCCATACCCTCTTTTGTCTTCACATGGTGACTCTTGGAATTCCTCAAGATGACTCTTAATGAGAAAATGCGTCCCATTCCTCTTTTGTCTTTATCCCGTGACTCTTTGACTTTTCCATGGACCCTCTTTTGACTTATATGCAACCAAAAATATATTTGTTAATATTAAATAAATATTGACACACATTAGCTACGATATGAATATTAAAAACACCATTAAATGCAATGGGGTCTTTATCACCAATACTAGACCTTTGACATCAATGACAATATTTCCAACAATCTCTCCCTTTGTCATTGATGACAACTTCAAACTGAAATTGCCACACCCTAAAACTTGCACTGCGCATGCCAACCTGCACATACTGTCATCTGAAAAATATACAGTAACTCTCTTTTACTGTAGCAACATGTACCTGCTTTTGCATTTATACTTGTACCTATTTTTGCACTTGTACGTGTACATGTTTTTCTTCTTTTCCCCTTTGACATCAATGGCAAATGACCTATTCTAGAGCTAACACTTAGCTCCTCAATTGATGCTGATTCTCAATGGTAGAAAGTAAAAGAAATTACTCCCAACTTCTCTTGCAGATACTCAAATGTGTCTTTTGATAGTGCCTTTGTGAAAATATCTGCAATCTGCTTTGTAGTACTGATATATTCCATCTTAATTTGTTGATCTGCACCTTGCTCTCTCAAGAAGTGATATTTGATGGAAATATGTTTTGTTCTTGAATGCATTACTGGATTCTTCGAAATATTAATAGCACTTGTGTTACAAAAAATAGAAATAGGTTCATCATATTTTACCTTGATATCTTCGAAAGTTTGCTTCATCCAAAGCACTTGAGTACAACACAATATGACTGCAATATATTCTGTTTTAGCTGTAGAAAGTGATACTGAATTCTGCTTTTTGCTTAGTCATAATACTAAGCTATCACCGAGAAAGAAAGCTCCACTTGTACTCTTTTTGTCATCCAAACACCTTGTCCAATCTGAATCTGTATAAGCAACCAAAGTGAAATCTCTGCCTGTGGAATACCACAATCCATAATCCAATGTCCCCTTAATATATCTGAATATTCTCTTCCCCAACTGAACATGATTGTCTTTTGGAGCTGACTGATATCTTGCAACCATATCTACTGCATGCATGATGTCTGGGTTCGATGCTGTCAAATATAAAAGACTATCAATCATAGATCAATACAAAGATTGATCTGCAACAGGGGAATCTTCATCTTTGTTCACCTTATTTTTTGTACTCATTGATGTGCCAACTGATGCACAATCCTCAAAACCAATTTTTTTAACATTTTCTTGGCATATTTACTTTGAGATATGAAAATTCTTTTATCTGACTGAAATATTTGCAACTCTAAGAAAAATGACACTTCTTCAAGCATAGACATCTCAAATTTTTTTTGCATATTATTATAAAATTCTTTTGTCATTTTTTCAATATTTCTTTTAAAAATGATGTTAACATATACCACAACAATCAATTGATGTTCACCTTTTGTTTTGATGTAGAGATTACTGTCAGCAAATCCTCTCTTGAAATCTTGATCCTGTAGGTACTTATCAAGTCTTGCATACCAAGCTCTGGGAGTTTGTTTCAATCCATACAGTGCTTTCTTCAATCTACATATATGGTTACTAATATTTGAGAGAATAAATCCCTTAGGGTGCTCAATGTAGACCTTTTCTTCTGGATTCTCGTTTAGGAAGGTAGATTTGACAACCATTTGAAACACTTTGAAAGTTTTAAACACTACACATGCAAGAAACATTCTAATAGCCTCTAGCCTTGCCATTGGTGCAAAAGTTTTTTTAAAATCTATTCCCTCAATCTAAACATATCCTTTACATACTAGTTTTGTGTTATTCCTGGTCACTTCTCTATTTTCATCCAACTTATTTTTGTAAACTCATTTTGGCCTATCATATTGTGATCTTTTGGTCTAGGCACTAATTTCTAAGTATCATTCTTTTCTATCTGATTTAATTCTTCATTCATTGTTTTAATCCAATGCTTATCATGTCTAGCTTCTGAAAAAGTTCTAGGCTGAATTTTGGATAACAAAGAGAAATTAACTTGTTCAGATTCACTACCATTATTCTTCTGGTGCGAATTCCTTCATTTATATTCTCGATAATGTCACTTTTTTCATGATTTCTCTGGACATATTTGGATGAGGTTTTGGTGTTCTTTTTCTCTTTCTCATCTTTATCTGATTCTTCAAAGTCTTCTTTTTCAATGATTTCAAGGATGTCTACTGGATCACTGATTCTTTGTGTTCCATCTTCTATTCTGACACTTGCATTTTCAACTATTTCTTGGTTATTTTGTTATAACATTTATAAGTTTTACCTTTGCAAGAATAACCAAGAAATATGCTTTCATCTGCTCTGGATTCAAACTTATCAAGTTTTTCATCGATTTTTTTAATGAAACATTTGCTATCGAAAACTCTGAAATAATCAACTGTTGCTGGTTTGTCTTTTCATAGCTCATAAGGAGTCTTGTCACTGTTGACTCTCAATAATGCTTTGTTTTGAATATGCACTGCTATAACAACTGCCTCTCTCCAATATTTATCTGGTATTTTGGATTCATTTAACATTGTCCTCGTCATCGCCTGAATTGTTCTGTTTCTCCGTTCAATTACTCCATTTTGTTGTGGAGTTTTTGTTGTTGAATGTCTCTTTATTCTATGATTTTCACAAAACCCAATAAATTGATCTGACATGAATTCTCCTTGTTGATCTGATCTTAAACACTTAATCTTCAAACCTATTTTATTCTCAACTAATGCTTTGAAATGTCTAAAAGTTTCGAATTTTTTCTTTAAGAACATTACCCAAGTCATACGTGAAAAATCATCAATAAACAATATGAAATATTTCTTATCTTGAGTACTTTGAGTTTTTATAGGTCCACACAAATCAGTGTGAACAAGTTCTAACATCGGAGTGGTCGAATACTCTTTTGTTTTGAACCGCCTTTTGGGTTGCTTTCCATGCTGACAAGGTTGACAAAGCGTGTTGGATGGCTTTATAATCTTTGAAAGATTTCTTACTGCTTGTTTCTTGCTGATGTTGACAAGATTGTCAAAATTTGTGTCCCATTCTCTTGTGTCATAGCCAACTTTCTTCAATCTGACTCAAACATCTTATGATTTTTGATGTCTGATAACATATATAAATTATTGCTTATTTCTGAGCATCTGCAACTAACACATCTGAATCTTTTCTCCTAATTTGACAACTTTTTTCATAAAATTTTAGTGTGTGCTTCTGATCACACATTTGACTTACACTCAAAAGATTATGCTTAAGATCTTCTACATACAAAACATTTTCAGTTTTAGTTTTATCATTATCCAAACTTAGTGTATCTTTTTTGGCAATTTTGGTAGTAGTATTATCTTCGAATTTCACTGTACCACCAATCTTCTTCAAGGTTATGAACTTGCTTTTGTTTCATGTCATGTGCCTCGAACATCGACTGTCAATGAACCATGGGTTTTCTTCATTTCTTGCATACAACGCTGTTTGTACCAACATAGATTTTTCAAGTTATTTCTTTTGCCATGAACCTTTCTGTACTTTCTTCTTGATGAATGGAGCTTTGAAACTCTGGTCCTTCTTGACTGATTCGAACATGTTTTTACAGTACCGAGTTGTGTCCGAAGTTGTTGCACTTGTAACATATTATGGCCTCTTCATTAAACCCTGATAGAGGAGCAAAAGAGTTGTGGCTTCTGCTTGACTCTACATGAGTATCCTTATTTCTGAAATTGTTAGTCCTTTTTCGACATTCTATTTTTTTATGACCATATTCATTACAATAAAAACAGTAACCATAAAAATAGGACTTGTTTGTGTATCTCTGATCTGATTGTCTTTTGTAGCTCTGTTTTTTTCAACGTTTTTTGTTTGAGATGTCCTTTATATTTTTAACTTCTTTTTTTATTTTCTCTTTTATAAGAGCTTCAACATAGCTCTTTCCTTTTTCTGTGTTAGCCATGTCTGTTAAAGTAGTGATCTCCCCTTTCTCTTTTTCAAATCTGATATCTGTCTTATCTGACATTGATTTTTGACTTTCTAATATCTTGTTCAACATATCAGTGTTATTCTCAAATTTTGAATCATTCGCTGCTTTATCATTGATTGCTTTATTTGTTTTCTTAAGATCTGCTTTTAAAGAAGCAATTTCAATAACATACCTTTCACATTCTTCACTTACTTTTTGCAACTGTCATTAGATCTTTTTCATTCTTCTTGACTTCTTCAAAGTGTGCTTGTAGATCTTCAATTGTTTCTTTTGACTCTTTTTCATTTTTCTTAATCGAGAGCTTTAATCTTCGATTCTTCTTCTCAAGAACTTTTAACTCTTCTAAGGCACAAATGAGTTCTTTTAAATTCACTTCGGTTTCATCCTGTTTTTCTTCTTGATCATCTGTACTTTTGCTTGTGGAGGCATCTTCATGTATGGCCATGAATATAATCTCTTCTTCTTCTGAATCACTGACTCCACTATCTTCAGCTGAGCTAGGATTTTTAGAATACAAACTCTTCTTCTCGAATCATTTCTTGAATTTTTTTTTGAAATTTTTCTTGTATGTAGATTTTTCTTTTTCATTGTCACCATTATTTTTATCTGAGCACTTAGCTACAAAATGTCCAATCTTTCCACAATTAAAATATTTAAAAGGTAATTTTTTTTATATTTACTCGTGCCCTTTTTCGGCTTGCGAATGAATAGAGCTCTGTTGTCATCTTCATCATTGTTAGAACTGTCACTTGATTCTTGAATCTTAGTCTTCTTTTTTTTGATGTCTTGAAAGCAGTTTCTCTTTGAAAGTTTTTTTTGTTCAATCCGCATTTCATATGCCGTAAAAATACCATATAGCTCATTTATCGTTAGCTTGACTAAATTCTTCATCTCTTCAATTGCTGAAATTTTTGTATCATATCTCAATGGTAGAGATCTCAAAACTTTTTGTACCACAATTGATTTTTTTAACTTTTCTCCAAGACTTTGAATCTGATTAACTATTTGATCAACCTGCAAAAGATAACTTGCTATATTTTCTTTCTCTTCCATCTTCAAATTCTCAAACTGTCTTCTGAAACTCTGAAGCTTAGCTTGCTGAACTTTTTCATTACTTTTGTAGATATTATCAAGTTTTACCTAAGTTTTATGAGCAGATTTACATTGCATAACTTTAACAAATTTTGATTCACATAAACCACATAAAATAGCATTTAAAGCTTTAGCATTATTTTTACTCGTCTTTTTTTCGTCGGAGTAGTTACAAGTGTCTGTAGCACTTCATATTCCTCCACCACTGCTTGCCAAATGTCGAATCCAAGGGCCATCAAATAAGTCATCCTTATGCTCCAAAAAGCATAATTTGTCCCATCAAAGGTGCCTTATTTGTAGAAAAACCTTCATGTGATTCAGCCATCGTGCTTTCTCGATCTACCTTTAAGCTGTAAAACTTTTTTTAAAGGACCCTGTTTTGATACCAATTGTTGAGCATGAAATATATTGAGAGGGGAGGTGAATCAATATATTATATATTTTTTACTTAATTTGATTTTTTTTAACCACTTAATCACACATTCAAGATATGCAATAAAACTGAAACAATAATATGCACCACATGAGAGAGAGAGAGAGAGACACCAAATTTTTACGTGAAAACTCAAAGTGGAAAAAAATCACGGAGAACAATCTCCATCATATGAATGAGCACCAACTCAAATTACAAAGTTCGCAAGCACCAACTTGCAAGAGCATTAACCTTTTTGTCGAGCACCAACACAACTATTTGTGAGCACCAATCTACATGAGCACTAACCCCTCTTGTGTATAAAACACAATTATCTCTCAATGTTGCTTACTCAATAAATAATAGAACTGTACAATATCTCCTGCTTTTCTCACTTATAAAATAAATACAAACCATGCACTCTCTTGCTTATTACAAATGGTTTTTAAGTCTTTATTTATAGCTTTCCAAATGACCTTTGACATTCACCTTTTGTGACCTTTCAATCCTCATGGAAAATGGTGCCAAACTTGCATAACCCTTCGTATCTTTGCATTTGAAAAGTCACATGGTGACCCTTCATAAGCAAATGCATCCTTTCCTCTTTTGTCTTTGTCTTGGTGACTTTTCGTATTCCTTAAAGTGTCCCTTCATAAAAAAATGTGTCATACCCTCTTTTGTCTTCACATAATGACTCTTGAAATTCCTCAAGATGACTCTTTATGAGAAAATGCGTCCCATTTCTCTTTTGTCTTTATCTCGTGATTTTTTGACTTTTCCATGGGCCCTTTTTTGACTTATATGCAATCAAAAATATATTCGTTAATATTAAATAAATATTAACACACATTAGCGAAGATATGAATATTAAAAACACCATTAAATGCAATGAGGCCTTTATCACCAATACTAGACCTTTGACATCAATGACAATATTTTCAACACTTTTGACTTGCGAAGTGAATAGGATGGTGCAAATCACAATCTCCAGGGTGAGCCAACACAACTCCTACTGTGGTACCTAAAGCATCTACATGAACATGAAAGGGCTTACTCCAGTTGGAAAACACCAATATTGGGGCTGTCACCAATCTCTGCTTCAAATCTATTAACGTTGCTTGACATTGAGGAGTCCACTCAAACTTTGTATCCTTGCGCATATCCCTTGATGAACTTGTGATAATACCCAGTGTGTCCCAGGAATGATTGCACTTCAGTAGAACTTACAGGAGGTGATAACCCCACAATAATTGTGATTTTAACTTGGTCGACAAGAATACCATCATTGCAGACTACATGACCCAAGAGAACAAAATGTGGGAAAAATAGACATTTCTTCAAATTCAAAGCAATGCATAAAGCTTGACACCTCTCTAACGCAACTTGGACAGATGATATTTGAATAAGGAGAACACAACCCAATCATCAAGATAAACTTTCAGAAAATCATGTATGAAATCCTTGAACGTAGTGATTATAGCTCTGGAGAAAACAATAGGAGCATTTTTCAGACCAAAAGGCATTACCTTATATGCAAATGAACCTCCCTCTGTTGTGAAAGTGGTATTTGTTTAGTCTTCTGCTGCAATTGGGATTTGATGGTAGCCATCGAAGTCATCAATGAAGCAATATATTTAGTGTTCTGCGACCAACTCAAGAACTTCGTCTGTGAAAGGAACCAGAAAGGGATCGTTAATGCAGGGTTTGTTCAATGCTTTGTAGTCACCACAGACTCTGATCTCTCCCGACTTCTTGGCTTGGACTACCATTAGACTTACCCAATCTGCTTTTTCTACTGGATAGATGATCTTGCTTTCACATCTAGTCAATTTCAGCTTTGACTTTGAGTTTCATATTGGGATTTAGTCTGTATGGACGCTTCTTGATAGGCCGTGCGCACTCTTTGAGTTCTATGTGCATTTCCCCCAATGAAGGGTCGACACCCTTGACTTCTGAAATCTTTGTGGGGAATACATCTTGGTAGTCTCATAGCAATTGAACCGCATTTGAAATTTGCTGTTGGGTCCAGTAATTGCCTATGGTTGCTAGCTTGGGCGTAGAATAAGTACCAATATTTTCCATTGATTTTCGTACTAGCTCTTGGTATATCTTGTTTGGTCCATTTGGGAGCAAGTCTCACAATGTCCTTTCTCCTTGCCTGCTCTTGAATATTTAGGTTTTGCAGTTTTGCACCCTTTATTTGCTCTGTGATGTTTACTTTAGGCTCTTCTATTTGTTGTTCATCCAATAATCTCTTCAAATCCAAATCTTCCCCACTATCACTAGACTCTACTTGATTTGCATTATCTAGAATCCTATTACATGATTTCAGCAAAAAATATTCTTTCTATTTGTTGGCTCTATAATTTTTGATAACTTTATTCAAGTCCTTTGTTGCTTCCTCCTGCGAACTGCAATCCTGTGCAATTCTTATGTCTTTCTCATGCCCATGGCATCAAAAGATCTCCAACTTTTGGAGAGCCTTCTATACCATTAGCTTTTCATCTTCAAACACAGATTTGTATAAAATCTTGTTGAACTTGTGGCCAATGTTTGGTTTCGTATCTGCTCACTTGGTGTATATACCATGCTTGTGGCAATGGGGTTAGAGTATGCTGAAACACATGCATCGAGTGTCTTGGTTCGACACCTTGCAAAGACCATATATCGATACACCTATGAATGTGCAGTTCAGTGCGTTGTCCTTAAAATAATGGCCATTGATCAAAGATCACAAATGCTACTTGAAACTGAGCTCGTAGCAGTTCGTAGGTATCTTCCCAATGCAATTGTTTGGAACGGTGAATTGCCCACCATGTCGCAACAACTCCTTTGAGCGCATAATTCAATGCATTGACCCAAAGATCTACATTAGGAACATAGTATTCCCACCTTGAAATGAATTGCACTAAATCTTCTATTGTAAAGTACTAGGGCAATTGTTGCTTGATAGCAAAAACCATTCTCGTTGGTCTTATCTCACGGTCTCCTCGTGCCCAATTTAGCAAGTGTGTGTCTGAATCACCACTAATAGAGGACGTAGCTTCCCACAGGAGAATACCTTCTTGAGTGGGCTCAGTATAGTCCATATCCGTGGGAGTCCCTTGGTACAAAAAGTCTACTTCTGATCTTGTCGGAGATCACACAGATGGGGATTTGCACCCTTCTACTTGGAACTGCGGAATTTGCTCCATGGTTTTGATAGGTTTATATGTCAATAGCTCTACATATTGCACTTGGAGAGTGGACTAAGTCTGTTGTCTGTCAGTAAATCCTCTGGTGCGCAGAACTTGCGCTTTTGGTTTTTCATCAACCTTAAACCAGTTGTTATCTCTGTAGGCATACAGTGAAGCAGAGTCTTTAAGAATGATGTATGGTTTACTCTTAGCGTTGTTTAAGATTATAATTATGACTCATCTCCTTTGTGTGCTTCTAGTTGGTTAGCTACTGTATTGATAGTCATTTGACCATTATATGTCCAAATTTTCCCGATGAGTGCAAGGTAATGTGTTTCATTGGTCTTTATGTCAATGACCTCACATTCACCTCGCAAACTAAGATCAACTACTTTGATTTCTACATCTTCTAATCTCCCAATAGGGTTTACCCTTCCATAATCTAAGAGATTGAGTGTGAGTGGGTTGTAACCTAGCACAGGGCATCCAATGGCCTCCCATGTGGACCAAGGAATCATATTCACCATTCTTCCAAACTAAAAAATAGCATTCAAGGCTTCATACCCTGCAAACTCAATAGCCATTCGAGAATCAACATCCACGACTTCGTAGTTTTCACATACTATAATAACCTTTTAGTTTGTTCTTAACCCCTTTTTGCATTGTCTAATAGGTTATGCAACAAATTGTTGATGTTTTGCGATATGTCCTCGTTGTGCAGAGTGCTTACCAGCTTTAGAAGGTCTGTCAAGGCCGTCACTACTCCATCTTGCCATAGTATGTGAACAATTTGCCCATACTTTTGCGCATCTATGACTGCAACATCTCCTTTGGAAACATTTTGGTTTTGAATGTTTTGTAATAACTGCGCTGCTTTAGACATCAGAACCTTCTTCTTGATAGGGTCTATATACTTGTCTTGCTATAATTTTTTGATTACAGGCTCTTGCAGCATTTCCAAAGGCGGCAATCCTTGCTACCTGTATTGGTTTCGAGTGACAATTTGTAGATATGTAAGGTCTATGTGTTGTGCATTTACCATATTCACATTGCAATTTCATATTCTGTCATTCAGTAAATCACCTCTGTATATAACCCCCTTAACCAATTTAAGTAGGTTGTCCACTGGGTCTCCCCCTGGGCCCTAGATCAGTGGTATCAGAGCATACACACTTCATATATTTCTTGAATAGTATCGTGGTGTTTCTAAAGTTTCGTTATTGTTTGTTTGCTCACTATACGAGGTCTAATTACAAGTAGTTAGGGCTCGAGACTCGTGACCCTTTGTCATACCTTTACGTCCTCAAATGGGAGACAAATCTTCAATGACGCCAACTCTAGAGATGTTTCGAAAAAATGATAGAGGATACATTGCAAAGACAAAGGGAAGATTTGGAAGAATGTCATGAATGCGAACGAGCAACTACCGTTGATCACTTTTCGTTCCTTATTAAGCAACAAACTTCGCCAGCAACCTCATTCTCATTGATTGTTTGGACAAATGCCATATAAGGTTCAAATCAATCTAGACATTCCTATGTTTGAAGGCAAAATAGATGCAGATGCACTAGATAATCGGCTTAACCTCATCTGTTCATACTATGCGGTTAATCACTTTTCGAACCGAGAGCAAATCACATTTGCTCTTCTAAAAGTTTCTTTATTAGTTAAGAAATGGTGGGAAAGTTACTACACTTCACATGAAGATCTCAGTTTAGACACATCTATAGACACATGGAATAGTTTTGTAGAAGCACTCAAAGCAACCTTTTATGCTATTGTAAACTATGAAGACCAATACATCAAGTTATCTCAGTTGCACCAAGGCAAAGAGTAGTTTGTGCAGCGATACACAGATACTTTTCATACCCTAGTGTCCAAACTTGGGATTTATGATTCAACGCATAATCTTGTTATGAAGTGAAGGTCAGGCTTGAGGCCTCATATCTAGTTAGATCTAGATTTCCTGACTATCTCCCCAATTGAAGAAGCCTATAGATATGCTTGCAAGTTTGAATCAAAGGCCAAGGCCAAGACTAAGAAAATTTAAAGTCTCAGACCAAGCATCGGTCTAAGTCTTTTAAGCAAAATTCCAAATCATGGAATAACTCCAAACACCCTCCAAAGAAGAAGTAACAGCGGCCAAATGACCAAACTAAGCAGTCCAAGAGTCGCAAGTGGTGTTCAGTACAACTCTAGCAATCATTCCAATGAATAATGCCTCGCTAGGAAAACTCCACTTGCACAACTTGAGGCAACGGGTACTGTCACTGCAGCATTGGAGAAAGGTAAGCGAATCATGGATTGTGAGCCTAGCACCATGGTAGGTTACCGCAAATATCTCTACTACCCTTGCAGAAACAAAAAGATCGTTCCATTCTCAAATGTGGATCAATGCCCAACCAATACATTTCATTGTTGACAATGGAAGTCAGAAGAACCGGATTTCCCTTCAAGCAGTTTGCATATTTAACTTGCCGTTGATGCCTCACTCAAACCATACTCCATTGGATGGTTCAGTGCGGGATTCGAGAAACATGTCATTCAACAGTGTCAAGTGGTGTACAACATCAAGCCTTTTCAAGATACAATACTTTGCGATGTTGCTCCATTAGAGGTATGTGATATTCTACTGGGTCAACCATATCTTTTTCATCGACATGCAGTATATGAAGCAAATCCTAGAAATGTTGTCATAATTGTTGAAGATATGAGATACCGCATACCGGAAGTAGTTCCAAAGCTATTACTCATTAGTGCCAAGTAGTGTAAGGAGCTAGTCACATCTAGCAAAAAGTTCGTGCTTTGATGTTAAGATCTGAACGGAAGAAAGTTCTTGTGGCACCAACTGTTACCGCAGTTCCTTCAACATCAACGCTTGAAGCAATAAGGTTGCAGCTCAAGTTGGAAGGATACAAGGATGTATTTCAGCTACCCAAAGAAGTGCCTACACATTGTGCGGTGAAACATACTATTGATCTGCTCCCTAGACTCTCTTCTTAATGCTTCTTTATATCACAGATCCTTTCTAGAGAATGAAGAAATCAAGCCGCAGATCCATGAACTAGTGGACAAAGGACATATCAGTTCCAGTTCATTGCCTTTAGGCAACCCAATTGTGTTATCACCCAAAAAGGATGGCACATGGTCGTTGCGCATCAACTACCGAGCACTCAACAAGATCACAGTGAAAAACTGCTATTCTCTTCCAAGGATTGAAGATCTTCTAGACCAGCTCCGCGGTGCAAAATACTTCACTAAAATCGATCTTAAGTCTGGGTATCATCAGATCCTTGTTGGTCCTATAGATGTATGGAAGACAACCTTCAAGGCCAAATAAGGTTTGTTCGAATGGTTAGTCATGCTCTTCAGGTTGACCAATGCTCTAGCCACATTCATGTGGATGATGAATGATATTCTCAGGCCATTCACAACTTCATTTGTCGTAATCTGTCTTGACGACCCCTGATCTTTAGCAAAACATGGGATGTATATCTGTGCCATAGAGAGAAAGTGCTTGACACTTTGCAGAAGCACAAGCTGTATGCAAACATGGAAAATGTTCATTTGCCATGCCATAGATTCGGTTATTTGGGATACATTATAGATGCACAAGGAGTGCATGTGGACTCGGCCACGCTTCAAGTCATCCAGGATTGGCCACAACCAAAAAATCTCGCATAGCTTCGCAACTTTTTGGGATTGACAAATTTCTACATGAGATTTCTACTTGGTTTCTCTCACATGACTTGGCCTATAAACTAAGTTACCCAAGGTGGCATTAAAACAAAGTTCAACTAGATTGTTGCACAACAAAAAGCATTCGAGGAATTGAAACGCAGTCTCTGTTCTGCTCCAAGACTTGCTTTACCAGACCTTCAACAATCATTTGAGCTCAAGACAAATGCTTTTGACTTTGCACTTGGAGCAGTTCTCACTGAACATGGTCACCCAGTTGCTTACCACAGTGAAACATTCACCGCACTGGTAAGGAACTACCCAACACATGATCACGAGCTTTAAGCTATTGTTCAGGTATGTAAGCATTGGAAGCATTATATCTTGGGCAAGGAGATTGTGATCCACACAACACAAGCCGCTTCAGTTCTTGCAAACTCATAATAAGTTGCAACAAGAGCGGCATCAGAAATGGTCTTCTTATCTTCAACAGTTCCATTTGAACATCAATCTTAAGAAGGGAAGTGTCAATCCAGTTGCAATTTTCCTGAACCGACCTTTGGTTCAAACTCTTCTTTCTATACTTGGCAAATGTGGACATGAAGTCAATGCATGGTCAATTGTATCCATTAGAATTTGCTTTGCGGTAATTCAATATCAGATTTCTACTTGCAGGATGGACTCCTATATCATCGTGGGCACTTGTGTGTTCCGCATGAGGTAGAAAGACAAAAACTAATATGGGAGGCTCATTTCAATAAGGTTGTAGGACATTTTAGGATTGAAAAGACTTGTGGTGGTGCAAAAATATTTCTACTAGCCACATTTCATGTTTGATGTCTCCAAGTACATCAAGTCTTGTACCACATGTGCAATTGTCAAGCTGGTCAACAAGAAGCAATGTCTGTACACATCTATGACCAGTTCCAATGAGACCATGGAATCCCTTTTCGTGGACTTTCTCTTAGCGTACCCTACTACCTAGCATGGTAATGATTGCATTTATGTAGTAGTTGATAGATTCTCAAAGATGACAATTCTTATACCTTGTTAAAAAACAATATTAGCTCTAGAAACAACTCAATTGTACTTTCAATATGTCTGGATGTGCTTTGGAATCCCATAAACTATCTTGTCTGATAGGGACACAAGGTTTTTGAGTCATTTATGGAAAGCACTTTGGTCTATGCTAGACACAACGCTGAACAAATCCACTGCCTTTCATGCTAAGACTGATGGACAAACAAAAGTGGTAAATAGGATGATAGTGCATCTTCTATGAGTGTACAATTCTAAGAAGCAACACACTTGGGATGAAAGTTTTCCTTTCATTTAGCACAACCAGAACAAAGCTCTGCATAGCTCTACCGCACACAACCCTTGTCAGGGTTGTTTGGGTTTCTAGCCTTTGGCACCCATTGATTTAGCTTATCCTATTTTGCTGACAATAGTAGCAATTCCTTCAGCTCAAAAGGAAGTTGACAAAGTTGTTCAATTCATTGAGCACATTCAACATTTTCAACAATAGGCGCAAACCATTTTGCAACAGGGAAATGTGAAATACAAGCAGCGCCATGACAATCATCGTACACTGCACACCTTACAGGTTGGTGATCGAGTCTGGTTACACTTGCAAAAAGAAACACTGATAGTACCATACTACAAACTTCGTCCACTTTTGTATGGGCCCTACACCATCGCCAAGCATGTAGGATATAATGCTTTCGAGCTTAATCTTCCGACTTATCTTGGGTTGCATGTGGTCTTCAACACAAAACTCTTGTGGCATTACTTTCCACCTCTGTTGGATACTTCAAAATCAGTGGAGACTCTCCAACAGACATAGATCAATCTAGATTGCAGTGTTCTAGCAAAATTGAATAAAGTCATTAATGCTAGGGTCAAAACGGACACGTTGACAAGAAATCTCTCTTCCAGACTGTCAAAGTAGGTCAAGTGCCTTCCCAAGGAAAATGGTTTACAAAAGTGTAGGTTGCCAATTTGTTTCCACATCTTCTACAACTGCATGCAATGGGGACCATTACTTTTCAAGGATGGGCAATTGATCCGGGAGGATCTGGGTCACTAGATCATACCACACATTACCGCAATTGCACGTTTAGCCTTGCGTTAATGTCAACAACTGTGTTAGCAGGTTCTGCGCCTACGTGCCAATTCATTCCTTGCAACTCTGCTCCTGCGTTACCGCACGACTCTTGTAGTGTCAGTACTATAGCCAACAACTCTCAATAACGATAGTCAATGACGTCACTATACTTGGTTATGAAGTGGTTGATACCAACTGTTGAAATAGTTTAGCTGACGCTTCGTCTTTTTGCATTGTATAATAATCCACACTTCCATTTTTCGTAAGTTAGCATTGCATTGAGCAGAACCATGGAAGAATAGAGTTATGAAGTTTGTTGACAACATCATCTAATTTCTTAGATTGTACAGAACTTAGCATAATATAACTTTGCTATTATAGTTTTATATTTGTTGTCATCTTGTTCTTACTTTCCTTGTTTTCTACCACATTGCAATTTCATGTTCTCTGTCATTCATTAAATTGCTTCCACATATAAGCCCCTAAACCAGTTTAAGTAGGTTGTCCATTGGGTCTCCTCTTGGGCCCTGGCTCAATACAAGCAATAGATATATGTGATTTTCATAATAAAACTTTGTCCAAATGACCCCAAATAATCTAAGCATGCCGTTAGCTTTCTATTATACAACAAACAACACAGAATATCAGATTCTCAAGCTTTTGCAGACCTGAAAGAGTCCATTTTTTTCTCATGAATCCACAAATATATCAAGCACACAAGCATATACCATCTTATAACATTTGCATGGATCCCAACTATCTTTTCATACATTCATTGCATCAGTATCAAAATAAGCCAAGCAACTCACCATCATGACATCCCAAAACATGAAGTGCAACATCTTATCATGATTTAGTCGAAGCTCAAGGAAACAGTGAAAAACCATAAATCAGTGGTAATGAAACTATAATGGTTGTTTTATCTCAAGATGAAATGTCTCCTTAGTTTTGAGAAAAGCAATGCATCCAAATTACTTTCCAAGAAACAATTGAGCATTCAAGGGCCAATCAATGTCCAAAACTATTATAACAAAACAGAAGACCAATCAGACAGTGAAGGTTTAGCTGAAACGGTTTCAAGAAACCCTTCCAAGCACCTGGGTGGGATTACAGCGTTATTTTCTTTGTAATCACTTCATTTCAAAACACTACATGAATAACAGTGAAGCATCATTATGGTTTCTTGCTCAAAAAATTGAAACCCTATGCAGTTACCAATCCACGGAGGCATCCAAAATTTCATCATTTCGCAGCAAACAAGGAAAACGAACTCATATCAAGAACAACCTCAGGCAGCAGATAAAACCCAAGACAAAAATGAAACTCTTTCAACTTTTTGCAAAGCATCCTGAAGATATTGACATAATATTCCCATGTAACTTCTCAAACCAGAACCAATGTAACCTTAATGAAAATGGCTCAACCAAGCCATTAAAACACTAAAATCCAAACAGGTTAACATTCATCAAATTATCGGTGATAGCAATCAGCATAGACTCATATCAGTGACAAAATGAATGTGACAGTGCCGAGAGGCATCATCTTGTTCATTTATTTGAAAATACTGCTTTAGAGTGACTTCAAGAAAAGACACAGCAAGATTTCAATCTCAAAGAAAGCAAGACAGCCATCAAAGATGACTGCAAAAAACTAAAATCAGGACACCACTATTCCTTATATTGCAAGAGAAATGCAAAAGCAACAGGCGACTTACCTTGTACTGTAAGGAAAATACTACCCAGGTTTGGAAACTCTCCAAGATCTCCTCAAATGAGCTGCAGAATCACCAAATAGTCCAACAAACAAGCAAAGACAAATGCCTTCGCGGAGAGAAAATGGCAGAGCTTCGCCGTCCCAAGAGATCAAATGCCAAATGGGATCTAGAGATGGGTCTAAGTATCAAGGAGTTAGCGTCTCCAAGAAGCTTCGAGTTTCTTAATGATCCGTAAACCAGGGGGATATTCCACACTAGGCTTTACCATCACAGATCTTATAAGCCTAACTCAACAAGTGATTGTTAAATGACTGTTCTATATTAGTTTGCTTACTAAAATAGAGATGTAGTATGTTGGAATTGAAATGTACATAATTTTGAATATAAAGAGAAGCATGAAAGAAACACCAAAGCATAAAATGAACACAAGAATTGACCTGCAGAATCCTGGTGTGGGAAAAACTCTGTGGGTGAGCAATTGCACTCCCATTTCCACTATGTAATCCTCAAATGTATTAGTTATTGCCACTTTTGGCTTTTCATGGACAGATCTACCAATTACTACACTATCCAAACTTGTACTTAATTGCTTTGCACTCTCACAACACTTCACAGAATAATCGAACGCTGCAAACAACCACTACCAGCTAGGACACAATGAGATTATATGAGAAATGACTCAAACTTGCAAATTGAAATGTGAATCCAGCTTCACAACTCTTCATTGACTACTCTCTCCCTTTTGTCTTCCACAAGGTCTGTATGTATGCCCTCTCACTTTGAAATACATCAAGAAGCCCAACTGAATGGCTTTCAAGTAGAGGAAACATTTGCAACCATTTGCCAGTGTGTGTTTTGTACGGTGGCACAACCGTTGGGGCAGTTTCACAACCGCCACCTGCAAACACTAGCGGTTATGCAACTGCCACCTACATATAGTGGTGGTTCCATTATCAAGGACAAATCCTTCCAATTCAAGAGCTCAAAATTATTGACTTTATCACTCTGAAGATGTTTGGATCATCTCCATACTGACTCTGCTATTGCAACTTATTTGAACTAATGTTTTAACATGAAGTGTCTTACAAGCATGAATTGCATACATTGGGAATAGTGGAACCATCTAGCAAATATAGCTAGTACATTTGATCCATATTTTGGATCATACCTCCTCAATTTGAGGCTTTTAAGTCCCTAAAAGCTTCAAAAACTTTGTGAGTGAGGAAATCTCTTCCCCACATCTTCTCTGGAATACGATTTGGCCTTTCTAGACAGCCGATCCTTTAACTCAACCAGCGAATGCTCTTGCACTCCTCTTATTGTCCTCTCCTATAGCACAATGTCCTCCAATTCTAATTGACTATGAAGAACGAGGTCTTCAATTGAATGTAACAACAAGACTTCATCTTCATTGTCTAACATAGAAGGCCCAAAAAGACATAAGATTCCAACATTGATAACTGAATAAATCTTCATATAAGGAGGCAAGTCATGTCTAAATGCATTCTTGCCCACTTGTTCCATAATTTCAGATGGATTATCTTGAGCGTCTTAGTCTTACCTTGGAGATTTTATCTACTCAAACACAACCATGCCTTGTCTCCAACAAGGAAACTATGCTCAATCCTATGTTGAGCATGCCTTGCTTTGTACTTGGCTTGAGACTCCTATTTCTCTTGCATTTGGAGGTGAATTTGTTGAATTTTCTTAATGAATCTTTTAACTTTGTGGAACTTTGGATCTACATTCCCATTTCCTTTGTATTGTTGTCTCAAAACAACATCAAATACACATGGAGGTGATTAGCCAAAACAAGTTTCAAAAGGAGTTTTGATCGTATAAAAATGTACTGCCCTATTCTAAGAATGTTGAATATGCACCAAATTTCATCCCAAGACTTAGGATGCTTCCTATTGTACCCTCTCAATAGCTGTACCAATGTTTTGTTCGCAACTTCTGTCTGTCCATCGGTTTGTGGGTGAAAACGGTAGACCGTTTCAGCTTGGTATCCATCTTCTCCCACAATAAGGCCGAAAACTTATCAACAAATCTTGAGTCGTAATTTGAAACAATAGAACTAGGCAAAGCAAAATGAACCCACATAATAGAAAAGAACAACTCAGTGACATCACTACCTTTGAGGGTCTTCTTAGAAGGAATAAAAATACACATCTTACTAAACTGGTCCATAACCACAAAGGCATAGCCATGCCCCTTCCTTGACATAGGCAACCTGTCTACAAAATTCATGGAAATACTCTTCCATGGCCTAGAAGGAACCAATAATGGCATATACAAACCTAATTTTCTGTTACTAAACTTGTCTGTACTACATAAAACACAACCTCTTATGAACTTAACAACTTTAAATTGTGCATTAGGGCCATAAACATACATCTTCAAATGTGCAACAATATTTGTAACACCAAAATGTCCTACAACTTTTGTCCTTAGGTACACAAAGCTTACCCAGCTTGTCGAGCAACACATCTTAAGGTAATAGTCTTCCTTGGGCCCAAATCTTGCACTTTGGGACCTCTTTGCTTGAAGAGATGGCTTCCCAAAATCTGCATAATTCTCATATCCCTCTACATAAGATTTGCACATAAAAAGCTCAAAAAGAGTTATGGTGCTCATCGCTGAAAGCAAAGGTCGTCTGGATAACATATTAGCTTTTTCGTCAGTCACACCTTTCTTATTTTTTATTATCAAATGAAATTGTGGCAAAAATTCCATCCACTTATAGTGTCTAGCTTGTTGAAGTTTGGTTTGAGCTTGCAAATATTTGAGAGGTTGGTGACCCATGTGGACAATAGTTTCCCTACCCATAAGATAGTGTTTTCATTTCTTGATTGATTGAACAAGAGCACACAGTTCTTTATCATATGTACAATAATTCATAATTGCACCATGAAATAATTTTGAATGATAATATATCGGCTTACCTACTTGTAGTAGGATAACCCCCATAGCATAATTACTTGCATCCGTTTCCACCACAAAGGGCAGCTGCAAGTTAGGCAAAGATAATATCAAAGTGTGACTAATCTTGTGTTTGAACATATCAAATGCATCTTGTTGCTTCATATCCCAAATAAAATTCTTACCATTTGCTGTCATGGCATGCAAAGGTGCAACTATGGAAGAGAAATTCTTGATGAACTTCCTCAAATACTGAACTGCATCAACAAAGCTCCTTGCTTTGGTCACATTAGAAAGTTTTAATCAATTCATGATGACCTTTACCTTCCCCAGATCAATCCTAAACTCCCCATCTCCAACCACACGCTTCAAGAAGACAAGATACTTGCATTTCTTTTCATGCAACACTAACTTGTTCTCCTTCAAAAGTTGCAAAATTTGTTTTAAATGATCAATATTCTCATCAAAAGTTCAGTTGAAAACAATAATATTATCCAAATACACAATGAGAAAGAAATCAATAAATGACCTTATTACCTCATTCATCAATCACATGAAGATAGCTGGTGTATTGCATAAACCCGAAAGATAGAACTAACCACTCATACAACCCTTGTTTTGTCTTGAATGTTGTTTTTCAAATGTCTTCTTCCTTAATTCTCACTAGGTGATACCTAGATTTCAAATCAAGCTTAGTAAAATACTTGGCATGCTGAAGTTGATCAAGAAGATCATCAATCCATGGACGAGAGTACCTATTCTTGATGGTTATTTTGTTAAGTGCTCTATAATCAACACACATTCTCTATGAACCATCCTTTTAGGTGCTAAAACAATAAGAGAACCACATAGAGAAGTACTATGATAGATGGCACTTTGATTAAATAAAGACTAACTTTTTTTTACCTCATTGGCATCCTTCAAGGATTGCCTATATAATCCTAGATTTGGAAGTGGACTGCCTGGTAGCAACTGTATTTCGTGCTCAATAGGCTTCATCGGTGGCAACCTTGTGGCCTCATGAAAAATTTCCCTGGACTGTTGCACCAACTCTCCCATATGCTTCTGCTCTTTGTTAGTAAATATGCTACAGGTAGTTTTATGTGCAACCACTTCTTTATCTTGAATATCTCTCAAAAGAAGCAAATGCAACTTTCCACTTGCATTAATAAGCCTTTTAGCTTGAGAAGCACTTACCAAAGAGATTCTAGAATCACCTTTGTATTTTGAAATGATGTAGTTCTTGCCATCCTTTACCGAATGGTATTGATTGGCCCTCCTCATGAAGATAGCATTGTAGATGTACAAGGGCTACCAATTACCACACCACACAAATCAAGAGGCACAACATTCACTATAATTTTGTCAATGAAACGTGTATAAATACCAAACTTAACTTTACATTGCTTGGTCACCTTGATGTCTACACCTTTCTTCACC
Organism: Torreya grandis; assembly: GCA_037957365.1. Lineage (NCBI taxonomy): Eukaryota > Viridiplantae > Streptophyta > Pinopsida > Cupressales > Taxaceae > Torreya > Torreya grandis. The sequence continues at coordinate 3,816,221 of JARHVA010000775.1, read as the reverse complement.
CAACCCAAAGAATATGGGTTTGGATGATTGTAAGTCTCTATCCCCAATTTGTCTACTAACTCCTTGCTTATCAAAATTTCTTGTGAACAAGTATAAAAAAACATCCACATTTGTTTTCTTCATCTGAATTTTAATATAGAAAAGATTAGAGAGTTCTTTCTCTTGAGCACTACTACTACCCAAACATACCTCTTCATTGATGGAGGTACAACACAATGTCATCCACATCGGAGCTACAACCATTGTTCTCACCTTGGAGGGAGGGCATAGCCTCCTTCACATTGATCGTCGGAATGACTATTAACATCACAATGCCCACAAGGCCTTGTAGTATCCTTTTTAGAAACGGAAGTATCATTACACTTACCTTTTTGTTTACCTTTACCCTTCTGCTTCAAACCACCTTGTTGTTTGAAAGTGCTTTGAGAGGTAGGTGGAGCCTTCTTGTCCATCTCTAAGTAGTGACCTTAAGAACAGGCCTCAACTACATCCATAGGCTTGGCCAAGAGGACAGGTCTCCTCAAATGGCTATGAAGTCCACCAACATACTTCATCAAGATATCACGGTCCACTATTTCTTTCCCCATTTGGACATCGTTTTTTCGAAAGTCACTTGTGTACTCTTGCATGCTTTGGCTTTGCTTTTGTCTAAGATACTACCAATACATGGACCTCTCTTCCTCATAACAAATAGGATAAAACTATTGTTTGACTAACATCTTAAAATTATCCCACTTAGTGATAGGAGGAAGCTTCTTAACAACCAAGGTACAAACGTAACTCTCAAACCAAGTTAAAACATGATTGGTTAATTTTAACCTTACAAAATAAATTTGTTGGCTCTCACTAACATGATGCAAAATGAAATATGCCTCTAATTTGGCGAGCCAATGATCTAGCCTCTCCTTATTCACATCTCTGTCATATGGCTGAATCTCTATCTTTGCCTCAGCCTTAAAGGTGGAGCTTGATTGTCACGGGGCTGTTCTTCCACCTTCTCATGCTCGAGAGCGTACTTCTTGTTTGCTTTTAGTGCCTCCATAGAAACACCAAGCTTCTCCATGAGAATCCCCATGATGGACTCCAACCAGTCAAGCTTGCTCATAGAAAGAGAGATGTTGGCCACTCCTTCAATCTTGCGAATCGCTTTGCTGTAGGGGCATCTTCTTCATCAGAATGGGTCATACTTCTGATCTTTTGCTTCCACTTCCTTGTGGAAATGTCTTTTGAAAAAAAAAAACTTTGAAACCTTGACCACTAGCACTACTTGCTCTAGTGACAGGCATATACTACAATGTATACACAAATACACAAAACCACACAAAAGGATTGACGCTAAACCTGCTCTAATGCCAATTTGATCCTTAAACCAGGTGGATATCCGCACTAGGCTTCACCAACACGGATCTTATATTCCCAACTCAACAAGTGATTGTTAAATGATTGTTCTAGATTAGTTTGCTTACTAAAGTAGAGATGCAGTGTGCTTGAATTGAAATGCACAAAATTTTGAGCATAAATAGAAGCATGAAATAAACACTGAAGCACAAGATGAACACAAGAGTTGACCTAGAGAAACCCGGTGTGGGAAAAATTCCAGTGAGTGAGCAATTGCACTCCCCTTTCCACTATGTAATCCTCAAATGTACAAGTTACTGCCACATTTGGCCTTTCATGGACAGAGTTACCAATTACTACACTATCCAAACTTGTAATTAGTTCCTTTGCATTCTCACAAAACTTCATAGAATAATCCAACACTGTAAACAACCACTAATAGCTAGGAAACAGTGAGATAATATAAACACAGACTCAAACTTGCAAATTGCAATATGAATCTAACTTCACAACTCCTCATTGACTTCTCTTTCCATTCTGCCTTCCATAAGGTCTGTGTGTATGCCCTCTCACTTTGGAATCTGCGAAGAACTGAACCACCATCGAGTATTGGAAACATTTGCAACTGTTTACCTATCTGTGTTTTGTATGTTGGAAAAATAACCAGTCTAATAGACCAGCAGTTGTGCAACCACCCCTTGCATATAGTGACGGTTCCACTATCAATGACAAATGCCTCCAATTCAAAAGCTGAAAATTACTGACTTCAACACTCTGAAGATGTCTGGATCATCCCCATACTAATTCTACGATTGCAACTTATCTGAACTGATGTTTTAATATGAAGTGTCTTACAATAGTGTTTTACACTAATGAATTACATACATTGGGAGTAGTTGAACCATCTAGCAAACATAGCTAGTACATTAGATCCATATTTTAGATCACTCAAGGAGCCATAATGCCGGGTATAGCCTTTGCAGAGCTCATTAATGACTCAGGTGGTGGTGAGTGGACAAAATGGTGCTGCTACCTTTACCCACTTTAAATGTCAAATAAACCTCATATCCAAATATAACCCAAAGATCATGCTGCAATGTCTCTCAAAAATATGCCTCCACACTATCTATACCAAAAAACAATGCCCCTCAAACTTTTTCACAAGCTACTCCCTAACGTCTTAAGCAACTTCAACATTGATTTTAAAACCAAGGGTAAATGATTGTCAATAGTGCATTCTAAAAACATCCCGCCGTGTCTTTTCCCCTTTAATCCAAAACATTAAGCATCCTTAAGACAACATCATTCTGCCAAGTGACTTCAGCATTCCAACTTTCACCACAAATTGGACCCATATTAAAAGCACTGTTATTACAATCTGAAACAAAAGTGTCGTCCAACTAACCTTGTAATTTTTCCTTTCAAACGGAAATGACACCTTGCGATGTACTTGGTCTAACATTTTCACTTTGTTGCCCTGAGCTGTACCTTCGTTTTCTGCAACATTTGAGTCCTTTTGAGATCGTGGAAACAATGTCTGAAATTAATCATTAATGATTTCACAACCAAATCTTCTCCTTGACATTCAGTTAGAACAATAGTTTGAAAAAAGAAAGCATAAAACTTAGCATTGAGTTAAACGACTTAAAACAATCAACCACAAGAAGGAATAGAAGTTGGCCCCTGCCAAAGAATAAAAAAATGGTGTCAATGGAGTGCGAGAAACATGACAATTCCATTTGAGGAGGAGGGTGCATAATTTGCAATAACACGTTGGTTCTTGTCTTATAAATAGCATGATGAATGACAGGGTAAGGGCACTGATATGACAAGTCCTCCCTGTACTGAGCAATTGTACTGCACAGTACCTCATGCAAAAAAACTCTTATTCTCATGTTCTTGCTACGGTTAGGTTATGCGCTTATAATTCTGCAATAGTATTCTTTTGGTAGTGTAGTTTTTATAGCAAACAATAAGTAACGAGCCTGGGAGTACCCTTTCTCTCCATCTCCCTCTATAAATAGACTGGTCACAATAATGCACTTACACAAGATTATACACTGCAACATAATAGTCTCAGTTATCTCAATACACAACAATTAAATGGCCCAAGATTAGGTCCTTGGATCTCAAAGCCATATGATTTTGCGGGTTTGATAGCAGTACTAGAGAGTTGCATTTTGGATGGGATATCATAGAAGTGGAGCCTAAACACAAGCGTTCAAGTATCATCAAAGAAGGGTGTGCATTGCATAGATGTGACTGAGAAAGCAGGCTTCAGGATCACAGATGGACTGGTAAATTCTATTCCCAGTATGTGTAAGTTGTGATATCCTCTCGTTCCTCTTGATAAGTGAAGTGAGTTTGGATAAAGTGCCCCAGGAGATATTAAAATCCATAACATTGGTCTTGCTAAGGTTCACCACGAATTGGCAGAGATCACCGAACTGAGCCAAAGAATCCAACCTTGTATGTGAACCCTCCAATGAAGAGGCTATAAGGGGTTTATCATCTGCAAAATTTAGAATGTATGCAAGAGACAAATATCATCTGCGTGTTTGGTTTCCTGTAATAAATGTTCCATCTTGTCTCTATGGATCGCAAATACTAAGTATTGTTGGAGAGGGTAGGCATCCCTGCTTATCCCCAAGAGTGCCCTGGATAAAACTTGAAAGGCCACACTCAGTTCAGAAGCAGCCTACCTCAGTCTTTTAAGGTCTCAAAATGATAGTAATTAGTTAATCTGGAACACCAATATTATTTAGCTGCCAACTAAGCAATGTTTGGGAACTGAGTCAACTAAAGAGCAATATACCTTCCACAATTTCATCTTATTTTCTTCAATGATAGCACACACAGTGCGAATATGGTCAACTGTCAGGTGGTCTTTTCTGAAACTTGCTTAGCCTTTGGCTTGGAAGCTACCTTCCTCCTAAAAGTTGGTAACATGTCCAGAAAAGTTGCATAATGATTGGCAAAGTTGTGCAGCATGTCTGATCATGATAGTCATATAGTGATTAGGATCACTTATATCATCAGGTATGAATAGGATGAATAATGTATTGGGACCAAGCAGGTGAGAATCCCAAGCATACCACCTCATTGAAGAGATGTGTGATCAATGTAGCTGTAGGACCTATAACATGCTTCAGAAAGTCAGCCTGAAGTACTGCTCCACCAGCAATACTGTTAGTAAATAACTTTCAAATAGGCCTTTTGATAATATTAATGGTATAGGAATGGCAAGGACGGGGATGGGGAATAGTCAGGAGTGTCAACCTCAAGATATTATAATGAGTAGAAGCATGGGAGGCCTAACTTTTTATATCAATAGGTAGGGTATGTCGGTTGTGTTTTTGGCAGTCAATTAGTAAGTATGATCTTACAGTTTCTAGGACATATTATCACCTACAAGCCATTTATCATTGGCAGGTATCTACTTTCAGGCTACATTTAAAAAAAAAAAACTTAAATAAGATAAGCTTCCTTATAATTTTAAAAACCAATATTGGGTGCATTATGCCATTGTTTCGAAAAGGAATAAATTGATCCTAATTTGCCGTTTAAGAGGCAAAAATATGTGTAACATTAATGAATATAACATATAGATCTAATCAAACACAATGTAAAAACACAGAGTCACTACGCATATATCTCCAAAGGTTGATAGACGCTGAAATTTAGTGATGTCCCAAAAAATCACCATGCCACGAGTACACCTGTCTGGGTTTTTCTCGATGCATTCTGCTGATGACTAGACTTGTTTTGTAAGTATAGATATTTGTGCAGATTCTAACTTTGTCTCTTGAAATGAAACTACACCCAACACTTCTGTTTAATTCTAAGTTTGAATTCTTTGCTTTCAAAGGAGAATTGATCCCTCAAATATTCCCCAGTTCCAATATCTACATTCTATATCAAGATGAAATTTCACTGTGTCCAGTACTTGCTGGATAGGAGTGTTCGCTTACGTGTCTTCAACTGCTTCTTTAATGTGCTAGATCATTTTGTGTGAAATGTCCCTTTTTGCACAGAATTAGAACAATTTGGGATTTCCAACAAACCCTAATAAGATATGTGATTTTCTGATTTTTCCTTTCAAATCCTAAGCAATTAAAAATTCAGAATTTTGAATATTCCAATTTAGGGCACAAATGCAATATTTTATTCACCAAATAATTGCCCAAAATTCAGAAATATTACAGCTAATAGTAGTACATTCAAATCCGATTTTTCTCATCAATTCAATAGCTGAAAATATTATAAAAATCACCAGCAATGTATGTATGGCTTCAACAGACGTTTAGGCATGAATAAGCCTTGCAAAATGTGCTTTCAACCCCAAAGTGGGGGATCACCACCCTCCCAAACCTGTTTGCTGTCCTTGGTGACCTGTTCACTGCCCTCCTAGGGCTTTCAAACCTGCTTGCTGCTCTCCAAATGTAGTCGCTGCCCTACTAGGGCTCCCAAACCTAGGTGCTGCCTCCAAACTGCTGTGCTACACCCTTTTGATGCTCTATATTGCTGTGTTTCATTCCGAAATGGTGTTTAGACACCTCAAACAAACCAATTCTGTCCTTTGCAACCCTTGAGATGAGGTTGCCCAGTTGAAGGTAAGGGTTTTTGTCCTTACTTCAGTCTTCCAATGAAGGGTTTCATCTTCAATGGATGTATGCCAAGCAAATCGTGTCCAAACGTATGATTTCAATTGATAAAAATAACATGCCCCGTAATGAGTCTTCTCTTTTTATATCCTTTCCCTCAAAAGACTTTTCAAAAAGGTGAGCGTTCCGCTTGGAGGGAAAGCAAAATATTCAAAAAACAACTTTCTTATAACTTACTTAAGGGCTAACTTGCCCATGACCAAAAGGGGTCCCCTCTTTAAGTCAAAACAGATTAGAATCAAGTCGCAGACATAAGTCACTTTTTGGCAACTAAGACATTATTATTTTACTTTAAGTATTTTTAAAATATTTTTTATTTTACTAATAATATTATCCTAATCTCGAAAAAGGGGACATTACATTGTGATTGCCTTTCTGTTTTTTTCCAGTATTGATGTGGACACCTAGCTTCTCATGAGGAGGAGCTCAGCGATCATCTTTGTGGGATTTTCAAAATTTTGTTTTCGGGGTTTGCAACTTCTGTCTTCCATCACATTAGTAGGCAAAAGAGTTTCTTCAACCATGCAACTGGTTTCTTTGTTGCCTAGTTAATGTTTATTGTAGCACTGCCATAACAGGTTGCAAGGTCATCCCAGGTTCTTGTGAATAAATTGGTAGTTTATGCCAAGCATTAATTTCTTCTGGTGGATTCTTACAAGAATTAGGAGCAACAGGTACCACTCCTGATATGTCATGCATTTGTTGTAGTCGAAGAATTGAGTCAATGTCCTCTATCGTTGCAAGAATTTGAATTTGGGTAGAAGTGTAAACAAGCTTAGACTTTCATGCATTACACTCGCCAACTCTTTAAGTTGGCTGCTGCACCACCTTAGCAGCGGAGTTATCTGATGTTGACCTAATGTTAGGCAGGATGTTAGCCTGTGTAGCAACAGTTGCAGTTACAGCGTTTTTTTGGTGGAACAGGGGCCACCATTTTCGCTGAGAATGGATCTAGGAATGCTGTCCTTATTGAGTGTTACTAGGTTAACACAACTAAACCAGAAGCTCCCAGCCCTCCTGTTTCCTTGCATTGTTGTATCCATGTTTATACCGGGCCTGGTTGCGATACTATAGAATTCATCATCCTGGAAAGAAGTCATTTTTGCACTGTTACTGAAATCAATTGAGATAACCAGCGGTACATAAGTCAGTTTCTGTAGTATTACTAAATCAGTTTGGCATTATAATCCACCTATAGAATCCTGTTTTGCTAAATATGGCCAAATTAGAGGCCAGGCTCAGCAATTCCTGTTTTCAGCATAATATTTGTTGGGTCTAGTTATGCATAATCAGCTCCAACAAGCATGAGACAAAGATCCAAGTTTCAAAATTGAATCATGGCAGGTTCAATAGCCCGATTTGATCAGGCCTGTTCATTTATAGCTTGCAAATTCCAACAAACAGGCATATTTAAAATTGTTCATGTGTACCTCAGAACTCCAACAAATAGAAGATGAAGTTTTAGTCAGAAAATGCATACAGCTGTGTTCATTAGACCAAGTAAGGTATTTGCTCAGTTGGACTTAAAAATGTTTTTTTATTTATTGAAAGTAGTAGATAGCTATATCTTTTTAAAAAGCCACGAGATACCTTGCACTCTGGAAGATTCAATAACCCTGTTTTATCCAGCTTGTTCATCTATGGCTTGGAATTGCCAACAAGCTGACTTAATTAAAGTTGGTCATTTGTACCTCACATTTCTAACAAACAGAAAGAAAGAAATTATATTAATGTCCACGAATGGCCAAAATTAGGTCAATGGGACTGGAGAATACATCCAATAGAAGATAACACTTTAATTAGCAAATTTATACAGCTCTGTTTACCAAAATAAGGTGGGTAATTGCTCATTTAGATTGAAGCATTGATTTAGCTATCAAAAGTAGTCGATAGGCATATCTATTCTAAAGATCCATAATGAACTACCTTCTCATTTTCTTTTGCATAATGAATATTACCAATATTTTTTCCTAACATGAGATTTGTACTTCACCTACATGCACTTCTAATAGGATCCTAATATTTTACAATATATTTTTATGAGTTTCTAATGCAATATTTTCCGGGTTGGTTTGTGGATTCCCAGTTATACATCATTTTCAGAGCTATTGCCTTTAATAGCAGCAAGCACACTGCCTTTTGTGAGGCTTGGGAAAATATGCCAATTAATTAATACAGACAAGTTCACTGTAGAGAATTCTGCTTCTTATATTGTGCCATTTGCCACTTTCTCAGTACGTGCTTTGGCATCCTTTGAAGTCCGGAGTCCCAAGCGAATAGAGGTATGTACCTTTTACCTAAAAATCTGATGCACTATCATGTGGTGGGATTATATTTTGAGTATATGACTCCATGCTTCTCTCACAGGTGAAGTTTGAGGAAGGAATAATCCCTCCACCTGAAATTACAAGCACACTTGATATTCCTGAAAACATTGAGATCTTCGGACAGAAGATAAATTTGAATTCTTTTCAGGGATCTCTTTATCCTTTTCAAGAAGCTGCAACACGGATATCCCAGGTAATATCAGGACAGTCCCCAATAAAAATTCCTATCAGGAGAGGTGGAGCTCAATCTTGGTTACTAACTACGTATCTAGATGAAGATTTACGGATATCTAGGGGAGATGGCGGTGGACTTTTTGTTCTTGTCAAGGAAGGGAGTTATCTTTTGAACCTATAAATACTTAATGTTAAAATATGAACACATTGTTTATGTTTGTGTTCATTCTTTAATATTTACTTTCAATTAAGAGGTCAGGGTGCCTGTGGAACTTTAGAGCACCTTGACTGATGAGAGCACATGAATTGGAGGATGGTCCATGTGGGTTCTTCAGCTGAAATACCAAAACATCTGCAAGCGTCTTGCCATAGAATGGCTACCCTTACAAAATTAATATGAAAATTTGCTAATTCATAGCTACAAGTTTTAGATGTTATCTTGAGGTAAGGTATGCATGTTTATTTAACGTTGCCACATTAAGCTGTCCATCGCAGTAGATATACCCGCTTTCTTTATTGCATTATAAGTTTTGATTCCTTTTGCAGGTTCATATACTTATCATCCGTCTGATTTTACATTTATATATATGCTCCATCAACTTCTAGGTACTCTGGCGGATGATTTACTTTTCTCCCTGTTGGTTTTAACCTTCTATTATGCACTTGCTCAGATCCAGTCATGCAAAGGAATATGTAATCCTCGAAGTTGCAAGAAGTAAATAAATAAAAAACTTATTTAGTTTCAAAGCATGAATAAATCATCAGTAAATGAAGGTAATGGGAGTGGCCCAACAAGTGAAAGTATGTGAGAATCAGAATACAAACAGAAAGATCTATCATATTTAGCAAGGCTCAGTCCGAAGATTATTCTCTATGTTTGTGGAATTTGAAGTCACAGAAATACCTATGGCTCATACTGATTCTTTGCAACCTGGAAAAAATATCCTTCAAATTCGTGCTACTGGTCTCTTTGGATGGTCTGTTGCTATCCTCCAAGAACATGTTTAAAATTTTAGACTGTTATACCTAGGCTATCATACTCGCGAGTTTTTCTCCAAGTGTGGTTGAGATGATCCAAAAATGATATAATGTCTTCTCTGTGCTTCTGTGGGCAATAAGCCTGTAATCAACTTTAGTTCTTTGTCTGCAATTTCTCACCACTTTTGCAATCCATTTCAGACTGTTTTTTCCTATTAGTATTTGTTTTAAATCCACAGCTATGAAGACTCTATTTCAGGGACTCTATTATCTTCTTTTACTGCCCTTTCTGCTGTGTTTGAAGTATATATATATATGTGTGTGTGTGTGTGTGTGTTTTGAAAATGTAATAGTTTCGCAATGATGAGTGGGTGAGTGGATGGTGGTTGGTTTTGAATAATAACTGCATATATATATATATATATATATATATATATATATATATATATATATATTGGTTTTGAAAATGTAATAGTTTCGCAATGATGAGTGGGTGAGTGGATGGTGGTTGGTTTTGAATAATAACTGCCATCAATTAATCTTAATCTTGTCTATGATATTCCTTTTTTTTTTATTATTTTTTTCCTTGGCTTCATGTTCTTTCTTTTAGTATTTTATTTCATTATATGTTACTCAACTTCTACATAAAAAACCACATTTATAAAGGACGCAATTTGATATAATATGAGATCATAGTAATGAAAGTTAATAAGCAGTTACATTTATGTTTTGTATTGATTTAAATACTTATTTGTAAGGGGATTAGATCCTATTAGGTTGTCTTTTGTTTGCAACCTTTGCCATGTTAATCTTTTTATTTACTAATTTTATTCAGTAGTGTTAAATTATTTGTATAAATCATGTATTTCCACGTCTTAATAAACTTTTATTATTATATTTACTTCAACTTAAATTGTTAAGTCTAAAATGTCTTGTGAGGTGATGTTTGAACACCCATATGTGGAAGAATTATGCATTTCCATATCCTAGCCATCCTTGTCAACTTGGCTTTAATCTAAGTTTTTGATATTAGTATTTTATTTTTTACTACACTTGAAGATTTAATTGCAAAAATTCAAAAATTAAAATTTTAGTTACAGAAATTCAATTTGCAGTGCCCATTATGATGTTGATTGGGCACCATAGGGAGTAAATTTTTCATTGTATTAAGTATGCAAGTCTTATGATCAGTAATTTAGCATAACTTATCAAGGTAATTTTTTTATTGTTTACACTTAATTTATAATTATTATCTTTTAAATTAGTTTGATTTTATTAAAGTTCAAAATTAAATCTTTAAGTTGATGGTAGCAGAATATTATTAAATATTATTTTTTGGAAGTTTATTTTTTTAATTTTATTTGAAAAAAATATATCAAATGAAATCTTGGAACAAAGTTTTAAAATTTATTTAAATTTAAATAAAAGTTCATGTATATTAAATATTTTAATTGAAGTAATTATTTTAATTCTTTATATTTGGGGGTATAGCAGCATGCTTACTATTTCTTAAATGTTATCTTTTACCACACTAAAAATTGTAATTCACATAGTATTATTGTCATTGGTTGTATCTAGACTACCGGGGATTGAAAAAATTATTGTATGGATAAAGGACCTATCATAACTAGTGTTGTAAGAAAGCAAGCTGATGTAAATTTATTTATACATAAATGTTCATGCACTTAACAATTTGTTAATTGTGATAAAGTTTGTTAAGAGGTATGAACAATACATATTAGTTGGTTAGGTTGGAAATCACAATTTTAAAGCTTTTAAAGGTACAAGTCTAAAGCATCATAATACAATGACAAAAACCAAGGGCATGAAGGGAAGAGCAATTTAGTACATGTAATTGCATCTCATTGTACCTCAGTGTGTGAGGATAGGCTCATCAAAAGTTCCATCTGATGCCCAACATCCACTTTGTCAAGCATCAATAATATCTTAATCTTCTCTCACCTTTATAAAAACATTATACCATAGAGAAATGTCTAATTCTTAGCTAGGAAATTTATCGAGTTAAAAAGAAGTTATTCCACTTATTATATTGGAGAGTGGAAAACAATGTCCTATAGAGTTTGGTGACATCTCAAATGTTACATATATTTCTGGGACTTGGAGACTTAGAGGGAAGAAATTCAGTTGCCGATATGTTAATACAATTAATGACCTATTAATTACTGTTTTATTCTTCGACATATTAGCAACTTACGCTCAACGGACTCAAATGAGACATCCTCATTTTTTTGTTTGTTTGTGAAATTTTGTGACACGTTTACTTTAAAACAAACTCCTTCAAACCTTTAAATTTCACTGAACAAAGTAAAATATTTAATTTAGTCTCCACATCCTCAAATCCCAAGAAACTACTTAGTAAACTATGGTTGATTGTGAACTTCCCTTATGTGATGACTTTGTTTATGGCTCAAGCATATGTCAACAAGAATTTTAATCTAGAAGAATCTTGTTAGAAACACATAGCCTTCGTGCCACTAATGACCCAAAGCTTTTGAAAATCATTTTACTTGTTTTTTAACTGAACAAAAGATTTTGTTGTATCTAAGTTTGCTAGTCTTAAAGAGTCTTAGTTGGGATTGAACTCTATAGGATTCCACTATTTTTAATTTTTGTTTCAATAACAAACTCATTTTATCTAATTAACTACTTTATTTGTAACCGATCTCATAATTTTTTTTTATTAGTTATATTTTAATTATTATTTTTTAATAATTTATGTGTTAAATAGTTTAAGTTATCATTTCTTTACCTCACATGCATTATAATTTACATATTAACTACTTTTTTTTCAAAGGTCAAGTGACTCACCTTAACATTAAAGTGATAAACAATAATTTCTGTCTTAAAGTAGATTAACTTCTAAAATAATTTATGTATTAAATAATTTAACATATCATTTATTTATTTTTTTATATTATAATTTAAATACATAAAATATAAAATAGTTTAAGTTCTTATTTATTGTAACTTAATTTTTGTATATCAATATTTTGGAACTTTGTATTTTGTCTGGTCATGTTGAAGAGTATTTATTCCCTTTCCACTTTCATTATTTTTTATTCAATTTCTCTAGAGATTTATTTTACCGAATGGTACAACTCCTCTAACTTACTATTATCTTTACAAATAAAACTATTTCTTTTAATAGAAAGGTTTCATAGTGACATAAACCCTAAATAATTATAATTTTCTAATGTCATATGGAACAATGGACCGTAGATAGTAATTTTTGGTCTGGATGCTAACCATTTGTAAGACGAGAAAGGGACCCTTTCTGGTTGGTATTAAGAAGAGAAGATTTTGTGTGTATGGTTTAGAGAATTGACTAATACGGAATTCAATAACACTGTTAACAACTTACATGCAACAAATTTGATATATCGAATGGAATGGCTACTATTAATGTCTCTGAAGAAGTTGATAGATATCACTTTCATCTACTTAAAATATGAAATGGTGTAGTTGGAGTTGGGAACATTGGACCGAGTTATTTCATCCAAATTTTCTTTTAGGATTTACGAGTGATCAAGTTTTGTTTTGAATTTGATGTTGACTTAGAAGGGAAAATTCCTCACGTTGTATGTCGTGCATATCTTCCTTATATATAATTATGATGGGGTGAGTTTTTTGATATGATTGATTATTTTTCATATAATCATATAAAGTTGTTTTGAATAATTAAGGGGCTTTAACTTCATTACAGTTTGATCATGAATATTTTCTTTAGGAAATGAATTCATTATTTACCAACTTACATAGACACCTAAAAATGGCCTTGTAACATTTATTTAATGTTAATATATATTAATTTAATATATTAATTTATTTATTATGATTTGGTTTAAATTGGGTAGTATAGATTTTCTTGGTGTTGTAATTTTAAAGTCTTTTATTACGTCTTTTATAGATTAGACCACACACAATAGATAAGAATACTTATAGTGTTGGTATTTTACTTAAGTAAGATAAACACACACATGAGGTGTAACAATAGGTCACTCAGAATCCCATTATGAGAACACAATACAAAAACATAAACATAAATATCATCATAGCGACACCTAACACAATATAGAAAACAAAATGTAATATATTCATACTTGATTATCCAAGAATCCATATTTGTTCTCATTCATTAAACATTACAAAGCATACACTCACGTCAGATTATAATGATCTCCATCCAAGGATGATATTCACTCATATAATTTGCTCAATGATATCTCTCATAGATCTTTCAAACCCTAGCTCACATTCTTATCCAACAACCCTTGACTCTACGTTTGCAATGTGTAAACAATCTAAGACATCTCAATTGAGAGGTTGAAGTACCTTTATATAGTTTTCTTGGACCCCCTTTAGTGTTTGCTAGTTGTTGCTTTTTCAGTGCCACCTGTTCATCCTTTACCAATTGTAGCAACTAGGCTTCCACCTATCCATTTCATCTAAATATTCTTTTTCTCCAACGACATATTCTTATTAATCGGGATTGATTCCCAACCACACACATTCTCCTTGTCTGGATGCATTACATCTATCAGTTCTATTGGGAAATTAAACACGAACTAAAATATGAAAAATCATAAGATTTTTTCTCAAGAAGCTTACATATATGTAAACACTTAGATTTCTTTTTAATTATTTCTTCTTTCTCATACAAGATTTAATAAGCTTGTTTACACATTGAACTCAACCACCTTACGTTTCCAACCACCCATTATACTAACTATCCTCTCTAATAAACAAGACATAGGTAATTAATGACTAACATTAAATTATCTTTTAAAGGGGGTGTCTCACTAAGAGTTGCATGCACCAACTAACCACTAGCAATTAACATCAAAAAATATTTGGATCACACGACCCAAAATACCCCTCTTGATTTGGACCAAAAGATGATCATGAGCAAATCACTGTGAAGTTACTTAACAATATCCATCACAACTTGCCAACTAGCCCTCTCTACATCTTGGTATTGATTAACCGGTGTCGCTTATGCAACACTTATCTTATCTTGACACAAAGATGAGCATCATCTTGGGCATATTCATCCCCTCTTATCATTCATTCATGTACTATAGTATGAGCATCATCATGCGCATATTTATTCACATCGATCCATTTATCAATAATAATTCAATACCTTTGTATGGCAAATCTCACTTGATGCCCAAAAACACTAACCATTTTTCTCAACACCATTGGTTTTAGCAACCCCTATCACATGAACAATCACCGATGACCAATCAAAAACCAATATAGTATCTTCTCTCTATTAGATGAGAGATGATAAGCTATGCAACAAAAAATATTACTAGATAATTGGTATGCTCCTCATTAATGATATCAAATAATTCAAAACCAAAGTTTAGACAAAAAAAATCAAACTCCTATCATCTATCCAAAAACACTACTACAAAAAAACTCGTTCTCATAGCTAACAACAAACTCAAGATGGGAGGGTCACTAGCTCTGCCAACATGATCGATCCCAAGGGACATATAAACCCCAAAATGTAATTAGATTGTCTCTGATTACTCCTTTCAATCTCTAGTTTGAATTTTTACTCTTATTTTCTAGCATTTTAATAATAATTAACGAATCTCCTTCTATTTCTAAATTTTTGTGTTTATCTTTCAGAGCCATCTTCAAACCCAAGATTAGTCCTTCCACCTCACCAACATTATTCGTGTTGACTCCCATTGAAACCACCTTATCCCCTATCCTAAGTGGGTTTTGACTATAGCTCTTGCCCCAGATTGACTGGGGTTTTGTTGTGATGCTCCATCGAAATTGACTTTGTGCCAATCCTGTGCTGGAGGAAAACATTTCACTTTTTCCTTTAGTATCTTTTTTTTGCTTGTTGCTTGGTTGCATGGAGTCATACGTCTTTATGGCTGCCCCCTAGTTATTGAGAATTCTAGTCTCCTCAAGGTTTGCTTCCTTATTCTTAGGTTTCTTGGTTACTATGACAATCTTTAGAATACTACATTCTACCTCCCTCCAAATTTTTTTGTAGGTTTTGTTTCTAGTCTCTTATTCAAAAATTCATTTCTTTCGTTCGAGCCAAACTTTCCATGTGATAAAACTTGGACCCACTTCCTAGATATATTTTAAGATATTCAGTTTCTTGTTGCAATTCCAAGCCTTTAAGTGATTTGGTATGTTTTTGATTATACTCCAACCCAGATTAATTTTTTCTAAGAATAAATTCCATAGGTTTGAGGCGAAGTTATAGTGTAATAATAGGTGATCTATATTCTCCTCACTATTTAAACACATGACACATCTTTTTGGACCTCGAAATCCTCTCCATTTTAAAATCTCGCCTATCAGGATATTCTCATGCATTTCCAACCATAAGAAATCTTTGGTTTTTGGCCAGGCTTTCAAATTCCAAATGTTTTTCTAGACCAAAGTCATTGAGTCCCTTTGCTTAGCTTCCTCTTGAACTTCATAACCTGCTTTTATCAAGTATTCTCCTATTCCTTTTCTATTCCATTTGACCTTGTCTGGTTCTAGACTCGATGGGATCCTAAAACCTTTTAGAATTCCATTTAGGGCTTCTATGCTTCATTTTGAGTTATGTCCCTATTCTAAAAGCTTTTCCAAGTAATTGTCATGAGTCATGCTTCCATACCTTAATCCCAATACTCTTTCACTTTATGCCCTCACTATCCAATGCTTTTCTCTCTAATTTTTGAAAACCTTGGGTCCATTTTCAGAGGTCTATTGGTCTCCCAATTATCTTCCCAAAAATATGTATCCTCTTTGTTTCTAACATGTTAGAATAGGCCTTTCAGAATGACTCATCTAGCCTCCTTCATATTGTTCCATATAAGAGAGCCATTTGGAATTTTCTGAGATGTGAACATTTTATTTATATTCCTTTCATCCAAGTATTTCTTTCTAAGTAAGACACTCCATTCTTTCTTCCATCTCATTCCTTCCCTCTAGGTGAGCTTTGCCCATAGTGTCAGGTTTGCCTTTTGGAGATGTTCTATTCTACCCCCCTAGTATAATGGTTTGCATATCTTTTCCCATGCCAAGAGAGGTAGCTTGGATGTTTCTCCCATTCCTTATCATATAAAACTTATGAGAATCTTATTCATCTATGTCAGTATTTGTTTAGGAACTTTTAATAGAGAAAACCAATAATTGGTAGTAGCTTGTAACATGGTTCTGATAAGGGTTATCCTTCCTACATAAGTCAGATACTTTCCTTTCTAGTTGGTCAATTCCTATTCATATTTTTAATGACTTTATGGTAGAGATTATTATCCCCTTTTCCTTTAAACAATGAGAACCCTAAGTAGTTATATGGGAAAGTGGTTTTTCCAAATCCAAGGATTCTTGACAGGAAACTCTACATATTACGAGAGACATTGATGAAGAAAATATTTGACTTACTTTTATTTATGGATTGCCCTGAAGCTCTCTCATAACTTCCTAGTAAATCCCTTCTGGCCCTGACCTCTTGAAGCCTAAGCAACACAACGAGCATTGTGTCATCTACAAATTACAAATGAGTATGTGTCATTTCCCCTGTTGATGCCTGAACCCCTCTTGTCTTGCCCTTCTCTTTGAGGGATTTTGTATTCCTACCCAAGCCTTTTGCCATAAGGATGAATAGATAAGGAGATAATGGGTCCCCTTGCTTGAGGCCCCTGGTAGACGAGAGAAAGCCTTCTGGAGAGCCATTTATCATTACCAATAACTTAGCAGATGTATAACAACGTTGGCTCCACCTTCTCCAATCTTATTTTAATCTAATATTTTGGAGGATCTTATCCTAAAATGTCCAATCTACTTTATCATATGCCTTGGATATATCTAGTTTTATCAACATTCCTTACCTCTTGCTTGCATTTAATGAGTGGATTATCTCATGTGTTATGACTATTCCATCAAAGATTTGTCTTCCTATTATGAAATCCCCTTGCTCCTCTGAGATAAGTTTTGGGAGGATGTCTTGTAGTCTATTTACTATAACCTTCGATATTATCTTATAAATGGTATTGTAGAAGGAGACTGGTTGAAAGTCTTTTAGCATTCTACTATCTAATTTTTTAGGTATAAGCATGAGAAAAGTGGAATAAAGGCTTTCAATATACTTTAATATTCCTTTGATTCCTAAACCACTGTCTTGATTTATTATCCTAGGAAGTCCTAGAAGTGGTGAAATAAAAGAGCAAGAAAACCATTTGAGCCTGAGGAGCAGTCCCCTGTCATCTAAAAAATTGTCCTCTTAACTTCTTCAAGTGAAATATCTTCCATTAAGCTGTTGTTATCAGTCTGGGTTATTTTGTGAGGGATATTCTTGACAAAGTCTTCTTGTTCTTACCCTCTTTGGTTTAACAATCCCTCCCAATATTCAACCAGGTATTCCTTTATCTCCTCAGTGCCCTCTAGGATATTACCTTTTAGGGTATCCATCTTTTTTATATAATTCTTTTGTATTTTGATCCTACATGAGAGGTGAAAGAATTTTGTATTTTGATCTCCCTCTTTTAGCCATATGATCCTGGACTTCTGTTTCCAATATATTTTATCTTTTTTATAAATCTCCTCCAACATTCTAGTCGTTTCTTCCTTTTCTTTTAGTAATTCAAATGAATCATGCCCCTTCATTCTCAACTCTTGAATTTCACTACTTTTACTCATTAGCTCTTGTTTGTCTTGAGAGATATTTATAAAAGTGGTCTAGTTCCATTTCTTCAGAGCCTCCTTCAGCTCCCTACGTTTTAAAAAAAATACAAACACTTTTGTCCCCTCTCTATGGTTTGGGTAATGCCACTATTGGGTGATAAAGTTGTCAATGTCTAGATGCTCCATCCACATTTTGTCAAATCTAAATGGTGATCTGACTGGTCTCTCATCAGGTGTCAACTGTATGGCTATCGTCTAGTGGTTTGAGCCTACTTTTTTTAGCACCTCTATTTCTAGGATATGTTTTTGATCCAACTAGTTTCTTGAGGATATAAATTTACCCATATTTTATTATTCCATGTGAACCATCCTTGCTTTTTTCTTATATCTCAGAGTTTTGACTTATCTAGAAAGTTTTGAAAACTACTAAACTCTCTTTCCCTCATGCTACCCCCTTCTTCTCTAAAGAGTCTAGTCAGGCATTGAAGTCCCCTCCTATTACCCATAAAGCTTCTTCTCTGGCCTTAATAATCTCTTATAGCTGTTTCCAAGCCTGTTCTCTCTCTCTCTTCTTTATTTTGTGATCCATAGATGTTAATTAAGCAAAAGCTTAATCCTGTCCTTTGCCATTCCACCTCACAAACATTGTATTGTTTTTGGGCATGGATGACCTCTAACTTGATCGAATTAGGTTCCCATAGAATGGCCATTCCTCCTACTTTTTCCACATCATTGCTCCTTACAATTTCTTTTCTTTACTTACTCAATAGTTTCCTTCTAGATCTCTCTAGATTTTTTACTTTAGTTTCTTGAAGTAACACAATTTCAGGGTTATGCTGGCTAATTAATTGTCTCAATGTTCTCCTTTTAGAGGGGGCATTGAGTCCCATTATATTCCAAGATATGATCTACATTAGGAGGGATGCTTTCATAATCCAAATCTTGGATCCATTCCATTTCTCCTACTTTCAATGTGACATTCATGGGCAATGGCCTTGTTAGGTCCAATTCCACACATATTATTGCATAGCTTATTAATCCTTTTCCATGATGTGGATTGGATACATATACCAGCCTACCTATTGTATAAGCAATAGTTTCAAAAACATACCTTAACCAAAATTATTACAGGAGAATATATGGTCTACTCCATACTGATAGCGTTGTTGGTAGCTCTTCCATCAATTTGAAAGTGCTATGCTAGTGTTTCAAAAATAGGTCCACATTTCTAAAGAAATACAATCCACCTTCAAATACTTTATCTTAATCTAACTCATTTGCAAAGATTCTGATGAAGTATCCTTTGGCACATGTTATCAATTCATATTCTCCATTCATCTTTCAGTTCCTCTTGGTTCATGCATGTAGCTCCTCAAGTGTTACTTGAGCTCCTATGAATTTGCAGATCAAACTCCTACCATACAACCCAACTATATTTTTTAAATTTTTTATAGGGTCTAATAGAGTAATAGGATTATCCTCTACTGCCTACTTACATGTCCTCTTAGGTCCATCTGTCTATCCTTCGATATTATTTTTAACAACTACCTTCATTAGGGCATTGATCTCCATCTCAAAAACTGATGATGTTACTCCTATCACCATCTATCTGAAATATGGTCTTGGGGGGGGAGATCCCTTAGCTGCTAAATCATTATTTATGTTGTTGCTCCAATCCCAGTCCTTTCTTGGCTTAATCACCTGTGAAATATGAACTGTGCTCCTTGAATCTTCAAAACCTAGCTCCTCTCATAACTCAGCGTTCTTTCGAGAAGAACACTACATCCATTTATTTATTATGATTTGGTTTAAATTGGGTAATATGGATTTTTTTGGTGGTATAATTTTAAAGTCTTTTATTATGTATTTTGTAGACTAGACTGCACATAATAGATAAGAATATTTATAGTGTCAACATTTTACTTAAGTTAGATACTTAAGCACTCAAATGAGGTGAAAAAATA
This sequence comes from Torreya grandis, assembly GCA_037957365.1. Taxonomy (NCBI): domain Eukaryota; kingdom Viridiplantae; phylum Streptophyta; class Pinopsida; order Cupressales; family Taxaceae; genus Torreya; species Torreya grandis. The sequence goes on along the minus strand of JARHVA010000775.1, from coordinate 3,796,106 downwards.
GGTCACTGAGAATCCTATTATGAGAACACAATATAAAAATACGTATCATCTTAGTGACACCTAACACACTATTGAAAATAAAATGTAACATATTCATACTTGATTATCAATAATCTACCTTTATTCTCATTCATTAAACATTACAAAGCATACACTCATGTCAGATTATAATGATCTCCATCCAAGAACGATATTCACTCATACAATTCACTCCATAATATCTCTCATAGATCTTTCAAACCCTAACTCACATTATTATCCAAAAAATTTTGACTTTGCATTTGCAAATGTGTAAGCAATCTAAGACATCTCAATTGAGAGGTCAAAGTCCCTATATATAATTTTCTTGGACCCCCTTTAGTGTTTGCTAGATGTTGCTTTTTCAACACCACCTGCTCATCCTTTACTAATTATAACAACTAGGCTTCCACCTATCCATTTCATCAAAATATTCTTTTTCTCCAAAAACATATTCTTATCAATCAGGATTGATTCGTGATCATTCTCCTTGTCTTGATGCATTACATATGTTAGTTCTATTGGGAAATTAAACACAAAGTAAAATAATAAAAGCTAGATGATTTTATTTAGAGGAAGTTTACATTATACGTAAATTCTTAGATTTATTTTTAATTATTTCTTCTTTCTCATATTAGCTTTAATAAGCTTGTTTACACACTAAACTCAACCACCTTACAGCTTCTACTACCCGTTATACTAATTATCCTATATAACAAAATTACATAGGTAATTAATGACTAACATTAGATTATATTTTGAAGGGGGTGTCTCACTAAGAGTTGCATGCATTTACTAACCACTAACAATTAACATCAAAAAATATTTGGATCACATGACCCAGAATACCCCTCTTGATTTGGACCAAAATATGATCATGATCAAATCACTGTGAAGTCATTTAAAAATATCCATCACAACTTGCCAATTGGGCCTCTTTACATTTTGGTCTTGATCGATCAATGTCACTTATACAAAATTTATCTTATCTTGACACAAAGATGAGCATCATCCTAGGCATATTCATCCTCTCTTATCATTCATACATGTATTATAGTACGAGCATCATCATGGGCATATTTATTTACATCGGTCCATACCTCAATAATAATTCAATACCTCTATATGACAAATATCACTTGATGCCCAAAAACACTAACCATTTTTCTCAAAACCATTGGTTTTAGCAACCCCTGTCACATGTACAATCATTGATGATGATTGAAAACCAATACAGTATCTTCTCCCTATCAGATGAGAGGTAGAAGCCATGTAATAAAAAATATCACCAGATAATTGATATGCTCCTCATTAATGCTATAAAATATTTCAAAACCAAAGTTTAGACAAAAAAATCAAACTCTTATCATCTCTCCAAAAATACTACTACAAAAAAACTCGATCTCATAGCTAACAACAAACTCAAGATGGGTGGGTCATTATCTCTATCAATATGATTGATCCTGAGGGACATGTAAACCCCAAAATGTAATTAGATTATCTTCAATAGCATTGATGATGGTGATAGTGTTATATTCATGGTTTATTCATAAAAACAACCCATTTTAAACCTTATATCAATAAAAGGGTGTTATATTTGACCAAAAATGTGTCAGAGTGTGATATACACTCGTACAACTACATGATCACTCCTGCACGCCATTACCACAACTCCAATCTCATAGATATTGCACACACATATCAAATATGAATAATAATGTCTCTCAAAATGTGTTCACATCATTCATGTGGGTCTCTAAAATTGACCAAATCATATACATGGGAGTGCTTATTAAATAGGCAAGATAGGTTATTTTATGCAACAAATTCTTGTTGCATGAATAACCTATAAAATATGAGTATCTATTATTAACATACTCTCAACAAATACATGCAAAAAATAGATTAACATCTCTAACAAAAAAATATATGACTCCCAAATAAATCTTATACACTTACTCGAACACCCTCCCTTAAGCATAAAATGGGGAGTGAGAAAAGAGAAAGAAAAGAGACTGAATGGGTCTTGACAACTAGGCATGATGAGGTATCTATGTACAAATACACAGTGAAATACAAAGTGTCCTTATGATAACCAATCCATCTTATAGGACATGGATGTCGAGTTGTTGTAACCACTAAATCAAATAGTAATTGGTAATCTATATGAGGCTCACTAAGTAAAAAAACATTGATCATAAAACTTGGGAAAATAGTCACCAAGGATGAAATGTATCACTACAAGGTACCTAAAAACTAGTAGATTCACAATGAGAGTGGAGAAGAGAATATATGCTTTCAAGGCATCCCAAGAAACATGATTTAAAAGCTCACATAATTCTATAGTAGGTTCACTTGATGGAGTGAATCCCATCAAGCAAAAGTGCCCTCAATCAACTGTCTAAAAAGAAAAATGTGGTGAGCCAAGAACTATCAAGGAGTAGAACACCTGAAGTAGTATGTGCACACCCCCCCATAATGCTGAAGTGGGTGTAGTTCCTAAAAAATATGTATGAGTGGGCCAATCCCACTACTCACACTGAAATGCTGACACTTGGCTTCACCAAACAAGCTACTCTTTAGAAGGAGATCAAGTTTTACAACAAATTTGAAGGAGATTATCAACATCAAAGATATAGGTATAAATCTCTTAATAATATATCCATAGTGGTGGTGGGATATTCAACAACTGAATAATAGATTGCTCAACATGGAGCATACACACATGAATAAAAAAATTCATTACTCTCAATGTGACTACAAATAAAGTTTTCATACAACAATAATAGCACCAAGTGATGCAAGAAACTCTAAATTGCAGTCAACCTATTGAAGATGTCATCTGTGAAATGAGAGATCCCCGATCCAAAAAATATTTATCTAATAAGGAGCTCAAGCAATAAAGGAGAATCAAAATACATGAGGAGTAATAAGATCAAACATATGTACGCCAGTTACTACCAAAAATACATTTGTAAATGAGAGCAATGAGAACAATGAACACTCAAAAGTTGGACCTCAGATGTTAAGGATGAAATATACTGAGAGGGGGGAGGTGAATCAATATATTATATATCTTTTACTTAATCTATATTTTTTTCTTTAACCACATAATCAAACATTCAAGATATGCAATAAAACTGAAATAATAACATGCACCACATGAGAGAGAGAGAGAGAGAGAGAGAGAGAGAGAGAGAGAGAGAGAGAGAGAGAGAGAGAGAGAGCAAATTTTTTACGTGGAAATCCAAATTAAAAAAAATCATGGAGAACAATCTCAAATATATGAATGAACACCAACTCAAATTATATAGTTCACAAGCACCAACTTGCAGGAGCACCAACCCCTTTGTCGAGCACCAACATATGAACTATTTGTGAGCACCAACCCAAAATAGCACCAATCCCTTGCAAAGATTTGTGAGCACCAATCCACATGAACACCAACCCCTCTTGTGTATAAAACACAACTATATCTCAATGTTGCTTACTCAAAAAATGATATAGCTCTACAATATCTCCTACTTTTCTCTCCTCTTTTCTTATATAAAATAATTACAAAACCATGCACTCTCTTGCATATTACAAATGGCTTCTCAAGCCTTTATTTATAGCTTTTTAAATGACTTTGGTATTCACCCTTTGTGACCCTTCAATCCTCATGGAAAATGGTGCCAAACTTGCATGACCCTTCGTATCCTTGCATTTAAAAAGTCACATGGTGACCCTTCATAAGCAAATACGTCCTTTTCTCTTTTGCCTTTATTTTGGTGACCTTTTATATTCCTCAAAGTGTCCATGGAAAAATGCAACATACCCTCTTTTGGCTTTACATGGTGACTCTTGGAATTCCTCAAGATGACTCTTTATGAGAAAATACATCTCATTCCTCTTTTGTCTTTACCCCATGACTCTTTGACTTCTCCATGGGCCTTGTTTTAAATTATATGCAATGAAAAATATTTCATTAATATTAAATAAATATTAACACATATTAGCCAAGATATGAATATTAAAAACACCATTAAATGCTATGGGGCCTTTATCATTAATGCTAAACTTTTGACATCAATGACAATATTTTCAACAATCTTCCCTTTTTCATTGATGACAACCTCAAACTAAAACTGTTACATCCTGAAACCTGTACATACTACCATCTAAAAAATATACAGTAACTCCCCCTTATTGTAGCAACTTGTACCTATTCTCTGTATCTATTTTTGCACTTATTTTTACACCTGTACCTGTACCTATTTCTATTCTGCTCCCCCTTTGACATCAATGGCAAAGGGCCTATTCTAGAGCTAACACTTAGTTCCCCCTCAACTGATGCTGATCCTTAATGGCAGGAAGTAAAAAAGAAATTACTCCCAACTTCTCTCGTAGATACACAAATGTGTCTTTTGGTAGTGCTTTTGTGAAAATATCTGTAATCTACTTTGTAGTACTGATATATTCCATCTTAACCTGTTGATCTACAACCTGCTCTCTCAAAAAGTGACATCTGATAAGAATATGTTTTGTTCTTGAATACATCACTAGATTCTTAAAAACATTAATAACGCTTGTATTGTCACAAAAAATAAAAATAGGTTCATCATATTTTACCTTGATATCTTCCAAAGTTTGCTTCATCCAAAGCACTTAAGTACAACATAATACTGCTATAATATATTCTATTTCAGCTGTAAAAAATGATACCGAGTTCTGCTTCTTACTTAGCCATGATACTAAGCTATCATCGAAGAATAAAGCTCTTTTACTTGTACTCTTTCTATCATCCAAACAACATGCTCAATCTAAATCTTAAGCAACCAAAGTTAAATCTCTACCTATGGGATATCACAATCCATAATCTAATGTCCCCTTGATATATCTGAATATTCTCTTCACCAATTAAACATGACTATCTTTTGGAGCTGATTGATATTTTGCAACCATACCTACTACATGCATGATGTCTGGCCTCAATGTTGTTAAATATAAAAAACTACCAATCACAGATCTATACAAATATTGATCTGGAATAGGTGAATCTTCATCTTTACTCACCTTATTTCCTATACTCATTGGTGTGTCAACTAGTGCACAATCCTCAAAACCAATTTTTTTCAACAATTTCTAGGTATATTTACTTTGAGATATATATTTTTTTATTTGACTAAAATATTTACAATCCTAAGAAAAATGACAATTCTCCAAGCATAGACATCTCAAAATTTTAATGCATATTATCAAAAAATTCTTTTATCATCTTTTTAATGTTTTCTCCAAAAATGATGTCATCAACATATACCATAACAATTAATTGATGCTCACCTTCTATTTTGATGTAAAGATTACTGTCAACAAATCTTTTTTTTAAAATTTGATCCTATAGGTACTTATCAAGTCTTGTATACCAAGCTCTGGGAGTTTGTTTCAATCCATACAGTGCTTTCTTCAATCTACATACATGGCTACTAACATTTGAGAGAATAAATCTCTGAGGCTACTCAATGTAGACATCTTCTAGATTTTTGTTTAGGAAGACAGATTTGACATCCATCTGAAACACTTTGACATTTTAAAACACTGTATATGCAAGAAACATTCTAATATCCTCTAGCCTTGCCACTAGTGCAAAAGTTTTTAAAAAATATATTCCCTCAATTTGAGCATATCCTTTATATACTAATTTGCTTTATTCTTAGTTATTTATCCATTTTCATTCAACTTATTTCTGTAAACCCATTTTATTCTTATCACATTATGATTTTTTGGTCTAGGCACTAATTCCTAAGTATCATTCTTTTCTATCTGATATAATTCTTCATCCATTGCTTTAACCCAATGCTTATTATGTCTAGTTTCTGAAAAAGTTCTAGGCTGAATTTTGGATAACAAAGAGAAATTAACTTACGCAGATTTGCTTACCATCATTCTTCCGGTAAATTTTTTTTCATTTATGTCTTTGATGATGTCACTTTCATTATGATTTCTCTAAACATATTTAGATGGGGTTTTGGTGTCTTTTTTCTCCTTCTCATCTTCATCTGATTCTTCAAAATCTTCCTCTTCAATGATTTCAGGAATGGCTATTGGGTCACTAATTCTTTATGCTCCATCTTCTTCTATCCAGACACTTTCACTTTCAACTATTTTATTGGTTTTTTTGTTATAATATTTATAAGCTTTGCTTTTGCAAGAATAATCAAGAAATATACCTTCATCTGCTCTAAATTCAAACTTACCCAATTTTTCATCATTTTTTTTATGTAGCATTTGCTACTAAAACCTTTGAAATAATCAAATGTTGCTGGTTTGTATTTTCATAGCTCATAAGGAGTCTTGTCACTGTTGACTCTCAATAATGCTCTATTCTAAATATGCACTGTTGTACCAATTGTCTCTCTCCAATATTTATCTAGTATCTTGGATTTATTTAGCATTATCCTCTCCATCTTCTGAACTGTTTTGTTTCTCCATTCAACTACTCCATTTTACTATGGAGTTCTGGCTGCTAAATAATCTCTTTATTCCATGGTCTTCACAAAATTTAATAAATTGATATGACAAATTCTCTTCGATCTGATCTTAGGCACTTAATCTTCAAACAAGTTTCATTCTCAACTAATGTTTTGAAATATCTGAAAGATTCTAATTTTTTCTTTAAAAATATTACCCAAGTCATACGTGAAAAATCATCAATAAACAACATGAAATATTTCTCACCTTGAGTTCTCATAGGTCCACCCAAATCATTGTGAACAAGCTCTAACATTTGAGTGGTTGAGTATTTTTTTATTTTGAACCGCCTTCTGGCTTGCTTCCCATGCTGACAAGGTTCACAAAGCGTGTTGGATGGCTTTGTAATATTTAGAAGATTTTTGACTACTTACTTCTTACTAATATTGATAAGATTATCAAAATTTGTGTCCCATTCGCCTATGCCATAACCAACTTTCTTCAATCTAACTCAAGTGATGTCTGATAACATATACAAATTATTGCTTGTTCTCTGAGCATCTGCAACCAACACATCTAAATATTTTCTCTTAATTTCATAACTTTATACATAAAATTTTAGTGTGTGCCCTTGATCACACATTTGACTTGCACTCAAAAGATTATGCTTAAGACCTTCTACATATAAAATATTTTTAATTTTAGTTTTATCATTATCCAAACTTAGTGTACATTTTATAACAATTTTGGTAGTAGTATTATCTCTGAATTTCACTGTGCCACCATTGATCTTCTTCAAGGTTATGAACTTGCTCTTGTCTCCTATCATGTGCCTCGAACATCTACTGTCAATGAACCATGACTTTTCTTCATTTCTTGCATGTAAAGTTTTCTGTACCAACATAGATTTTTTAGGTTGTTTCTTCTGCCATGAACCTGTCTGAACTTTCTTTTTGATGAGTGGAGTCTTGAAACTCTAGTCTTTCACTAACTCGAACATGCTTCGATAGTACCAAGCTATGTGTCTGAAGTTGTTGCACTTGTAACATATTATGGCCTCTTCATTAAAACCTGATAGAGGAATAAAAGAGTTGTGGCTTTTGCTTGACTCTGCATGAGTTTTCTTCTCCTTATTTCTAAAATTGTTAGCCCTTTTTTGATATTCTATTCTTTTATGACCATGTCCATTACAATAAAAATAGTAACCATAAACATAGGATCTGTTTATGTATCTCTGACTTGATTGCCTTTTGTAGCTCTATTCTTTCCAGCCTTCTTTGTTTGAGATGTTCTCTGTATTCTTAACTTCTCTTTTTATTTCTTTTTTGTAAGAGCTTCAGCATAGCTCTTTCTTTTTTCTGTGTTAACCTTGTCTGTGAAAGTAGTGGCCACCCCTTTCTCTTTTTTAAATATGATACTTGTCTTATTTGATATTTGTATTTGACTTTCTAATATCTTATTCAATATATTAGTGCCATTCTCAACTTTTGAATAATTGACTGCTCTATCATTGATTGCTTTATTTATTTTATCAAGATTTGCTTTTAAAAAAGCAATTTCAATAACATACCTTTCATATTCTTCACTTAATTTTTGTAACTGTGTCGTTATATCTTTTTCATTCTTTTTGACTTTTTCAAAATGTGCTTGTAGATCTTCAATTATTTCCTTTGACTCCTTTTCATTTTTCTCAATCTTGAGCTTTAATCTTTGATTCTTCTTCTTAATATATTTAAACTCTTCTAAGGCACAAATGAGTTCTCCTTCCAAATTCACTTTGGCTTCATCTTATTCTTCTTCTTGATCATCTGTATATTTACTTGTGAAGGTATCCTCATGTATGGTCATGAATATAATCTTTTTTTCTTCTGAATCATTGACTTCACTATGTTCAACTGAGCTAGGATCTTTATAATACAAACTCTTCTCGAATCCCTTCTTAAATTTTTCTTTGAAATTATTCTTATATGTAGACTTTCCTTCTTCATTGTCACCATTACCCTTATCTGGGCACTTAGCTACAAAATGTCTACTCTTTTCACAATTAAAACATTTAAAAAGTAAATTTTCTTGATATTTACCTGTGCCTTTTTTCAGTTTGTAAATGAATAGAGCTCCGTTGTCATCTTCATCATCACTAGAATTGTCACTTGATTCTTGAATCTTAGCCTTCTCTTTCTTTGATGTTTTGAAAGCAACTTATCTCTTTGAAGGTTTCTCTTGTTCGATCCACATCTCATATGCTATAAGAATACCATGTAGCTCATCCATCTTTAGCTTGTCTAAATTCTTAATCTCTTCAATTGCCAAAACTTTTGCATCATATCTCAATAGTAGAGATCTCAAAACTTTTTATACCACGATTGATTCTTCTAACTTTTCTCCAAGACCTTGAATCTGATTAACTATTTGATCAATCCGCAAAATGTAACTTGCTATATTTTCTTCCTCTTCCATTTTTAAAATCTCAAACTGTCTTCTGAATGTCTGAAGCTTAGCTTGTTGAACCTTTTCATCACTTTTATAAATATTCTTAAGCTTTACCCAAGTTTCATGAGCAGATTTACATTGCATAACGTTAACAAATTTTGATTCACATAAACCATATAAAATAGCATCTAAAACTTTATCATTATTTTCACTTGCCTTCTTTTCTGCTGGAGTAGTTATAAGTGTCTGTGGTTCTTCATATTCCTCCACCATTACTTACCAAATGTTGAATCCAAGAGCCATCAAATAAGTCCTCATCCTTATGCTCCAAAAGGCATAATTTGTTCCATCAAACAAAAGTGCTTTATTTTTAGAAAAACTTTTATGTGATCTAGCTATCGTGCTTTCTCTGATCTACCTTCAAGATGTAAAACTTTTTCAAAAAAAAACCTGCTCTGATACCAATTGTTAAGCACGAAATATACTGAGAGGGGGGGGTGAATCAGTATATTATATTTACTTAATCTAATTTTTTTTATTTAACCACTTAATCACACATTCAAGATATGCAATAAAATTGAAACAATAACATGCACCACGAGAGAGAGAGAGAGAGAGAGAGAGAGAGAGAGCAGATTGTTTATATGGAAACCCAAATTGAAAAAAAGCATGGAGAACAATCTTAAGTATATGAATGATCACCAACTCATATTAAAAAGTTTGCAAGCACCAACTGGCAGAAGCACTAACCCCTTTGCCGAGCACCAACACAACAACTATTTGTGAGCACCAACCCATGAAAGCACCAACCCCTTGCAAATATTTATGAGCACCAACCCACAGAAGCACCAACCCATCTTGTGTATAAAAAACAACTATCTCTCAATGTTGCTTACTCAACAAATGATAGAACTCTACAATATCTCTTGTTTTTCTCTCCTCTTTTCTTATATAAAATAATTACAAAACCATGCACTCTTTTGCATATTATAAATGGCTTCTCAAGCCTTTATTATAGCTTTCAAAATGACTTTTGGCATTCACCCTTTGTGACACTTCAATCCTCATGGAAAATGGTGCCAAACTTACATGACCCTTCGTATCCTTGCATTTGAAAAGTCACATGATGACCCTTCATAAGCAAATACATCATTTCCTCTTTTGTCTTTATCTTGGTGACTTTTCGTATTCCTCAAAGTGTCCCTTCATAGAAAAATATGCCATACCCTCTTTTGTCTTCACATGGTGACTCTTGGAATTCTTCAAGATGACTCTTTATGAGAAAATGCATCTCATTCCTCTTTTGTCTTTACTCCGTGACTCTTTGACTTTTTTATGGGCTCTATTTTGACTTATATGCAACCAAAAATATATTCGTTAATATTAAATAAATATTAACATACATTAGTCAAGATATGAATATTAAAAACACCATTAAATGCTATGTGGCCTTTATCACTAATGCTAGACCTTTGACACCAATGACAATATTTCCAACATCAAAATCTATCGAAAATATGTCTATATACAAAACTCAACAAAATAAAAAATTATATATGAAAAAATCTGACTGCCTATCAAATCGATCCTCACCCTCCATCTTTAATTAAAATAAAGTGAAAAAATATGAGTTTTAAAAAAACACTCACAACAAAATGGTTCTTTTACAATAATGTGCCCCCAATCATAAAAACTAAGCATCAATTATGTAAATGCCCCCATTACAAATGACAACTCTCCCATGCGCTGTAAAGGAAAATTCCTCCACATGTATGATAAACCCTGTTCTCCTTAATCAAGTTTGTCCACTACAAAAAAACATTCCATTTTATTAAAAAAGTGGAGTTTCTCACATATAATGGCCTTCCCCTTTAAAAAATTCACCACTAAAATTTAAAAAATACTTAAAAAAAAAAAAAAAATTGTTTTGTTTTAATTAAACAAATAGAAAGTTTGTTTTAATAGAAAAATATATTTTGAAGGGGTTTTGAACCAGCTGGCCAATGTTGAGGGTGATTTGGCCAATATAGAGGGCCGAGATTTTCGGCTCAATGGTGGAGATCATGGCAGGTGGGTGAGAGAGGTCGAGGGTTCATGTGAGCAACAAGTCTATCATTATCGATGAAGGGAGCATGGGTATGTGTTTTGGTGCAGATACTTCCTAGATGTAAACAACGGTAACATCCAACAGAGCAGGGTTAAACTCCCCAAGCATTAACTCGATCCACCTGACTATGTCAGAAGGGTAATAATAAATAACCTCCAAAGACAGATGAGACATTCTGGGATATTGAACCGCTCCCATACCGCTTTGCAACTGCTCCAGGCATTGTGATGCATGATCCAAATCAGAGGCCTTGACAGTTTACCTAACATTAGCAAGAAGCCCATCTATCTTAGACTCCAACTTACTCTCAGAATAATAACTCGTTGGTGATTACATATCTACATCATGAATATAGCCATCAATGCTCACACAATTAGAAATTATGACACCAATGGCATTAGGCTTATGAGTAGCATGCACAAGTAGAAGCACCTTCCATCTTTGTATGCTTTGCTCTAGGTTTCATGAATGGAAGCATATTGATACATATGCAAAGAAGATGGAACACAAAGACCCAATGCCAACACACCAATATAGTTAGACAATGCCAATCCAAGCTAGAAGACATGCCAATAATAGTAAGCCATGGAAAGGAAGCATTTTCAAAACTAGCTTGAGTTAGGGCTGACCAATGTTGAATCCAAATTGTGTCAAAGCTGAGGAGATCGTTGTGAGAGGCTATGTTGATATCTAAGGGACCATGACTCAAAAACAAATTTCATCAAATGCTAATTCTCCAAACCAATAAAGATTAAATAAAAAAAAAGTTTGATTGAAATAAAAGTTCCAAACATTAGTACTTTTATAGGGTCGTACAACTTTGTTTTAAAAAATACAAACATGCAGATCCAAATGGAATCAATTCAGGTTCAGATCTAAAAATTTAACAAGGAATATAAAAACTATATGACCAAGTTCAAAATGATAAACAACAGGTCAAAACTCTATACAGATTACAAAAAGGTTCAAAGGCTATGTGAACATAGACACAAAATACTGAGCAATGGCTTCCATGTCCTACTTTGATACCATGTCGGAGTATTATATGCACTCATGCAACCATAAGATTACTCTGGTACACTATTACCCCAGTGTCAATCTCATATACATTACACACATATAACAAATATGCATATTAAAATCTCTCAAATGTATTCACATTATCCATGTGGGTTTCCACAAACAACCAAATCAAAATACATAGGAGTGCCTATGAAATAGGTAAGATAAGTTATTTCTTACAACAAATTATTGTTGCATGAATAACCTATAAAATAAGAGTATCTAATATTAATGTGTACTCAAGAAATACGTGCATATAATAGATTAACATCTCCAATAATAAAAAAAAGACTCCCGAATCAAGCTTATATGCTTACTCAAACAAAAAAATAAATGACTCCCAAATCAAGCTGAGACGCTTACTCCAACAAAATGCACCCATTATACATTTTAAATTTCTTATTTATTTATTTTTTAATAAAATTTTCACAAAATTTAATAAGCAGAGAGCTCCAAATAAAAAAAATATTTTTTCCGATGTTCTCAAAATATTCTAAAACATAAAACATGTAGTCACACACCTAGTTTTTGTGAAAAATGAAATTGACAAAAATCTCATTCTCATAAGCTATAATACTAAAAATTATAGAATAAAAAATGTCTTTGTACTTTATAGGAATAGAACACTTGACCCGATATGCTTACAACATATTAGAAACACTTACTTTGCCAACTGCTCTTAACAACCATTTAATAAATATAGTTTTAAACTTAAATGAGACTAACTTTGCATGCTAGTTCTAAAAATAATGCATTATATGCGAAAAGATAAAATAATATAATTTTAAACTTAAATTAGACTAACTTTGCATGCTAGTTCTAAAAATAGTGCATTATATGCAAAAAGATAAAATAAAAATAATATAGTTTTAAACTTAAATTAGACTAACTTTGCATGCTAGTTCTAAAAATAGTGCATTATATGCAAAAAGATAAAATAAAAATAATATAGTTTTAAACTTAAATTAGACTAACTTTGCATGCTAGTTCTAAAAATAGTGCATTATATGCAAAAAGATAAAATAAGAGATGGATTTGAACCTATGACCTCTCCTCTATTAATGTCTTCACTTAGTTTTAAAACCAACTCAACTATGCATGTTTTTGAAACATATTCTCACAAATTGGCATATAAGCCTTTGTTTTTAGTGTGTGATTAATTAAAAAAATTATCATACGGCAAAAATAATGTAATAGTAAAATAAATATATCGAAGTAGTAAATATTTTACATCGAATGTTTAGTACCCATATAGGTATTGTTTTAGTGTAAAAAAAATAAAATAAATCCTTTTTCAAAAATTTCAGACCTTTAATGAATTTTAAACACCCAGTTAGTGCCATGTTTGTAGCTTTAACACCATGCTTGTAGGTTTAAATACTTTTTCTAAGATTTTAATGCTTTTCCTTCAAATTTTTAAACTCAGGAAGAAAATGACACACCCTAGCACAAGGTGAATCATGCCCAATAGGTTGAATCATGCCCAAACATGTAGAATCATGTCCCAGGGAAATAAATTATTATGCTAGTTTATGGCTAGATGCAAGCCAGTTTTAGCGTGCACCCCATTTATGATACCAACACTTAACCCACCTATGTTGACATATCACAAAATAAAGCCTTGTAAGCTCACCTGAAGCACAAAGAGGGGAATTGGGGTAGGTCAGGGGTTGTTGCATGAAATGGGGTGGAAGTGTATTCCCGCGCACCAGTATCTAGATTACACTTGGTTCTATTTCCTTGAAGCAAGATAGGAACTAGCCTAGAGGTAAGCAACTACATAGAAAATATATTCATCTACTAACATGACATCATTAAAAAAAAGGCAAAACAGTCCTAGGCATCATGACAATGTTATTCATTTAGAGACATAAACAACATCCATAAGTCAATAAATTATATTTATTGCCTAATAGCTCAATATTACATAGGTTTCTAGATTCGAAGGTGCTCAAGGTACTAAACTCTCATAGACTATTAATTTATTCATACATAACGTCATCACTCTAGTTTACATGTTAGTCAACCACCAAATAAAATCCAATGCTCAACAACTCATCTAGTTATTAACTCTGAACCTTTATCAAATTATCTGCTAACCACATAGCTAACCATAAAACCCCAATAAAACTAAACCCTTTTCTTCGCTAAGAGTTCACCTTTTATAGGATTATAAAGGGTTTTGAATGTCACTAACTATAATTAATTAGCAATTATTAGGCCATTTTACCCACTCAGAAGTTAATGCTTCAAACTGCTCGATGTCATCCACTGTCATCTTTTGCTACTTCTCAACTTCCTATCAAGATCAATCACTTAACTCTCACCGTTTATCCCCATGATCTTCGTTGTGGTTTCTAGATAGACACAACTTCATTTGTCTTGATCTTGTTATTTTATTATTTTGTGTACATGGACATGGATTTTGGCGGATCACGCCTATTTTAATGGCAGTCCATGATGGGTGCACACACATGTTATATGTTTTGGTTACATATTTGCATTGGTCTATTTTTTCTTATCACATGATTTCACACTTTAGTCTTGGTTTAGACTTAACCAAATTTTGAAGTCAGGATCACCCCATACTAAACTAGTTATTTGTCATCAGACGACACGTCCATCTACTACTTGTTTTCTACATCAAATCTAAATGTCTACAAAGTTGCACCATAAATAACTACTTCATTTGGATTTACACGTTTCGACAAGCCTTTATGTTTCACGCCTCTTTGTGAGATGCTACTCATTAATCTAGTGACAAGTGCAAACTTCCACATGCCACCCAAACTTCTTTGCTTTATTTACATCCTCCTTCTACATAAATATTGCACACTTTTTATAATGTGTGTATACAAGGGAAAATGAAGCTGATCTATAAATCAATCCTATCTTGGAGAAAATAAATCAAACTAGTCATTCCACTTGTTGGTACATTTAGACAATTGGGTTCATGACCAATATGGATACACTAGACCTAACTAAGGGGTCTGTTACCACACAATATCATTAGAGAGGGTTTCAAAGCCTCTAGTTGAGCAATACCACATAATAACTCTAGCTAGGTCTTATGATTTCTAACAAAGTCAATAACAAATCTAATCTAGTGATCACCAAAGTTTGAGGCAAAAATGGAGGATAATAAACATAAACAATAAACATGCAAAGAAGAAATCTAATCAAGTCAATGTAGAGGTAATACTAAGCATGGAGAGATAAATACCTTTATAAGCAAACACATGTAAATATATCTACTAATAAAAGAGGAGTAAGAGTTAGGAATACTTAACTTGAAGATGAACCCATCGAGCCTCAATATCTCCCTTGGCCAATGGTGCTTTGAAAGAGGTTGTTGTGGTTAGTAAGGATAACAAAGATAGTTAGATCTAAGATACAAGACTTCTCCTATGCATCCAAAAGAATTTTCCCACAAGACAAGATTCTTCTCTCTAAAGGAAGTATGAAACCCTAAGCATTGACTCCTCAAGTAGAATGGTGGAGAAACAGATAAAGATGCACACATGAGTGATTATCTCTATTGGAAATGAGATGAAGGATGTGTATATATCCATATCTAACCCTAAACCCTTATATAATTTTAGCCAACATAGTTGGCCCAATCAACCTAGTTAGTTAAGAAATAGAGTAGTTAGGTCCCAGACTAAGTCGGTTAGTTCGACTTAGTCTCATAACATGCTCAATTCCCAGAACAAGGTTGACCCATTTGATTGTGTTTGGAGTATCATAAAAATAGGTTTTGATTAGGTAGGGGCTATTGCCTAGGGAGTTGGATAGTGGCATGAAACATGTTGAAATAGGCAACATAAATATAAATAAACAATTAAGTTAAGAAAATAAACTATATGCCCATGTCCAGATGTCAGCTTATACTTTAAGTTATATTTTATATTTATACTTTCAAGATGTTTGAGAGTGGTTTTAGACCTCTAGGAGCTATAATGCAAACTTCTATTTTTTGGAAGGTCCTACTAAATTTCAAACTTAGCCATATTTCAGGGTTTTAGGATTTTAGACTTAGCCATATTTCAAGATTTTAGGATTTTAGGGAGGCTTCATATGAGGTAAATGGATAGACACTCTAAATAAGTTAGACTAATGGTAGGAATGGTACAAAGTCACAATAATCTTGTAAAGCACCAATGGTCTGACCACCCCTTTCCTAGTGCACCCTTTAAGACATACACTTAGAGAGATTGAAACTTGATAGGTTCCTTCAAGAGAAAGTGTTAGTAAGTATTAAAGATTAAAAATATTATGTGTATATAGTGTGAATTGGCTCAAGCAATTCATTCCTGTGGTGGATTTATCCACATGCTACCCTCTTTTCTTCTATGATGAGTCTTTTCCTTGGGAATCTTCCACTAATGCATGTTGACTTCAGCTATTCTTGATAGGGTGCATGCCAGTCATCTACTTCTTGATGACCCTCCCTACCATCTCAACATGCACCTCTTACACACTCCTTGGCATCTTTGTGCTTCCTTTACTCCCCCACTCTTATTCATATAGTGGCTATTGCAAGATCTTATACTACCCAGTAGATTCTCATGCCTCTTTGGGCTAGGTTATTTTTGCCTAAGTGTGTGTGATTAACGCAACCATTCGATGTTGTTGGTGCATTGACTTACTATATTTACACCTATATTGTACTCAAAAGTGAGGACAAGTGTATATCTATCTCTAGCGACCTACTTGGGGATAAATCCTAAGATCTTTTGATTTCACTCATCCCCTCAGGACTTCCCTTTATGTTGAGGTGGGTCAAGAAAAATGCTACCACATATGGTAGTTTTTAGCAACCCAAGTTTCACCCTAATGAAGTAGATTGCTCTGATCTCCTTGAAACCTGGATTAACATTAGATTGGTCTACAACCTATGGAATACTTGTATATTAGACCAAACCTCTAGATTATGAGGGTAGCTCCTTTGATATATCTAATTAGAACTTGTTACAAAACCTACTTTGCTTTGGGGGTGAAAAGAGTTAGGAAGATAAATAAAAGGGGAAATCCTATTCTAGTGATGGTGATACACCTATATTCATCCACTCAATTTGAACTCCATCTAACACTGATAAGTAATGCAAATCACTAAATCTTACAAGTCCAAGGGACTCTTACATAATAGTGTTTCATATAAAGGTTTCCTCAAGTGATCAAAGCATGAGGGAAATGATGGAAGGCCTGATTCAAGGCACTAACCAATCAATATCTCCATTTTTATCTCAATCAATTAACATCAAACACTATATATGGCATGCATAAGATGACATACTAGTAACTAAGTGAGATTAGGCCTTGCCAAGGAAGAAAATAATACGACATGTGCAAATAAAACTAATATAAATACACTAAACCTATATCAAGGAATCTAAAAATAATAAATTCATTCATTCAAGAGGTTACAAAACTCAATCTTGGCAGAGTTTCATCATGCCCATGAGAGGGATCCTGAAAAAAGGCCTAAAAGCCTAAATATATAGAACATGAGGAGAGAATAAGCCTCTTGAGAATGACATAGAGGAGAGAATAAGAGGTCATCCAATTATTAACTCAAGTACAACTCAGTTAAACTTAGTTGAAAATAGTCCTCATAAGACTATCCTTGACTGATGCTCTTGCATGAACTGTTTGGCATTCAAAATAAGGTGGTGGGCCATCATAGGCATATAGCTACTCCTCATTATTTATGGCATATGACTTAAGTCAAGAGAAACTCCTTCTTGCATTAATACTTATAATATGAATTGATTGTTAGTCAAAGATCAATTAACTCATGATTGATACTTAAGATCAGTTAACTTATTCTTTAGCCCTCCTTTACATTGATTACCACTTAGGTCTAGTTATCTCATGATAAGGATTAGTTAGGCATGATTTGACATTTAAGGATCAGTTATGCATGAATTGGATCAGTTGTATGGCATGATAAATCCACATGAAATCATTTGTTAGCCTTTTTATGCCATTCTCAACTTTACATGACTGACCAAATAGGTCTACTAGGCCAATTAGGCCTAGTAACCTAACTACCTACACTTGATGGCCATAATAACTTATATGAAACTTTTAAAACTTAAAAATATAGTTATTTTGAGACATTAATCAATGCCTCACATCATGAAATGGGTCCTCCTAGGCAAGCAACACCTATAAAGTGGTCAAACTAGTTGACTAGGTTAACTTATCATTCACATCTATATACTGGATGATTAGAAGAAGTTCATAGAGGAATCTACAGGAATGGTTTTGATCATTTGATTGCTTGAGAAGGTGAAATAAGTGACAAACTTTACTCTCCATTGATTGGAATCATCTTCAACTATCTTGTACCTTTATTTCTATATGTTTCCTAAAAAAACCCTATTTTTTGATAGGTATGTATAGTTACATACATCATGGTGCCATTTATAGGACCCTATCTGAGTTTAATTCATGTATCTAGTGGTTATCAAGTGATTCATTGGTGTTTGGATGCAATAAACTTCACTTTTATCAAAACTAGTATGTAGGAGGGTTTTGGAGGTGAACCTTCTTAACCATGGTTCATAAAGTACAGACCTCCAAATTAGAACTTATTTACATGGATATTTAATCTATATACCCTTTCAAATTTCTTGATAATCTTGGGTTCCCATGTAAAAGGGGTGCAAATATATATACGTAGATAAGTTTGCTTGTAGGGTTCTGAATGCATTTTGGACTTGCTTAAAGTCTTAGTGATGATTCATAAAACTCATCTAATTAATAAATCTCAATCCATAATGTATTATAAGTACATAAGGTTCCTAAAATCATGCTAAGATAATTTGGTCAAACTCCTCCTATGGTGAAATATATGAGCTCTTGAATGGGCAGCTTGAATTGACTGTGTAGACTGTATGGCTCAAATTAGCTCCTTGAGACCAAAAATGAATTTTAAACTATTATTTTATACTTGAAACCACATTTATTAGACATGTAAAAACATTTCACACCTTTTCTTGGTCTTAATTTGCTTATAAGGGTTTGAAAGTGCCTTCATGTTGGTGTGAGCCTATAGGTCTTAAAACTGTCTTTAGGCATAAAAGGCCTAATACTTAGTGTTGAAATTTTGAAGCACCTATAAGAGGATATGAGGGTTAAAAATTCTTAAAATATCTATTTTACACTATTTTCTCACTACTGTGACTTCCTTTTGCTGCCTAAGCTCCACTTTGTCTTGATGGTCTCTTAAGACTGCTTGTAGGAATGACTGTTTAGACTTGTATTTGTATAAGGCAGAGGTCTGCAAGTATTTTATCCTTAAAGAGTAGATTTATGAAGTTTTAAACTTATACAACATGCTCTTATAGTGATAATAATCTTTTTTCTAAGCCTCTATCCTCTCAAAACCCTGTATTATCTTTATCTATGCACCCTAGGATTTCTTGGCAATTGAGCCTGTGTAACCCTTATGGATGGGTTCGGTGATCTTTCTTGTTTAAACCAAGATTAAATCTCATAGAAATATGATTTTATGTCTCTAAATATGATCAATTATATGTTATAAAACTCAAACAACCTATAAATGCATACTAAACCCTCAATTTGTATGTAAAAACTAGCTAAAAGTCTATCTCTTTAATTAGCCCTCAAGGGTTTGACTTGAAAGTTGAATATAATAAATATCCCAAAACATATGAAAAATAGAACTAAATTTATCTACCTTCTAACATATGAATCTTAAACCCTCTATCATTCTCTTCAAAACTCTCAAATTGCTCACTTAGTCTCATCCATGACTGTTTGTTGACTAGGGTCTATCTGTGACAAAACAATGAGTGATTAAATCATTGACATGACCTTAAGATAACATAGGAATATTTATGTATTCATGGAGATAATCTCTACCAAATTGAGAGGCCAATTCCACTTGTAGAGGACTAAGAATGACAAATTTCCCCAAAATTGCCTATGGAGTTGACTGTGTGTAAGCATGACTGTGTTTTGGTATTAAAGAACTATTTTTTCATGATTTTTAAGATTGATCATATGATTATTAGGATTAATTCAATACTTTTAACATGACTAATATTATAGGAAGGTTTAACCATCTCTCAAATGTCCTTGTCAATACTGTTAGTCTACCTCTTACACCTTATGCACAGTACAATAATCAGAACCTATAAGTTGTCTTTAGGTTATGGTGATTATAATGCTTTAGGTTCATAACATTCAAATAATTTTCAAGGTCTTAAATTTTTAAAAATTATTATGAACCTTGATCATGTCCACACCAAAACCATGTTTGTTAAACACCATAAGTTCACCATCCTCCTTTAGTCAAAATTGAGTTTTATCTTTCTCAGCTGCACATTGCCTCTGAGCTAACTGTAGATTCCTACTTGATTTTCTCATTGATATTAGGATGTTTTTATCTCATCCTTTAACTTTCTTAAAAATTGAATGGCTCAAATATTTCCAATAATACAATTTTATCTCCTTATTATTTTGAACAAACCTTGGAGAGGCATCTGACTATGTTTTAATGTGATTGTACAGATTGAGACAAATTTGGACCTTGAGAAGGTCAAAGATGTATCTTATGAACTTTTATTATTTTATTGTAAAGGTATTTATATGCTCCATAACCTATTTTGAAACTACACTTACCTTGAAATTCTTTAATCACCGCTTTATCCACCTCTTGGTTTATGAGTGAGTATGCTTGAAGGGATGACTGTAGGTGATGTTTAATGAGATGAATGACTATGGTACCTTGAAATTTGGACCTCATGTCTTGATATAACTATCCACACCATTTAAAGTGACTTTGAAACCTAGGTAGTATTGGCCATTATTTGGCCTACATACAAAGCTTTCAAGGACTGAGCAATGTTCCTGATTGAGAGAAGGATCCAATGATAAAAGAGGAAGATCATTTTGCTTGAATTTTTTTGAAACATTTTAAATCCAATTAAAGTGTAATTTTTCATCTTTTAAGGATAGGTTCAGAGTTGTAGATACCCCATGAGATATTAAAAGTGCTTAATATAGATATGGAAGTGTATGGAGTTCATCCGGTTCTTCATTGAGTTCATCTTGACATTTGAGTACAGTAGAAGAAAGTCCAAGTAGGAATTTTATTGATGCCATATCTCGCATGTGTGTTATTTTTATGAAAAAATGATCACATGGGTTCACTCATATTAGTCCCTAGTTGTTATATGCTGAAACACAAAGGAAGTTATACACATGCAAAGTTGGGTTCCCAGGGATTTTCTCTAGGTTTTTCATACATAGCCAAATTAGCTAGAATGTTGCTAGGATGTCATGCAAACCAGATAGGGACCATTTAATTTGAACATTTTATATATTCACTTAGAAGGATTTTGAGACCAATAGATTAATTAGGTTTATTTCTTTTAACCTTAAGAACATCTTCAACAAATTTGGCCCCTCTATGATTCATATGTTTCAAGATATAATATGGAAGTGCATGGAGTTCATCCGATTCTTCATTGAGTTCATCTTGACATTTGAGTATAGTAGAATAAATTCGAAGTAGGACTTTTATTGATGATATATCTTGCATGTGTGGTATTTTCATGAGAAAATGATCACATGGGTTCGCTCATATTAGTCCCTAGTTGCTATATGCTAAAATTCAAGGAAAGTTACACACATGCAAAGTTGGGTTCCCAGAGATTTTCTCTAGGTTTTTCATACATAGCCAAATAAGCTATAACATTTCTAGGATGTCATGCGAACTAGATATGGACCAATCAATTTGAACATTTTATATATTCACTTAGAATGATTTTGAGACTGACAAATCAATTGGGTTTGTTTCTTTTGACCTTAAGAACATCTTCAACAAATTTGGCCCCTCTATGATTCCTATGTTTCAAGATATAAAGTGTCAAAGTTGATCAAATAGTGAATGACAATCGTGTGAGAGTCAAAATAAAGATACTATGGAAATACGTGTGAGCTTAAATTTGATGGTTTATAGAACATCAAATACGTCTTCACAAACATCAAATAATGTTAGCATGAATATCAATTTTAATCAAGGCAAGTAACCATTTGGGTTCAAAAGGTCCTTAAAAGGCTTGAAGTTGGTCAAAATATAATGCTCCGTGGGATCCCTCATATTGACACATAAGTCTAATGATCTGTGCTAGAGTCAACCAGTTAAAAAGGTCCCTAGGTTAAAGCCTTTAAATATCTACAAATTGGACATAATCCAATGATGTGGGATAATCAAACCAAGATCTAATGGAGAAAAATAATTGACAAATTGATGGGTCTAAGCCAAATTAAGGGCTCACACTCAATCGTACCAATGATTTGATAAATCATAAAACTAATAGGAAAGTGGGACCAGGGATATCTATGGTGTGCATGAACTCATACATCTTGATCAGATGGTATGCATAAGTTAAATTGGGCAGTGAATCCAAGGAGCTAATGAGTCAAGGACAAGTAGCATAAGCATGTTCATTTGTTAGAAAATTGATGGCTCACGGGAATCTATACATAGGTAGATCAATGAAGTGAATGTCAAGGGTTTGAGTCAACATTTGACAACTAATAAGTAGGATTGAGCCCAAGGGAATTTTGATAGAGGTTAAGGAGACAATTTTTTAACTTGGGTAAGCTAATACAAAGGAACTTAGGTCGAACATGATCTAGGTCGAGTCAAGGTGAATATTTTAGGACCAAGAATCATTAACAGAGCTCCTTGAAGATAATATTGGTATTTTATACCTATTTTAGTTCAAGGTCGACATTTGGTTTTCAAAATGAGACCAAGCATTGAGCTATAGGAAAACTAACAATATGATTGGTTTTCAATCTATAAAGAGATCTGTGCTCAGTCATAACCTAAAAAAAAAGGTACATCCAACCTTTCAAAATAGACCAAGATTATCTTTCAGTTCTAATGTATGAAGTGTTGGTCTTCATCAATAGATGAGGTGGTAATGGCATAGAATCCTGAGATGATGCCTTGGTGGCCAGATAAGGATCAATGTAGCATTAAATTCTTTTGCAAAGCCCTTTGAAATTGTTCCTTCTTGATAAGATCTTGACTCAACAACATCCTTGAATTGGTGTTAATCCATCAAAAGAAGTTGGTCCTTTTCCAATGTATAATTCCCTCTATTTCATTCTTTTATGTAAATGTAGGCTTCTAAGCCTTGAAAAAAACTTGATAATCCCTCTCTTGGGCATGACTAGACTCTGCCTAGATTTGATCTTTGTAACCTCTTGAGATAAATGAAGGACTCTTTTTCTAATCTTATGATTCAAGTATAGTGTGTTAATGTTAGATTGATTTGCATATGTGGTAGAAATATCTCCCTTGTCAAATCTTGAATATCACCTAGCTATTAGATCATATTATTTTCTAGGTCATGTATTATGTCTAATGTCATTTTATTAAAGCTAATAAGTGGATACATTAATTGGTTAGTACCTTGAATCAGGCCTCTCCATCATTTTCCTTAGGTTTTGATCATTTGGTGAACCTTTGCATGAAATAGTAATGCATAAACAACCATTTGGAATTGTAGATCCAATATCATTAGTGTTTATTATAAGTTTATATAGAGTGGATGAACAATCACATCACTGGTGCATCACATCCTTTACATGTTTTATTACCCATTTATCTCTCTTTTCTTAGTTAGTTTTAGTTTAGGTGATAGATCCAGAAGGAAGTCAGCCTTCTCTAGAGGTCTGATCCAATTTTAAGATACCCACAACCTAGGATCAATCCCATGTTGGACTAGATTTGAGTAGGAAGATTTAAACAATCCCCTCCTTAGATAGGGTGCACATCTATAACCACAACATATAACAACCTCATTAAATTAAATGCATAGCAATGCCTTTCTCACAATCTTGATCTTATTAAAGGATTGACATACTTCAAGAGCCTTATAACCCTATTTTAGGTGGTGGTCCACATGAAAATAGGTCCTAATTTGAGTTTGATTGACTTCAAGGTTTGCCTTTGAGTGAAGTTTCATGTCTACCATGTTATAGGTATAATAAATAAGAGTGGGGTGAATTAGTGAGCCCAAATAATCCAAATTCAATTCTGATCTTTACAAACACTTAACCAGTTACCACAAGTATTCATGAAGCATATACATCATTCATAGTAATAAACAAGATAGACAATGCAAGATCAATCACATAAAACATGACATACGTGGGAAACCCTCTTGGGGAATAAATCCCATTAGAATATGCAATTGGAATACTATCTTATAATAAAAAGATCCAATTTATAGCATCTACAAATGATCAAAGAACTACAATCCCTATTTAGTGAGACTCCAATCCCACAAGGTGCCACCACACCTATCTCGCTGAGCTACAACAACAATCAGACCTTTTAGCAAGTTTTACCTTGCAAAGAGGTTGCAACCACCTTAAATGCTAAGCTTCCACAATAACACCTATGAACACATACATCTATGCACTTATTTCTTCAACACCTGATGATGGACCTCTAATTATCACACTTCACCTTTGTTCACACTCAAATAGTAAGCACACTATTCTGCCAACATAATTATGATCAATAGGTTATACACATAGTCCTCAATCTATTCTAATATTTAGCTTATCCTTAGGGCACTCTACCCTTCCTTTGATCCATACAACACATACACAATCCTCTCTCTAATCTTTCCTTTTTGTCTCACACAAAGTCTAGAACCCATCATCTTTAGTTCCACTATTTATAGAGCAATATTTATAATCACCACCTTGGTCAGCCATTAGGCATGACTCAGACCTTAAGGCATCTATCATATGAAGACATGACTCAATAAAATATTCATAGGTTGGCCATAAAATATATGGGTCACCCTTAAGGAATCACACCTTTTAATAAGGCCCTTGTAGCCTTTATATGTCTCATGTGAACCCACTCACTCCTTTATCACTCCCTCAAGAAAAAAAAGAACACAAGACCAATTTTAAATACATAGGTCCACTCCTTACATCCGCTTCGACATCCTCAAATGATCATATTCAACTTATCTCACTTCTACATATGCTCAAATAACTCAAACACTAGTTAGGTGCACACAATCACCATGAACAAAAACACAATCAAATTCTTAAGCATTGTTCATTCTTAAGATAGATTGATCACACTTTCCAAAACCACATAACATCCTTATGGAGTCTACAATATGTTCCAATAGCTAATTCATTATGAGACATTGAAACAACATCAATACAAGCTCCTAAATCCTTCTCAGGTCACTTACAGAATACACATGAACATACAGTAAACTTTTAGGCTCAATATCTTTGACTATACTCACTTCTAGATATTTAAATTAGGTTCATTAGATGCACCATAGAGTCCTCTTTATCTTTTATTTTTATAGGACCAACAAATTTGACTTATATCAAAATATATGGATGAAATATAGAGCTTTGTTTTTTTAAAGTTAAATTCAAATATTTGAATTCAAATGGTCATAGTTAACATTCGAATAAAATGCTTGAATCTCATGAAGTCAAGCTCAAATTGAATACGCACCATTGATATTGATTTATCTTTAACATATAGCCCACCAATGCTTAGACATTAAACCTCTATCACTTTGACCTCATCTTGTGTCCTCTTGAAATGTTGACTCAACATGCTCTATTGATCTCTATGGATCAATTAGGTCTTTAACGATCAACAGTCACCATTCGATCAACCTATACAAATATCTGCTCACTGTTGGATCATTATCCTATACCTTTACTTAGTCATTAAACATCATGCACCTATCCTCATCTCGTTACCTCCTAAATTATTGGAATAACATGCATTATTGATCTTGATCAAGGTTTAAGTCATTCAAAAATGACTATGGGGACCCTTTCAATATGCATGAGTAGCAATTTTTTATCCTTAATAACTTATTTTGGGATTCGATGCAGGATCTTAAATTTGGACCAGATGATTTCCTCACATAGGAGAATATAATCATGTGACATACTACTCTTAGAAACCTTATGCATGTGAGATATAATGCCATTAAAATTCCTTCTAAAAAACTTCTATCACAGATCCAACTATATCAAAACCTACTTGAGAGGCCAGCTTTAAACAAGCATAAATTTTATCGCGCTTCAACAAATGATCTCAATTTTAGTGAAAATAATCTATGCTCAAAACTAAACAAACCCATATGATCAATTTCTCTTGAAACCTTCACACGTGAAAGATATAACATCATCAAAATGATCACTTGGCTCTTTTTACCATATTGTAAAAATGGCTAAGTATGGGAAAACATAGTCAAACTACCTAGGAGCCCAACTTTGCATATGCACATATTTTGACGTGATACATTACATGATCTAAAATTAAGAAAAAATAAACTAAGAATAAAAATGAACAAACCCTTATGATAATTTTTTCATCACACCTACATGCATGTGAATGATGACCTCATCAACATGCCTACTCAGTTCTTTCTAGCCATATTGCAAATTTGGTTAAGTATGGGAAAATAAGGAATTTTGATTGAGAAGTCAATTTTGCACCCTTATATATTTAACTTCACTTTGATGCATGACTTGAGATATGGCACATAAAAACTAGGGACTATTGTGATAAAAAAATATGACCAACTCCCCTTGATTCATTCCCATGTAGTAATGGTGATGTCATCAAACTACCTACTCAAATTTTCTGCCACTAGACCCAAAGTGTCTAGATGAAAACTATGATCAACCAGATGGATTTAAATTATGCACAAAAGCACTCAAAATGCTATTTAATTTTGATAATACCCATTTCATATGCATAAATTACCATACTCATCCCTGAACATCTCTAACCATGCCAATACTAAAGATCAACCAAGTGTACATAAGGCATACTAGAACAAGCACATTGCACACTTTGCCATTATCAATTAGGCTATCAAAGCACTTCATACACTCACCAGGGAATCCCTATGACATCACCATGACATCACCATGACATCATAATGATAACTCTCCAAAAATATCCCCCTTTGTCATTGATGTCAACACCCATCAATATATAACAATATACAACTCACCTTCTCTCTCTTCAAAGCACTCTCACAACATGAACTTTCTCTTTAACTAGAACCTTCTCCCCCTTTGACACAATGAAAAGGTGGGAAAAAATGATCCTAAGGACCTAAAAATAATATCAAATAGGAAAGGACCATCTTAGAAAGATGATACAAACTCCCCCTTACCTTGACCCAACTTTTGCTTATCTTGACAACTTCCTCTTACTCCATGCCAACACTCTCTTCAACCAAGCACTGCAACCAATGAATTAATAACATAAAAAACCACTAAAATCTGATTTTACTCATAAATAAAAATTTGAGAGAGACTCCCACAAATAACTCTGAGCAATTTCACCTTCTGAGCATCTTCAGATCTCCACTCATCATGAGGAACCAACAAACAAGATTACTAGCCTTTTCTCTCAAGCTACATAAGGACCAACAAAAAAACTTCATGCCACTCACCAAATAGGAAAAATTCACTAAACTAACTTGATAAATCACCTTGAAACACACATACCTTGTTCTTTTGGATAAACTGAGCAAAAAACACTCTTCTTCAAATTAGGCCTGTCTAGCCTTCTTGTAGCCCTACCTAAACCTTGTAGAGCCCATAATTTTTAGTAGGCACATTTTCAAGACCTATATATATATATCATTCTCATATTCACACTCAATCACACCAATTTTTAACAACAAGATCATCCTCTGTAACATACTTCCTTCACAAACCAACTATCCAATTAGGCCTCCAACTTGACAAAAAATTGAATAATAAGAGAACCAAAAACCTTAAAATATATATGAATCTTGATTTGACCACCCATTTGGCCTATTGAACATATTAATAATCCTCAGACCTCATTTCACAAGGCAAACCAATTTTCTAGCATAGCCCAAAACCCTTGAATCTCACAACAAGCAAAGTCAACAAAACTCCTTCTGTTCAACGGACACCTATGAAACTCTTTACACACCTAGAGACACCCATCCCACATTATTAGACCAATATTTGAGTTTCCATACCTTTGGGAACTCATACATCCTATAACCCATTTTAGGCCTACTTGCTCTTAAGCCAAAAACTAAGAAAAGTGAGAGCACCAAAAAATATTCAATTGGTACATATATACCTTCATAACAAAAAAACACATAGAGCATACCAAAAATAAATACACAAACATTTTTGAGTACCAAACACTTCTTGATATTTTCATTAAACTCATTAAGCCACCTGGAACTACCCATTCTAACTCTGTACTATAGCTCCTTCACAAACCTCTAAAATAGGCTCATGAATTTGTTGCTCCCCCTTAACAAAAGAACTTTTCTAAATGATATTATCATCTTGAGCACACAAACATTCTTCTCCACTGAAAGGAGTATCTTAAGAAGCATAGATAGAGACACCCTCTATACCTCAATGCTCTAAAATTAAAACAACTCCTCATATTCCTTCTCCTCTTTGCTCATTTGATATTTGTAGTTCTTCTTCTTATTCTTTAGATTAGTAAAAATAACTTCCTCATCCACTAAAACATTCTCCTTCTATTCTATGATTGAATTGACAATACATGGAGAAAACACGGATTCATTACATACCTTTTCATCTAAAGAATCTTCCTTGTAGCTAGGAACCTAATCATTAGGCATAGACAATTGATGTTCTTTACATGATACATGCTCAACAATAGTAGGATGTTCACTTAGATCCATACATACCTCAGGACTGACTTCAATCAACATCTTGGTCTTTTCCTTGAGCTTGATTTCTTCATTCTCAACATGAGCAGACAATGAGACCTCTTGGTACTCTTTAACTTATGAGGCATTATCCACCATAGCAAATATATTAATTGGACCTACAGTCTCATCATGAATCACACTTGTCACCTTTGGCTTCCATGTGTTAACTGGCCTTCTTATTTTAACTCTAGAAGCATTATTAAATATATTCTATCTTGTAGGCCTTTGCTTGTAGAACCTAACAATGTGACCTCTCTGTTCACAATTGTAGCAAACCATACCTTTTATAAGAAATTTATCTTGCCTTACCTTATTTAGATAGAAATCTACAATGTGTCATATGTCATGATAAACAAAACAATCTCCCCTTTTTGAAGAGGACCCACCTTGTCTAATATTATGTGGATAATGATTTGGAAAGTGTCCCACATCAAGACAATTAAAAAACTTAATTTTGTTCACATGTTTTGACTGATGACCCATATCATAGTCCCATGCAAATTAATTTCTCTTAGTTCTATTGCACTCTCTATCCTTATGACCAAATTGACTATATGTATAATAGTAACCATTGAATCTTGTATACCTCATGGCATTTGGCTATATGATCTGATTTGTTTTTACTCTGCCAACACCTTCATTCCTTGTCTGATGATTTGTCTTCAAAGTATGATTGTCTTGGTTCACATTAGTCTTCATCTTGTCTTGAGATATAATATTATATTCTTTATATCCAAGACTAGTTCTATCATTAGCATATTTTTGACCACTCAGAATATTATCTAGATCACATGAGCTCTTTTCAAATCTCACAAATGTCTTCACCTTACTACATATCTTTTATATCTCAGATTTTAAAGATTCATTTTCAAAAACATACCTTAAACATTCATCTTCTTTAGCTTTTAGGCTTGTAGATAGAATTTACAATTGACAACTGAGATGCTTGATCATATATTCATGCTCCTTATGTCTTCATTAAATCTTGCCTCATACACACTAAATTATTCCTCATATTCCTTGAGCTTAGATTTCATCTTTTTATTGATCTTATTCTCAATCTTTAGTTATTCAAGAGCATTCATCAAAATAGCCTCACATCCACCTCATCTTCATCATCATATGAATCACTCAAAGTAGACTCCTTCCACTTCGAGAAACTTCCTTCCTCAACTATGAACAAGGCTTCATCTTCAATAGGACCATCATCTTCATGATCACATTCTGAGTCACTATATTCACTCTCATTTGATGAGCTGCAATCTTCTTTGGTGTAAAGCCTCTTCTTGTTTTTGAAGAACTTCCTTTTGTTGTTCAACTTTATAAATCCTTTCTTCTTATATGTCTTCTTGTCTTCATTTTGGCCTTCACCATTCTCTTCATCATCATTATTCTCAAGATTATGAGGGTACTTTTGAGAAAAATGTCCTATATCTCCATAGTTGAAATATTTGTGGGGTAGTTTACCCTTATACTTACCTGAGCCAGTGTTCAATTTCCTAGTAATCAGAGCAATTAGTTTATCCTCATCAATATCATATATGTCATCCTCTTTGGATTATTACCTTGAAACTTATTCTTAGGATTCATATCTATCTTGAATGTTGCTTCATTCTTTGGTGGTATATCATCATTCTTCCTCATCTCATAGGTAGTAAGGATGCCATGCAATTGATCCATATTCAATTGAGTAAGATCATGACTCTCTTCTATAACATATACTTTTAGATCAAAGTTTAGGAAAAGAGACCTTAATACCTTTTGAAAAATATTAGTCTCTTTAATATTCTCTCCAAGACCTCTGATGATGTTCACTATCTCATCAACTCTCTACAGAAAGGATACCATAATATCTTTTTCATTCATCTTGAGACTTTCAAATTGCCTTCTGTGAGTCTGAAACTTAGCAAGTTTGACTTTTGAATCCCCTTCAAAAATGATCTTCATTTTGTCCCATATCTCTTTAGTAGAAGTACAATGGATTACCTTGGTGTATTTAGTCTTTGAAATACCACAAGTGATATCATTCATCACCTTGGAATTGTTCTCAAACAACTTATTTGCAACACTAGATGGAGTAATAAGATAAACATAACCATCTAGAACATATTTCCATACATCAATCCTAGAGAAATAATATATGTCCTCATCCTTACACTCTAAAAATCATAATTGGGTCCATTGAACATCGGTTCTTGCTTAGTATAGAAACCTCCTTGATGACTACCCATATTGTACCTTGGATCACCTTCAAGCTATTAAGCCTTTACCAAAGGACCTGCTCTAGTACCAATTATTAGAGGTAAAATAATTGAGAGGGGGGAGGTGAATCAATGATCCCAAATAATCCAAATTCAATTCTAATCTTTACAAACTCTTAACCAGTTACCATAAGCATTCATTAAGCATATACATCATTCATAGCAATAAACAAGAGAGACAATGCAAAATCAATCACATAACACATGGCATATGTGGGAAAACCTCTTGGGGAATAAGACCAAATAGAACATGTAATTGAAATACCATCCTATAATAAAAAGATTTAATTTAGACCATCTATAAATGATCAAGGAACTAAAATCCCTATTTAGTGAGACTCCAATCCCACACCTGTCTAGATGAGCTACAACAACAACCAGACCTTTTAATAAGTTTCACCTTGTAAGGAGGATACAACCACCTTAGATACTGAGATACCAAAAAAAAACCTATGAACACATCAACCTATGCACTAATATAATCAACACTTGATGATAGACCTCTAATTATCACACTTCACCTTTGCTTACACTCAAATATCAAACACACTATTCTACCAACAAAATTATGACCAACAGGTCATACAAATAGTCCTCAATCTATTCTTCTCTTCAACTCATCCTTAGAGTTCTCTAAAATTCCTTAAATCCATAAAACACATACACAATCCTCACTCTAATCCCTCCTTTCCCTCTCACATAATGTCTACAACCCATCATCTTTGGTTCCACTATTTATAAAGCAATCTTAATAATCACTACCCTGGTCAGCCATTAGGAATGCCTTAGCCATTAATGCATCTATAATATGAAGAAACGACTCAATACAATTTTCATAGGTCAGCCATAGAATATTTGGGTCACCCTTAAGGAACTACACCTTTTAATAAGGCCCTTTTAGTGTTTATACATCTCATGTAAACCCACTCACTCCTTTAGGACTCCCTCAAGCAAAAAAATAACACATGACCAATTTGAAATACATGGGTCCACTCTTTATGTCCCCTTTGACATCCTAAAATGATCATATTCAACTTATCTCACCTATACATATGCTCAAACAATTCAAAAACTGACCAGGTGCACATAGTCACCATGAATAAACACACAGTCAACTTCTTAATCATTGTTCATACTCAAGATAGATTGATCACACTTCTAAAAACCACACAGGGCATCCTCATGGAGTCTACAACATGTTTCAATATATAATTTATTATGAGACATTGAAATAACATCAATAAGATCTTGAATATCCTTCTCGGTTCACTTGCAGAACAAGCACGAACACACAATTAACTCTTAGGCTCAATATCTTTGACTATACTCACTTTTAGATCTTTAAATTAGGTTCATTAGATGCACCATGGTTTCTTCTTCATATTTGATTTTTATATCACCAAATATTTTTAATGATATAAATATATATATATATATATATATATATGAAATACAGATCTCTAATTTTTCCTATGTTAAATTTAAATATTTGAATTCAAAGTCACAGTTAACCTTCAAACACAATGCTCGAATCTCATGAACTCACAACTCAGATCAAATACACACCATCGATCATGATCAATATTTAACATATAATAAACCAATGATTATATATTAAACCTTTGTCACTTTGACCTCATCTCATGTCCTCTTGAAATGTTGACTCAATGCACTCCATCGATCTCTATGGATCAATTAGGTCTTTAACGATCAACGTTCACTATTTGATCAACTTGTATGAACTCCCACTTGCCATTGGATCATTATCCTACACCTTTGCTTAGTCATAGAAATTTGTGCACATGTATTCATCTTGATACCTCCTAAATTCTTGGAGAAATGCACATTGTTGATCTTGCTCGAGCTTTAACTCATTCAAAAATGACTAAGTATGGGGACTCTTTCAATATGCCTGAGTAGCCATTTTTATCATTAATAAATTCTTCTATGCTTTGAAACAAGATCTAAAATTTGGACCACATGATATCCTCACATAGAATAATCTAACCATGTGACATACTACTCTTATAACCCTTGTGCATGCGAGATATAATGCCATTAAAATGCCTTCCAAAAAACTTCTATCACATATCCAACAATGTCAAAACTTGCCTGAGAGGCCAAATTTGAATAAGCATAAATTTTTTCATGCTTTAGATAATGATATAAATTTTAGTTAAAATCATCTATGCTAAAAAATTAACAAACCCATATGATCAATTTATCTTAACACCTTCACATGTGTAAGATATAACATCATCAAAATGCCCACTCAGCTCTTTTTGCCATATTGCACAAATGGCTAAGTATGGGAAAACATAGTCAAACTACCTGGGAGTCAAAATTTGCATATGCACATATTTTGACACACTATATCACATGATATAAAATTAAGTGCAAATAAACTAGGCATAAAAATGAACAAACCCATATGGGAAAACAATAAATTATGACTCAGAAGCCAACTTTGTACCCTCATATCTTTAACCGTGCTTTGAAACATGACTTGATATTTGATGTATAACAACTAGGGACTATTGTGATCATAAAAATATGACCAAATCCCCTTGATTCATTACCATGTGGTAATGGTGATTTCATTTAAATACCTACTTATATTTTATGCCATTGGACCCAAAGTGTCTAGATGAAAACTATGATCAACGAGATGAATTTCACTTATGCACACAAGCACTCAAAGCACTATTGAATTTTGATAGGACCCATTGTACATGCTCAAATCACCATACTCATACCTGAACATATCTAGCCATGACAATACTAAAGATCAACTAAGTATACATAAGACACACTAGAACAAGCATATTACACACTTTGTCATTATCACTCAGTCTATCAAAACACTTCATCCACTT
Source organism: Torreya grandis (assembly GCA_037957365.1). Lineage (NCBI taxonomy): Eukaryota > Viridiplantae > Streptophyta > Pinopsida > Cupressales > Taxaceae > Torreya > Torreya grandis. Next base: position 3,762,094 of record JARHVA010000775.1, on the reverse strand, counting down.
ACTAGTGCATCTATATGAAACCACCATGACATCATCATGATAAATCTCCAATACACCATCTTATAATAAATGTGTTCTTCATAGTCAATACTCAAACTTTAAGCACACAAACCTTTCTTCATCAAGCTTGACTATGTATGAAACTTAGTCCCTTATACAGACTATGGTAGAGTTTTAGGTCTTGAAATTGATAGTAATAAACCTCTAAGGTCACTTAAATGCTCTTGATTTTCTTGAAAATTTCTCATTGAGTTCAACTTTCCCTCAAACAACTAAACTTTTGCTTGTCTGCATCTTTGGTTTCACCTCTGTTTAATATGGCTGTAGGTGGATATTCTTTTGTCACTTGTACGGATTGAGAAAAGGATTTGGTGATAGAGGAGCTTGAGGAGGCTAAGAACATGTCTATGATATAATTCCAATTGAATGAGAGTACAAACCTTACTTGGAGACCTTAAACAATAAACCTTCTTTGAAATTGACCTCAACAACATACTATTGATGTTATTCCTTTGACTGTGGATGGAGGTTGGCTGTGTGTACGAATTGAGATGGCCTTGAGAAGGTTGATCTTATGATGTAAAATGGGCCAAGAACTTTTTTACTCTTCCTTGATCCATGTTGCTTTGGTGGAGAATGAATATTTCCATAAGATTGATTGAAATGAATAAGGAACAAGGAAACTTAAATTACCTTAACTTGCATAAAGTTACCTTAAAAAATGCTAACAAGGAAAACTTACAAGTTATTTATCTCTCTCTCTCTCTCTCTCTCATACTTCTCATGACTAGATTGCACTAGGTTTCCTTTGTTTTATTGATTTTCTTGACTATCCTCTACCATAGTTTCATTGAACCTTCATTGAGATAACTAACATGGTGCATTAAAGATATTTTGCATCTTGAGGTGAAGCCTTGACTAATATAGGCAAAGATTTTAGTTAAGAAACTAATAATTATTGTATTACCAAGGCTTTTATGAAGGTGTGGTACTAGAATGAACCATATAATATTCATTTTGACTCTTTTGATGATGCAAAGAGGTCAAATGGGTGTCTTATTAAATCTACATGTTTATCACCATTCTTTTCTGATTAGGACATACACAATCCTGATTAGAGATTCTAAGCATATAAGATTACATTAAGTCTTTTGCCCTTGAGAGTGTCATAAGCCATTTAAAGTATCTAAATATAGAAATGATGAAGTGTGAGAAAACATGAAGGATCCAAATGGACAAGGACATGAATAAGCCCTGTAAAAAATGTCATAAAGAATCTTTAAAACCATGGATCAACCTCAAAACCATACAATTTCTCCAAACTACTTGCATACTATAGAATTGACATTAATTTGTCTTCTTGAGATCTATATGTCCTCACACATGTGTAATAAGATGAATAATGTCATGGAATGATGGCTCATACTCTTGACAAGCTGCACAAACTTTCATTTTTCTATCATGATGCCTAGATGAGGAGAAATCTCGTAAAACTGGTTGTTTGCTTGGATGAAGAAGACATAGTGAGGGCCTTAGCTTGTTAAGGATGGTTCATGAATGGGAAAGAGAAATTGAGAACTATTTTCCAAAGCTAGAAGCTCTCTTAGATCCCTTCTTATGCCTAAAATTCTAGATCTTAGTTTGCTCTCTCATGGTTGTACCAATTGAAAACCTAAAAGGCTCTCTTGATGTGAAAAGAAGCTGGTAGACTATGTGAATCAGTTTTGAGCTTGTATGAGACCCATTCACCTTGAATATTTTATGGAACACATGTTACAACTTCATATTCAATCTCTTAACTTCTACTATACGTAAAAAGCTGTATAAATCTATATTCCTTGCATGAAACACTTGAAAAATGGCCTTTCCTTTGTATTGTCTTCATACTTCAAGTTTAAAACCACTAATTTAGTGAATATGAGGGAGAATAGGAGTCATGAAGGATATTATAACAAGAAATAAGTCTTTTGACATCTTTATGGGGCCAAATTTGGCACATGGGAACTAATGGAGGCCTTTTCTATCCTTAGACTTGCATGAAGAGATATGCTCAAAGCATGAAACATTTGACTTAAGGTAAATTCATGAATATGAAGGTAATTGAAGGAATTTATGATTGGTTTAGTGGATTTTTACTCCAAATTTATCGTTTAAAGGCTAAATAATTTGTCAAAGAGAATTCCCATTGAATGTTATGAAAAGTATCTTAGAGCCTTATTTAGGTCCCAAATAGGATTTTATATGTATTAAACACACCTAATAAGATTATAATCCATTTAATACTTGAATATTTTGAATAAACTCATAACAAACTTGTCACAAGTTGAAACTGAGAGAGACCATGACAGGACATTGAAACTTACTCCCTTGACATCACAATCAAAGACATTTTGATGATCAAACACATCATCTGAGGACCAAGACAACTAATAAATGAAAAGTTTTTAGTGTTAGGGGTTGGAATTTGGTCTTAATAGGCCAAATTTATAACATTTTTGGGAACTCACATGGGTTGACCAGCCTGCTGGTCAAGAGAATTCACTGGATTTTCATATGACAATGATAGTTTGAAACATGACAACATGGTTTGATGACTCTCTTGGACTACCAAATAGTATTTTTTAATTTGATATACCTCTATTTGACTAAAAAAATAATAAAACACACAAGAAAAAACACAATAAAAACACTTAAATTAATAAGCAAACACAACTAACCTAGGGAAACAACAAAACAAGACAAACACAACAACAAGGCGATAGACTATTGCTTGTGATAATCACTTATTGTAACATGATAAAAAAAAAACTAACTAACCTGAAGTTAAAATATTTCCTCTAGGGTCAAATGTAAAACTTGATTGTACACTATGGTACCTTGAAGTATGATTATGACATCTTGATAGCTCTTTCTTACATCTAAGAGAGTTTTCACATTCATAGCCTCTTGGGGAAGCAATTGGTTCTTTTAGTTCTAATTTTAGGTGAATGAAGTGTAGATGTAAGTCCAAGACCTAGTTATACTCCTCCCATATCCATGTAATTTGAAATAATAATATCAATTATTTCTCAGTCATGGGCTACCAATCATATTTCATGTCTTGGTTAATACTTTCATTCTTCTTCACATGGAATGATGATTTGTCAAGACTTTCATGATTGACATATTGAAGTTATTTAATCATGATAAAGGACAATAAATATTCACTTGGTTTATATTTAGGAGTATCAACTGGAAGTCTACCTCAATGAAAATTTATTCATTTCTTACATCATCATGAGCCTGCTCTTTTTATGGGAAAAACTTGACAGGTTTAACAACTAATTTATCTTTAACATCCTCAATAGGAAGTGTGAGACCTTGAAGGGCTTGATATTCATTGTAAATATTTATATATTTCTACCAAAATTCACCATTGTTGCTTTGACACTCATCTTCATTGGCTGGCCTGCACTTATCTATGGTAACTACTGTAAGCTATTGAGAAACATCTTGATCGAGGATAGATACCATGTGACCAAGAGTTCTTGAGAAATAAACTATTCTTTCTTAACTAAAACCTCTTTTTCTTGTGCCTCATCTTGTATTTGTAACTCATCCTCTATCTCTACAACCTCTTATAGCTCATCCTATTTTGTATCATGAAGGATTAAATCATGCCTATCCTTGTAAAAGAGTATTCCAATGATAATGGCCTTCTCTTGCTCACTCAAGACACTTTCATATTATATCAATTCAGCTGATTTTTATTCATTTATTCACAAAGGAGAGGCTCCTTCTCAAAGAGTGGCATGGTGGATCCCTAAAAAATACCTAAGAAGATGAGATAATTCCAATGGTTCTACCATGGATGCTTGATTCTGCTCATGGGGTTGCTTAACTTGGAAAATAATCACCTCCTCTCTCTACTACATATTTATTTAAATAAACTTCCATGAGTGGAAAGCCTTCAAATTTTGAAGAGGGAAGAGTGGAGGCTGAATGGTCTCATGCTTTCTCTTGACTTCAATCTTGACTTATGCTTGACTAATCTTGTCTCTCCCTTGACTACTATACTTTCTTCCAAGTCATAAACTTGGGTTTATGAACTTCTTCTTCTACACTTTTTATAGCCATGGGTATGAATGTAGGAACTTTATAATGAGATTGTGTTCTTTTGTAGCTACTATTGATTGCTGGAGATGTTAATTTGAAATCTCAACTTATTTGGCAAGGTGAGCCTCAAATTCATGAACCAATTCATTAGAGATCTCTCCTTGCTAATCAGAAGATGAAGGCCCTTGTATGATCTACTATGAAACATGGAAATTAGCTTCTTCAAAACACACTTCTTCCATCTTTTGAGGTCTCTCTTGGATAGACTTTCAAGTAGGAAAAGTTGGCAACATCTGAATGGAATTTTGAGGGCTATGATGCATGTTTGTTTGATATTATTAAATGGAAAATCATAGTTCAATGGAGGGCTAATGTGAAATAGAGGGAACATGCCACTGGTTATGTTGAATCTAGTGTCTGACATGGACTACCAACTTCTCTTCAATGCCTATAATTAGACCACCTATGTCCAACATATCACCACTAAATTTTGAATGGCCTTGTCTTATGAAATATGCCCACTCTTATTTAGCTTACTATAATGAATCCCTCATGCTGTCAATCTCATGCTTTGGGATCTCCTGTCCATATCTCTTTTGAGTGTCTATGTTCACCATGTGTTTCTTATAGCCAAACAAGGTTTGATTAAAGCTTGATATGGATTGTCTTGGAACTTAGTTGAGCTAATTAGGAATGTCATGAGATTGTCATGACTAATTAGGTTGATAAGCAAGCTACCAAGAAAGTTAATGAGGTTTAAAAGGATCACAATATTGACAATAACTCTCATATTGTTGATAAACATGAATATAGAGCTGATAAGGGTCATAATAAGATGGATTTTGATCATATTAGAGTTAGGATGGATCATGGGGATACTGATAAGGAGGTATGTGACAAAATTTTACCCCATATGCTACCATAATTCACCACAAGACACATAAAAACTAATGAATTTATGAACAAGAGATACCCTTTACCTTAGATATGATGACCATATGAGTGTTTGAAACTACTTGTGAATACCAAGATGCTACAAATGAGTACTCCAATGGCTGAATCTATATCCCACTGAGCATGCTATAACTATTATCAACCTAAGTTGTACTCTACCTAAGTATATTTCTCAAATATCCTTCAAACCTGGACTAACATTGGATTGGTCTATAGACTATGGGATACCTGTATCTTAGACCAAACCTCTAGATTATGAGGCTAACTCCTATGATATATCTAATTTGAACTTTTTACTAAAACTTACTTTGATTTGGGGGTGAAAAGAGTTGGTAAGATAATTTAAAGGGTAAATCCTACTCTAGTGATGGCAATACACCTATATTGTTTGTTCATCCACTCAATTTGAACTCCATCTAATACTAATAAGCAATGAAAATAACTAAATCTTACAACTTTAAGGGACTCTTACACAATAGTTTTTCATATAAAGGTTTCATCAAGTGATCAAAACATGAGGGAAATGATGGAAGGCCTAATTTAAGGCACTAACTAGTCAATATCTCCACTATTAGCTCAATCATTCAACATCAATCACTATATATGACTTGCATAAGATGATATACTAGTAACCAAGTGAGATTAGAACTTAACAAGGGAGAAAATACTACCACATGTGCAAATAAAACTAATAATAAACACACTAAACATGTATCAAGGAATATAAAAATAGTCATTTTATTCAATCAAGAGGTTACAAAGCTCTATCTTGGTAGAGTTTCATCATGCCCAAGAGAGGGATCTTGAAAAAAGGCCTAAAATCTTGAATATATAGAACATGAAGAGAGAAGAAACCAAGAGAATGACATAAAGGAGAGAAGAATATTTCATCCAATCATTAATTCATGTCCAACTTAGTTACACTTAGTTTCAAACAATCCTCCATAAGACTCTCCTTGACTGATGCTCTTGCTTGAGTTGTTTGGCATTGGAAATAAGGTGGTGGGCTATCATAGGCATATAACTACTCCTCCTTATTTTTGGCATATGAATTAAGTTAAGATAAACTCATTCTTGCATTAATACTTAGAACATGCATTGATTTTTAGTCAAGGATCAGTTAACTCATGATTGGCACTTGAGATCAATTAACTCATTATTTATCCCTCCTTTGCATTGATTTCCACTTAGGTCAAATTATCTCATGATAAGGATTATTTAGGCATGATTTGACATTAAGGATTAGTTTTTCATGAATTGGATCATTTTTATGGCATGATAAATCCACATAAACTTATTTTTTATCCCTTTTACGCCATTGTCAACTTTACATGACTGACCAAATAGGTCTACTAGGCCAATTAGGCCTAGTAGCCTAACTACCTACACTTGATGGCCATAATAACCTATATTAAACTTTTAAAACCTGAAAATATAGTGATTTTGAGACACGAATCAATGCCTCACATCATGAAATGGGTCCTTCTAGGCAAGCAACACCTAGAAAGTGGTCAAACTAGTTGATTAGGTTAGCTTGTCATTCACATCTACATATTGGATGATTAGAAGAAGATCATAGAGTAAAATATAATCATGGTTTTGATAATATTATGGATTTATAAGGTGAAACAAGTGTGAAAATTCACTCTTCATTGATTGGAATCATCTTAAGCTATCTCGTACCTTTGTTTCTACATTTTTGCCTCAAAAAACCCTATTTTTGATAGGTCTGTATAGTTTCATACATCATGGTACCATTGAGAATACCCTATATAAGTATAATTAATGTTTTCAATGGTTATCAAGTGATTCATGGATGTTTGGATGCAATAAAATTCACTTTTCTCAAAACTAGTCTGTAGGTGGGTTTAGGGAAGGTTTTGGAGGTGAACATTCTTAGAGATGGTTCATAAAGTATGAACCTCAAAAATATCACTTATTAGCATGTATATTTATTAAATATACCCTTTCATATTTCCTAAGAATCTTGGGTTCCCATGAAAAAGGTGTACAAATATATGCATGTAGAGAAGTTTGCTTATAGGGTTTTGAATGCATTCTTGACCTAATTAAAGTCTTAATGATGGTTCATAAACCTTAGATACTTAATAAAAATAAATCCTTCATGTATTAAAATTATATATAGGTGCTAAAATCATGCTAATATAATTTTGTAAAACTCCTCTTGTGGTGAAATATATGAGCTCTTGAATAGTTAGCTCAAATCGACTATGTAGATTGTATGGCTCAAATTAGCTCCTTGAGACCAAAAGTGACTATTCTCCTATTCTTTTTTGCTTGAAACCAAATTTATTAGACCTATAACATCCTTTCACACCTTTTATTGGTCTTAATTTTCTTATAAGGGTCTGAAAGTTCCTTCATGGTGGTGTGATCCTATAGGTCTTAAGATTATCTTTAGGCCTAAAAGGCCTAATACCAAGTGTTGAAAATTTGAAGCACATATAAGAGGATATGAGGGCTAAAAATTATAAAAATATCTATTTTACACTTTTTTCTCACCCTTGTGACTTCCTTTTGTTGTCCAAGCTCCACTTTGTCTTGATGGTCTCTTAAGTCTGCCTGTAGGAATGATTGTTTAGACTGTGTGTTTGTATAAGGTATAGGTCTGCAAGTATTTTATCCTTCAAGAGTAGAGTTATGAAGTTTTAAAATTATACAACATGATATTATAGTGATAATTATCTTTGGTATAAGATTCTATCATCTTAAAACCCTATCTTCTCTTTATCTCTCTACCCTAGGGTTTCTTAGCAATTGAGCCTATATAACCCTTATGGTTGGGTTTGGTGATCTTTATTGTTTAACCTAAGTTTAAATATCATAAAAATATGATTTTATACCTCTAAATATGATCAATCAGTTTTGATCAACCTCAAATAACCTCTAAATATATACCAAGCCCTCAATTTTTATGAATAGACTAGCTACATGTCTGTCTCTTCAATTAGACCTCAAGGGTTTGACTTAAAGGTTGCATGTAATAAATATCCCAAAACATATGAAGACTAGAGCTACCTTTATATTCCTTATATATCTTCATATGAAGCTTAAACCCTCTATCATGCCCTTCAAAACTCTCAAATTACTTACTTAGTCTCATCCATGACTGTTTACTAACTAGGGTCTATCTATGATAGAATAATGAGTGATTACATCATTGAAATTAACCTTAGGATAACATAGGAATATTTATGTAGTAATGGAGATCATCTATACTGAAATTGATAATCCAATTCCACTAGTAGAGGACCTAGAATGACAAATTTCCCCAAAACTACCTATGGAGTTGATTGTGTGTAGGCATGACCATGTTTTGGTGTTAAAAAACTATGTTTTAAATATTTTTAGGATTTCTCACATGGTTATTAGGATTCATTCAATTATTTTAACATGACTAAGATTCTAGGGGGGTTGAACCATCTCTCAAATGTTCTTGCCCACATTGTTAGTCTACCTCTTACACCTGATGAATAGTACATTATTCAAAACCTGTAGGTTATCTTTAGGTGATGGTGATTGTCATGATTTAGGGTCATAAATTTAAACTCCTTTTCAAAGTATTAAAGGGTTAAAATTTCTTATGAACCTTGATCAGGTCCACACCAAAACCATGTTTGTTAAACAACACAAGTTCACCCTCCTCCTTTAGTCAAAATCAAGTTTTGTCTTTCTCAACTACAAATTGCCTTTGAGTTGACTATATATGCCCACTTTATTTTATCATTGAGCTTAGGACCTTATTATCTCATCCCTGAACTTGCTTAAAGTTTATGGCTTAGATATTTTCAATAATATAATTCTATCTCCTTATTCTTTTGAACAAACCTTGAAGAGGCCACTAACTGTGTTTTAATGTGATTGTATGAATTGAGATAAATTTGGACTTTGAGAAGGTCAAATATGTATCTTATGAAATTTAATTATTTCATTTTAAAGGTCTCTATATCCTCCATAACCTCTTTTAAAACTACACTTACCTTGAAAGTCATTAATCATTGCTCTATCCACATCTTGGCTTATGAGTGAGTATGCTTGAAGGGATGATTGAAGGTGATGTTTGATGAGATGAATAACTATGTTACTATTGGTATTATAGATTTTCATCCTATAATGGGTATTGTTTATATCTTCCTACTCAAATCTAGTCCAACATGGGATTGATCCTAACTATGGGTATCCTAATAATGGATCAGACCTCCAGAGAAGGCCAAATTCCTTCTGGATCTATCACCTATACTAAACCTAAAATAACACTTGCTTGGAAAAGGGAGAGAGATTTTGAAAATAACTCATAAAATCATGTAAAAGACATGATGCACCAATGATTTGATCACTCAAATTTGAATAATACACACTATAAGACACTTAAAATACCAAAGAAGATTAGTCCCACATAAATATTTTAGAATAAGGCATTAAATAGTCATCAAATTAACATGAGAGGGAAAATATCCACTTTCAAGCTAGACAACTAACTATAAATTGCACTTATAATGCCCTATAAGAACTACTAAGCACTATTTAAAGGTGAGAAAAACTCAAACGTAGACAAGGAACATACATTCACTTAACCACAATGCATGAATTCATGGAACACATGTCAATCTAACTTAGAAAATGATGGAATTCAATTTTGATAGAGTCTAGTCATAACAAAAAAGAGGGATTTATATCAAGGCTTGGAAGCTTGTATTTATAGAAAAGAGAAAGAGTGAGATAGAGATAGAGCTGTACATCGAAATAAGCCCAATGACTTGCAATGGATTAGCACCAATTCAAGGATGTTGACTCATGACTTTATAAATAAGGAACAAATTTTGTAAAAGAATTAAATGGTCATTGTCCTTATACAACTACCAGGTCTTCATCTTGGGACTCTACATCATGCTCTTGAAGACTAATTGTTTATACCTTAAAATTGGTAGAGCCATGTTATTCTACTTTAGGCATATGTAAATATCTATATTTCAAGGAAATGACCATGTTGAAGGACAATAAACTTCTTGTATTCATATAAAATGTGAAAATTTGTAGCTTAAGTGTGGCTTGTGACACCCAACCCATAAGTCCCTCTTGCTTTCTCTCATGACCCTTCTAGGCACCTTTTCACTGATTCCTAGTCATTCGTAACCTTTCAAATAGTGATTCCACCTCTTCTAGGCTACTTTTCCTATGACAATTCCATCCCCCTAGGTCCCGTACCTTTATGATAATAGCACCCCACTTGGACTATAACACTAGACCCTAGGGTGTCTATTTCTAGTAGTCCTATCCAATTACATTTTTAGCTCCAATATTCATTTCCTTCTAGTTCCTATCCTTCTTCTTGTCAGCTTAACGTGAATACATTCAATCCATGACCAATAAATCTCTATAAAATCCCATTCAAAGTTCATTTAGAAGGGGCTGGAAAATATCACAAAGTAAGTAAGAATACAAGCAAGAATACTCAAGCATATTTCCCTATTCTCTACATACAACCATCTAATATAACTACAAGTACATCCAAATCTTTACACCAGTCCCTAGCCACATCAAGCACACCTAGTTTTAGCATTTTGCATCTTCATACACATAATTACACAAAGCACATAAAATAGAAGAACTACATATAGCTTGATCCCTCTTCAAAGTAATGGTATGTAGGCAGTGTGCCTACACAAAGGGTGTAGATACATGTTCAATGCATCTTACACATACTAACCCCCCCTCCTTCTCAAAGTTTGTCAAAGCATCATGGATTCTAGGGTTTGAAGACTAGATAAGATATATAGGGAGTTTTGTAGACATCCAACATCCACAATTTCATAGGTAGGCTCACATAGGGGTAGTGAACAAAACCCAAAAAGCTCAAGTCTCATAACAATAGTGGTAGAAGAGGACTATAGCACTAAACACCAAGGTGTCCTATTTTGGCACTCCTATCCTTTCACAAAATGAAGGCCAAATCTTGATTTATGACATTGTCCCAATCTTGCATGGTGAATTTAAGACCCTATCTCAGCCATCTCAATCTATTTCCAGCTAAGTCTTATGTTCTCCACATCTATTACTATTTTTGAAAGGTTTAAATTTCAATTAAATTATACAAATTAGTAACTTAATTATTGCAAGATTATTTATTGATTTAATTAACTCAGACCCTTAACTAAATTAGGAATATAACTCCAATATTTCCAAAATAGTTAAATTATTTGGTGAACTTGACTTACTTCATTTGTGCATAAAAACCCTAGAAAACCTAGGTTAAATTCCTTGCTAATTTTTACAATATTTTTTTGTATTTTTTACTTATCTATTTAAATCAAAAATTCAATTTAATTTTTAAAAATTCCATAGTAATTTTAAAAAAATATTTTTCTTCCAAACCCTAGTTTTAGATTAAGGTAAAAACGGGTTTTGAAGGGGCCCCGAAACACTTTTACAGGATCAAAAAAGATAAAGCATAAACATGCACCAAGAGAAGCTTTCCTGAAACCTACCAAAAAGTAGCATCTACCTAAGGTAAAATAGGGACAACATCAGTGTTCATTTTAAAAGCAACCCCCTAATTTCTAAGTAATGATTTAATAACTATTTTTTAGGGGTAAAATCCAGAATAGTTGCCTGCATCCCATTAGCAATATTCTGCTTACTTTCTAGCTCTCTGGTTTTCTTTATGGATCTTCTTCCAGGTTTGTCTGGAGAACCAACATCTGATTTCACCTTTAAAAGTTGCTCATCTCTTTTTTTAGATTTATCTAGAGTAGAAGCAAGATGTTTCACCTTCGTTTGCTGATCTTTTTTGCTGCTTCTAGTTTCTACTCCCTTAGTATTGGTCTTTTTTTCAGCCCTTTTCCTTTGGTTTAGAAAATGCTTTAAGTTTTCTCCATTATCATTCATAGGAAGCTCATCCAAAGGGAAGTCATTATCAACCTTAATCTCCCTAGACTGAGAAAAAATAAAATCTCTCTCCTCTAATTTATTTCCAACTTCAGCCAAAACTTCTTCCTCTAACCCTGCTTTGCCATCTACATCTCTCCATCGATCCTCTACCCTTTGGTAGAAAACAATTTGCTTTGATAAATCTGTCAACTCATCTATTCTTTGTGCAGGTATTATGGTTTCTGATTGCAGTCCATTTTCTTCTGGCTCAGAATTTTCTTTCTCAAAAGAAATCTCTGTATCTGCCTCAGCAAGTGGGCCTTTAGGATCTTTGAGAGAAGTCTCTTTACCCGCCTCAACATGTAGATCTTTAGTTTCTTCATTATCCTTTTGTTCTTGTCGCTGATCTTCTTCCAAACCCTAGTTGTATCCACTTGGTCCTTTCAAATCAAGAATTTTCCACTAATTTTTTAATTTTTTACCTACATATTTAAATAAAAAATTAGCATCAAATTTTAAAATTCCATAGTAATTTCAAAATTTTTTTTTTTCCAAACCCTAGTTGTATACACTAGATCCTTTCAAATCAAATTTTTTTCCAATATTTTTCTAATTTTTTTACCTGCATATTTAAATAAAAAATTCACTTTAAATTTTAAAATTCCATAGTAAATTTTAAAATATCATTTTTTAAAACCCTAGTTGCATATACTAGGTCCTTTTGTTCGCTTGAGATATCACCTTACATCTAAAATCAAATTTCACATATTAACAAAAATAGATCTCACTTATTTACACATATTTCTTACATTTATTGTAAATAATGAGACCATACTTTGTCCTATCATGTACATGAATGATGAAGTTTATGATATGTTAGTACAAAGCTTCATTCTTTTCATTTCATGCTTAATTTTCATAATATGGAATGATATTAAGAGACTTGTTGTTAAACATGTTAAGATACCTCTTACCTCACCTCTCTTGGATCCTTTATCCCATGCAGAGGTATGTTGCATGGTCCATTTTACTCTTCCCTAAGTCACTACCCATCACCAAAGAGCCCAGTCGACATGCTTTATCCCTCCACCACCTTAACCTATTGATTATCTTTACTCTCTTTCTATAGCTACTACTAGTCCTATACAAATAGTAGATAGTGCAGTTATAGATGTTACTCGATGTGCTACCATGCTTCCCTCACCTACTCGAGAACCTCACCACCCTCTTATTCCTTCTCATCCTAGGCCCAACCCACCCACACAGGTAGATTCACACAAGGCATATGATATTGTTGATTAGTTAAGAAACACACCAGCTAAGATTTCCATGTTAGAACTACTTTAGAAAACCAATGTGTTCAAGGACATTATTTATCAGGCACTCACTCAGACTTCTATGACCATTAATTTAGAGCCTTCTTATTTTGCATCAATGGTCAACATGTTAAAAACTATAGAAGATGTTATTTCTTTTGATCATGAGGACATTCCATCCTAGACAATTATTGACTAAAATTTACCACTATTCATACAAGCACAAGTCAAAACTATCACACTTAAGAGAGTTTTAGTTGATTGTGGTTTTGAACTTAATATATGTAGTATTACATTCTTATAGACCATGGGCATAGATATGGCATCCATACAAAAATCATATAAGAATATTAAAGGATTTGATGATATACCATGATAGACATTGGGCATCATTGTTTTGGATATCATGGTAGGGCCAAAAGCCCTCTCTACATAGTTTTTGGTCATGCCTCATCTACTTAATTATAATCTTTTACTTGGATGACCTTAGATATATGCTATGGGCGCCATTCCTTCTACTTTTCATCGATGTGTTAATTTTATCAATGAAGGATACCTATACATATGCCCAATAGATAATAAACCATTTAGATATTATTGAATTATAGAGTCATCTTCAACTATTTTTCTAGATGAGACACCTCATATCATAGTTCAATCCCCACCTCATTTCATTTCTCTTGATCAGATACATATATATGAGGTAGGAGAGACTAACACATCTCACACTCATCCACTTACAATTGTGTCCTCAGTTCTAAATACTTAACCAATCATATCAACCTCAACCATTCTATTTACTCCATCAATCATAGTTTCTACACCTATTACAATTATACAAATATCGATAGCAATTCTAGTAGTACCAGTTGATTTTATAAATACAACTCCTCTAATAGTTATAGTTACTCTAATAGTTACAGATACTCTCATAGCACTACCATCTTTTTCTACTATAATTGATGAGGTTCCCATATCATAGTTACTCCCTATGGTAAATTCTAAGTTATCATACGTGCATGATGTTGATATAGATTCCTAGGCTACTTCAGATGATGATATGATAATCATACTCATAGATGATTATATGTGTGCATGGGAGAGTATTGAGATGACTCTAAATCTCTCATTAGACATCCTACATCACTCTTAGCATCTCACACTACACTCTCAAGATATACTCCATATTCATGCCCACAAATAGATCACTTGGCACATATAGTTCATATGGTTACCTCTATGGATATAAAGCTAGTCATTCAGATTTAGGTAGGTAACACATAACATAAACCATAGATTATACTACATATGTTACTTGATCATGGATTAATCAAACTACCTACAATATGACACAAATCTATTAGTAGGGTATCATGATAAGATGGTCACCCATTTTGTCTTTTTTATAGGATCACAGGCCATGATACAAATTTTTGTACAACTTTACATCAGAGATTAGATAAACTATAGGTTTAGGGTATTATTAAAATTACACCAACACAGACACCACCTTCACCACTTCCACCAAAACCTCCTACTACCAGAGCTAAACATCTCAAATAAGAATTGACATCTTCACCACCAAATCAACCTTCAGTTTGCCTTTGACACGATGAAAAAATGTATATAGAGTCTATGGTATATAATGATGATATCGAGGCATTTGATGGTGGCCGTGATCCCTTCCTCCATCTCTATCCCCATCAAGATCCATCTTTGGACCCTTTACCTCCTCCAACTTAGTCTTTTACACCATTGTGTATATATTGATTATTTCAAATTTTATGTACAATAGTTTTATTTTGCTTACTTCTACATAATTTCTCAGTTTTCTTGTACATAGTCTCCTTAAGATTGATTGTACATAGTTCATATCAAAATTACCAAAACAATTAAAATTTTGAAATACAAAAACATCGAAATAAGTCAAAAACACAAAAATATTTCATTATATGCATCATCCATGCTTTACATTTCTACTATCATACTAGACTTACATTTGTTATTTTATACTATTGTTTATCGATTTATCTACATTATCATACTTAACTTGATCTTTTTTGAGTGTGTGCCGTGACACTTAGATCCATGATTGCTTCACTCTACCCATTGAGGGAGCATCTTACCTATACATTCGAGACATTTGTTATATATTTACCCCCTGGGGGTATCTTCTACATGAATACACCTTCAAGGTTATGTCATTCATACACCACACACTCTAGTTATCATGTTGATGTATATTATTTACTAGCTTACATAGATTACTTTATTGACACTCACTAATATATAACACTTGTGTTTTTATTAGCATATACCTAGCCTTGTACTACATGTCTTGCATACTTTCACTTATTACTTTGATTAGTTAGATGCTATTGTATTTCTAGTATTTACATGCTTTCCTTTTTTGCTTTGCATAGCTAGATGTGATTGCATTTTTTAGTTCCTACTTTGTCTTCTGTATGTGCCTTAGGACATTTTCCAATATATTTTACTTCTATTCTTATGTGTGCCTTAGGACATTTTCCAATGTCCTTTGCCTATACTCTTCTATGTGATTATGGATTTTATGCCAACCTTGTTTGTTTCCAATTATATGTGTATGTGGCATTTGAACATGCCTTGTATGTTTGATTTTTAGTTTGAGTGACATGTGCCCATGTCCCTTGTTTTCTTGGCCCCTTGGCCACTTTTTTATGCTTCTTGATTCTTGCCTTACATGCTTGTTTGCTTGTTTGGTTTTCAACTATTTACAATGCAATGATCCACATCATGCATTATCTTACTTTCTTGGATGCCAATGGACATCATGCTCCATCCCTCCTTGACAACTAACAACTAACTAGACTTCGAGTTCTAGTTCACTATATTGCACATGCTATTACATTGTTATATTTATATAGGCATATCCTTATTGATCTAAAAATATCCATTATAAACCATGCTATATCTTGAGATATCTTATCGATTATCATTGCTTTATCATGTATTTTGCAAGATAACACACTTGTAGGGCTCTTTCTTCCAAAGGTAGTCATTGCAGGGTCTTCATTCTTACCCTCAAAAAAGGGGGAAATAAATAGGGGTCTTTGTCATAGAGATCAGAGCTCCTACCAATCAAAAAATTAGCATTTAGAACACCTAGAACAACAACCATACTTCAAACTAGGTAGAACAGACCAGGTAAATAGTGATAATTATAGAAACATCATCATAATTATCTCAAGACAATAGTGCCAAGATTAGATTACAATGATAAATAGCAGCATGTTTGATTTTGATGCTCTTGTCCAAATAACAAAAAAACTAGATTTTCTAGAAATAGGCAGAGAGGTAAGCTTAGCTATAGTTTTTCATGTACAAACCAGCTCAAATTTAATAGTTTTAGTATGGTTTTTCTTAAAGAATCCGTATATACAGGGTATCATGCATAACATGATGGATCTCACTTCTAGTTTTAGATTAGGTAGTTGATATAACTTCTAGATTAGAATCCATGTTTTAGACACCAGTGATGGGGTAATGTGCATGACACATTTAGATTCTCTTCTATTCAAGTTTAGTATAATACCAAGGCATTCTCAAAATTTGTGTCCCTTAATCAATATATAGGTGGTTGGCATCATTTTAGACTGGATTCCACATAAGCCTATAGCCTAGTTTTGGAGTGGCTTTCATACAAGCCTAATCTCCACCATTTCTAATTTGGCCAAGATTGGCCTAGTTTATAGTACACATTTGGATATCCAAACTACATTTTTAGATTAAAACTTATTCATGGGCTTTAGGAGAAATCTCATATGGCACACATTCATACTGATATCAATTTATAGCTTCACTTCATGGGGCAATGATGGAGCTAAAGGACTAGTTAGCCTTTGTATTCTTGAGCCACCTACTCAAAGGAATTAGACACATAATCCAAACATTGATTAACACACACATGATCCCATAAATTCACTTAGTGGGTGATGATGGAGCCAAAGGGATAGCCTTTGCATTCTTGAGCCATTCGTAGGGAATTGAGCACTCAGCTCTATTCATGATATTACTCTTGGTATAGAACATACCCAACATTACTCAGTATCATCCAACATCACTCAACATCAAAAATAGGTTTTATATTGGTTCACTTACTTAGTGAGGTGTATTCATTCCTTTCTCTTCTTCTCTCTCTTACCCAACTTTTATATATTCTTATTTTAGATATATCATATCTAGTAAGAATCGATCTACTCTTTATTTTCTTTAATAGATTTACACTTCATAGTGTACTTTCTCTATGTACACCCAACATCACACAACTTCATGAGCTTCACCCTTACAGGTAAGTTTAGGTACACTTTCTATTTTTCCTTTATCCTAGTATTTTGCTTTGCTGCATCACTAGAATAAAGGGGGGGATGTAGTCATATAAAATGTGAAAATTGGTAGCTTGAGTGTGGCTTATGACACCTAACCCATAGGTCCCTCTTTCTTGCTCTCACGACCCTTCTAGGTACCTTTTCACTAATTCCTAGTCATTCACAGCCTTATAGATAGTGATTCCACCTCATCTAATATACTTTTCCTATGACAATTCCATCTCCCTAGGTCTTATGCCTTTAGGACAATAGTGCCCAAATTGGATTATAACACTGAACCCTAGGGTATCCCTATCCAACACTCCTATCTAATTACATTTTTAGATCTAATGGTCATTTCCTTCTGATTCCTATCCTTCTTCTTGTTGGCCTAATGTGAATACATTTGACCCATGACTAACAAATTTCTATAAAATCCCATCAAAATTCATTTAGAGGGGGTTGGCAAATATCATAAAGTAAGAAAGAATACAAGCAAGACTACTCAGGCATATTTCCCTATTCTCTACATATAACCATCCAATACAGCTACAAGTACATCCTAATCCTTACACTATTCCCTAACCACATCAAGCACACCCAGTTTTAGCATTTTGCATAAAACACATCAAGTAGGATAGCTACATTTATCTTGATCCCTCTTCAAAGTATTGGTACATAGGTAGTATTCCCACATAATGGGTGTGGATACACATTCAATGCATCTTACACACACTAAGCCCCCTCTTTCTCAAAGTTTGTCAAAGCATCATAGAGTCTAGGGTTTAAAGACTAAATTAGCTCTATAGGGAGTTACACAAACATCCAACATCCAAAATTCATAAGCATGCTCACACAAGGTTAGAAAACAAAACCTAAAAAGCTTAGGTCTCCTAGACAACAATGATAGAAGAGGACTATAACATCAGACCCTAGGGTGTCCTATTTTGGTGCTCTTATCTTTTCATGAAATGAAGGCTAAATCTTGATTTGTGACACTATCCCAATCTTGCATAGTGAATTTTAGACTTTGTCTCAACTGTCTCAGTCTATTTCTAGCTAAGTCTTATTTTCTCCACATATATTACTATTTTTAAAAAGTTTTAAATTGTAATTAAATTATACAAATCAATAGCTTAATTATTTCAAGATTATTTACTAATTTAATTAACTTAGACCCTTAACTAAATTAGGAATAGGACTCCAATATTCCAAAAACAATTAAATCACTTTCCATTAATTACATATCTACCCCAAAGAAATACCTAAGCACAAGTTTCATTATAGATAAAAAATCAATCATATTTATTGGTTTTCCTATAGTTATCATGTCAAAGAGGAGTTTGACAACTGTTCAATCTTACTTTGATAATAGTTACAACCCCTTAGTATATTTTTAGTTCCTATGAAGACCTATTTTACCACTACTAAGCTTTAATGGTCCTCTTTGATGCTAAAATATATGTTCTGGTTTAATCCTAGGCTATCTTTGAACTTGGCTCCATTGTATTTATTTGTCTTAGCTAAAAACTGGCTCATCAACTTTTGTTGAAAATGTCCTGGGCTTGCCCTATATTTATTGGCTACCAAAAACTAACTTGGATCATTGACATATTGACCAATCTCACTTTGTTAGATCCTGCTCATCCAGATGAACACTGATCATAGATCTTCTACCAATTGAATGCATTTATGCCGCTTATCATACATGCATTTTTTCCTTAGATTCACTAACTTCTTTGACTCACGCTCACCATTGGATCTTTCTCATGATTGAACACATGTTGTTGATATAAATAGGCCCATTAACTTGTCAGTCACCACTCACTATTGGATATTGTGTATGATCAAACATGGATCATTGATCTAAATGTTTAATATATAATGCCTATTTCACAAGGCTTTATTTTGACATCTGTGTGAATGTATTTGATGTCTACTTGAATGTATTTGACATTCACATGACCATCACTACATATTTTAATTTTAATGGTCATTTTTTGTGGCTTGAATTTGACATTCACACACTCATCAATTACCATCTTTGGTAATGTCAATGATGTCTACACAACTATCAATCTATGGACCCTGATGGATGATTGATAAGCTTGAACTTTGACACTTGCACGAATGTCACTTTGCTAGATCACATATTCCCTAGCCTATTTTTTTGGGCCTTTTTTTGGGCATTTGTTGTGTGCTTTGTGCCTTAGCTAATTTATCTAAAGGAATTTGTTTGTGGCTCTTTTTCATGAAAAAAATGTTTGGGGAAATTGTCACGAGTTAATTGCTTGAAATAATTAATTTTGACTTATCTTTGCTTTAGATAATTTATTGTGAGATTTTTGTATTGGATACTTTTCCAAAGAAATAACCCTTCAAAACTTATATTTTGGACCACTTTCTCAAAGAATGACCCTTTGAAAAAAGTGTTTGGGACACTTTGCTTGAAAAAGTACCCTTCAAAACTTCTATATCAGACAAAATTGTTTGAGATAATTCAAGTCTTCAGGACTTTTAGTTTGGATAAAATATTCGATAGAATTTATGCCTTTAGGATAATTGTCTTAGAAAATTCCCTAAATAATATTCAACACTTAGATAAAAAATGGTCCTGAAAGATTTGAATTTAGAAAAATAAAAGCCAAAAATAAATTTGCTAAGGACTTTAGCCAAAATAAAGGTTTGTACTTAGATTTTTTGAAATCCTATAGACCTTTATGAACTTATACTTGAAATGTTGCCAAGTTTTTGAAGGCTCAAATGGATTTTATATGTTTTTTTAACTTATCCCTAAATTTTGATCTATTTGGTTTCATGAAACCTGCTTGGACCCTTCATCTTGAAATTGTAGACCTGTGTCTTGAAGATCAATCAGATCACACTTTGATCTTGCTTAAAATATTTCAAAAGATTTGAAAAAAATATATGATATCCGCTTGAGGTCTATCTTCTCCTTGTGACATTGGGTTACTCTTCAATCAAGATCTTACTCTTTCCACTGGACTCTTGGACTAGGTACATTTTGTCATGTAGACTAAATTTGGTTAACATTTTTGGTGACTTGGATAGGTAGCATGCCTATTATGTTTGAGAAATTGAACCATCTGTATGAATCTTGGATAATTCATAATAGATAATACATTTTTTCTATGATTTTAATAAACCTTTTGATTGAAAAGACAAAAGATTCCAACAAATAGGAAAAAAAACAAACTTGAAAGGGAGATTAACCTAAAAAATAAAGGAAGATAACTACTAAAAAACTATGCAAAAAAAATCACTTATTTGGGAAAAAAGAAATAAAAATAATGTGTTAATAAAAAATTTAGAGAAAAAAATCAAACTAACTATGTAAAGGGGACTTAACTTCCTCAATAGCAATGCTTTAGATGTATCCCATTGACTGGGATAGAAAGCTCTTCACCATTCATCCTTGTGAGCTAGAAAGCATTATGGGACTTGAAGCTAGAGATTGTGTATGGACCACTCCAAAGAGAATAAAATTTTGTGTGCTTTCCTATATTAGCTCTATCTTTATCCCACTCGAGTACCAAATATCATTCTTAAAAACTTCTTGAAAAGTTCTTTTGTCAAACGATCTCTTTACCATTGCTTGATGGGCCTCCATGGCCAACATTGATTAATGCCTTGTCTCCTCTATCTCTATGAGCTTAGCATATACTTTTTCCATTAGCTCATTATCCAAAAGATCAAGTTGATGCATTAATTCCAAAGTAGGGAATTCAATAGAAATAGGCATTCTTGCTTCCTTACCATATACTAGCTTATATGGAGAATTGATAATTGACCTCTTATAGGTGATCCTATCAACCCATAGAGATAACTTCAATTTGAGATCCCATGATATTTGATTAGCTTCAATAGTCTTCCTAATGATCTTCAATAAATTCTTATTAGTGGACTTAGCAAGCCCATTGCCTTGTAGATAATAGTTTGATGAGGTACTGAGGAAAATATTATATTGAACTACCCACTAGATGATCTTAGAACCTACAAAATCCATAGCATTATTAGAAATTATAGTTTAAGGGACCCCAAATATGGTATGTAAATCTTCATAGAAGTCTAAAACATTTGTTTCATTAGCTTCTTTTAATGCCACTACCTTTGTTCATCTGGTAAAATAATCTATGGTAGTTAGGATCAACTTATGACCTGAGCTTAAAGGGGGAGTAATAAGAATAATAAAGTCCAATCCCCATTAGACAAAGGGTTTATTTACTAAATTTGTTAGAGAGGTAAGGCTGCAAGCTTCACCTTTTTAATAAATATGGCACAATGTCTACATTTCCTGACCTATGTATGATAATCACCAAATAAACTTGGCTAATAATTCCCACCTCTCATAATCTTTTGAGATGTGATCCTTGCTGAATAATGTCCTCCACCATGTCCATAATTAAATTGATCAAGTAAATTCAATGTTTGACTTGGTTCTATGTGTCTTAGCTGTATGTCATTGATATCCTTTTTGAACAATACATTATCAACAAGAAGAAAAGGAATTGACTACAATATAAAATATCTCCTCTTTGAAGGGGTTAGATAAGAAGGATAAATACCATCCTATAAATATCTTACCATATCTTGAAACCAACTAGAAGATGAGGTCTAATTAGTTGTAACTTCATCATTTGACACCATAACTAGTTCATTAGACTCCTGTAAGTCTTGGGCTACATGTTCACAAAGTCCTTTGCCTCTAACCAACTTTATGACTTTAATATCAACATCATATTCCATTGCCTTGTTTATCCAACCAACTCACTTGTCATTTATATCTTTGTTTATAAGAAAATCTTTGACACTTGGATGTGCAACCATCAAATGTATCTTATTATTGGACATCAAATACCTAAACTTTTTAAGAGACCTTATGACTAAAAGTACATGTTTCTCAACAAAAGAATACCTTGTCTCATATTCTTCTAAGCCTTGATTGAAGAAGGCTATTGTATATTATAAAGTCTCTTTATTATACTACATGAGAATAACTAAAATTGTGTTAATATTAACATAAGTGTATAAGAAAAAATCCTTTGTAAAGTTAGGGTTCATGAGTGTAGGAACATTGCCTATAACTTTCTTGATCTCTTCAAAACTTCTTACTCATTCTTTGAACCAATTGAAACTCTAAATCCTCTTTAACATGGATATGGGTGTCTTAGATAAATTGGAAAAATTTAAGATGTATCTCTTTATGAAATTGATCTTGCCTAAAAATCTTTGCAAGGATTTCTTATGCTTAGGCAATGAAATTTCAAAAATTGATTATATCCTATGAGGAACGATGCTTGTACCATTTTTTGAAATTACATGTTCAAGAATCCTACCTTCATGAATAGAGAAAACACACTTTTTTGGATTCAAAGACAATCCAAATTCCTTGTACCTTTCAAACACTTGTCTGAGATGAATCATATGCTCATTTGTATTATTAGAGAATATTGTTATGTCATCCAAATAAACAAGAATAAACTTGTTGAGGGGACCCTAAAATTCCATGTCTATAGACTTTTGAAAAGTGGCTCCAATATTGGATAAACCAAAAGGCATCTTTCTTTATGCAAATATTCCCCACTTTGTGGTGAAGGCTATTTTGAATTGGTCTTCTTCTTTGACCAAAATCTGGCTATATCCACTATAGATATCTAATAAAGATAACCTTTCTAAACCTGCAACTAGTTGTAAAATCTATTCTATTGATGGCAATGGGTGGTGGTATTTAAGAGAGGCCTTGTTCATGTCATGGAAGTGAACACATAGCCTTATTTTACCATTATTTTTATGTACTAGAACAAGATTTGCCACAGAAGTTGAGTACTTAATTAGAAATATTATAGCTAACTTAATGAGCTTATGCAACTCAACTGTCATCAAAGGTTTAATCTTTGGGTTAATTAGCCTTTGTCTTTATTTGAATGGACTAGTATCATCTTCTAATTAAATGGTATGTTGAGATAGACTTGGATCAAATCCTTTGAGGTCACTATACTTCCATTCAAAGACATCTATAAAACTTGAACATAGCTCAATAAAAGTTTCTTTCTCTGAAGATGTACAAACTTTGCCCAAATTTAAAGTCCTTTCAATGGTAATATATACATTTATATAATGTTCTTTCTTGATTGATAAATAAAAATTTTATTTTCTCAATTTATCATCTCTGATGAATATGTTTTCAAGGGTGACCAATGCTTTAGGCAACTTGTTTGTCTTTAATTGCACAATTTGGTCATCATACTGCTACAAATGCTTATCTTGGTTCCTTGAGGAGAACTCAACTTCCTCTTGTAATAATCTATCAATTTGAATATCATTGTCAAATACTTTCTAATTTTCATGGTTATCTAGGACAAAAGGTTTCACAACTACCTTGATGTGTGATTGAACTTTTTCATTTTTTAGGCCATTTAGGATACTGAATTATGATCTACTAGTAGCCAGCCTATTTACATGCTTTTTCTTATTTCTTGATATGACTTGAATATTAAAATATTTAAAGTCTTTAACTAGGTACCATACTCTATGATTATAAAACCTAAGTTGTGGGTTCTTACATATATTAAATCCCCTTACTTGGTGAACTACTAGTTCACTATCTCCAAAGACTTGTAAGAAATTGACCTTCATGTTTCTTTCCCATTGCAAACCATGCACTAGTGCTTCATACTCAGTAACATTGTTGGAAACAACAAATCAAAACTTGAGAGAAGAGAAATAACTTTGATTATCTGGAGAAATTAAGATCATTCCAACTTTAGTGCCATGTTTATTCCTAGATCCATCAAAATATATTTGCCACAGTCCATCACTAGGTTGATCATCTTTCATCAATGTTGGAATTGGTGAATCATTTTCATGAAGATAATAGATACTAAGTAACTCTTCTTCAATTAACCTATAGGGATCATGTCTATGAAAATCATAATCCCGTTCATCAAGGAAAATATCTAGGACTCCATCTAGAGGTGATTCAGATTCCACCTCACTATTTTTTAGTACCTTGTTTGAGATAACACAATTAGTATTCACCATACTTGGCATTTATGGATCCAAATGAATTTTGTAATAGGTTTAGAATGTATTATCACTTTAGTACCATACTTGGTCCTAAACATTAAATAGGTCTAATCAGCTGATAAACATCCTCCAATATTTGAAGTAAAGTCTCTTAACAGGCACAAGGAACAATAGAGAGGCAAGTCCACTACAACTACATCTTGTAGAAAAATAACATTAGGGAAAGCATGTAATGTCAATTTTATATATTTGATTATGAATACTATCTTTTTTGGTGACCCATATAATTACAATACTCCTTTGGTATTTGGCTCATAGATAATACCAAGCTTGTCTATAATTTATTTGGACATGACATGCTACTAGCTCCACTATCTACCTTACAATTATCGACTAAACAGTCATCTAATATCAAAGAGAGATAAAAGGGGGGGGGCTTATTATATTTGACATTGGATTTATCCACCTTTGTCATGTTATGTACCTGATGATCAGGTTGCTTGATTTATTGGTTTGAATTGGCCAAGACAACTCCTTATTTTTCAACTGGTTCTTCAGATACCTTAAGATCTAAAAACTCTTGAATAAGCATGTTCTTTTGTCTTGGAATAACAAGGGAATCCCAGATGATAATTCTAACATTTGATTTATTTATTTGTTCTATTATGCTAAATATGCTCCACTAACCTTTGGGTGCAAGTTTGGAGCCACTCATTGTTCTCTAGTTAGGTCATTTAAGGAATCTTCACTATCTCTATATTCTGAATCTTCTGTACTATAGTGTTTCTATTCAATTTTTTTTTTCAATTTCAAATGATTAAGAAACTAAAGAGAGAATGGTCAAGGCTTGTGTACCTGGATAAAGTCTGCGCACCGTAATCTAGATGCTGTGAGTACTCCTCTTTGGCTGTGGAGGAATGACACCTGTAAAAGAAAAGAATCTTGGATAAAAGAAGATGTTAAATAGACAAATGGTGAGTTGTCAAGCGAAAGCTTGATCCCAGAAGTATGAAAACTTCCTTAAGGGATATAAACCCACTAATCAACAGAAAGAAATGTTTGATAAATAGCTGAATAATGAAGAACTAAAATGATAAAGAAATGGAATGAAAAAGAGAAGTAAAGACTTACTTGAAAGAAGCTGTTGGATTGATAACAGTCACCGGCGTCGATAAGCCTACCGGCATCGGTTGGTCAAGGTGTCGACGTCGGTTAATATGCCAACGTCGGTTGGGGTAGTGACCGGTGTCGGTCTGGGCAAAGGCCTTTTTGGACGAAGTTTGGCTAAGTCTGTAGTCTGTGGACAGAGTTTGGTCAGGGTCTGGGTTTATTTGAATAGTCTGTGGACAGAGTCTGATCAGGGTTTTGGTCTGTGGACAAAGTTTTGGGCTTGGTTGAATGATCAGAGGTCTGAGTCTGAGAATCTGGTTAAATGGGCAGAATGTATGATCCGAGAGAGGACGAGAGAAATAGGGAGGTGGACAAATCAAGATTCGGGTCTGGGTTGATTAACAGTCTAGTCTAGGGAGATATTGCTTGAAAGAAATAACTGAAAAGAGAATAAGAACACAGATAATATACTTACCTATGCCTTGTGGAAGGTGTGCTACCGATGATTCCCGTACCTGCTGTTGATGTAGCTTGTATGGAGAACCTATTGCTGAGGGAGAATCTTGAAGCTGTTGCTGCACCTGAGGGAGAGAATGGGAGGTTTGATTGAGAGATTTCACAGATTGATGGATAGTCCAAGACTAGGATTCCTGATTCGCTTTTTAGAGATTTTTTGTTTTTTGATTCAGATCCTCAAAAGAGTTTGAAAAACTGGTTAAGTATAACTGACGTCGGCGATTCCACCGGCGTCGGTCGACACTTGGCCGACATCGGCGGGGTTAGAACGGGCAAAAAGAGCCACCAAGCCCATTTTTCTTCTGCCAAGTGCATTATCTGTTGGAGAATGCCGAGGGTTGTGCTAAATACGCACGAGAGTTTGTTAGGAGGTTAGAAGAATTAGGAATAGATCTTGAGTGAGTCATAGGAGGAGAATTAGTCCAAGGTGAGGTGTCCCAGGTGAGGTGTCATGGGTGAGATGTCCAAGGAAGGAGGTTAATTCAAAATAAATTAATTATTTTAATTATTAGGAATGGGTTAGGGGAGAAAGTGACCAAGGGTTAGACACTTTTTAGGTGTCTACATTTGCCCCTTTTTGTCTTGTTGGTTGCTCTAAACAAACTGCAAGACAAAAATAGGAGTCAGTTGCCCCAGGTATGGGATAAAGTTGATTTCGTAGACAAGAATATGTGAGAGTTCGTTGCCTGATTATGGATGAGGTATCCCCCCTCAAAGCAGGAGTCAAGAGAAGGGAACCTGGAATCGGGTGCTGATTTGACAAAGAGTGGATGAGAAAAGAGGAAAGATAGGATGAGAATGCTGCAAAAGTTGTGATTGTGAGTACATCACTTCACAAGGATGGTCAAGTCAAATTGTCACAGGTCAAAGGTTGAGGAGTGCCAAAATTAAAAGAACCGGGCCCCAACATTAGTCGTAGCTGATCAAGTTATTCAATCGAGGCTGAAGCTCCAATGGTCGACGTGTTCCAGGTATCCTAGGCTTAGGAAGTGCTCCTGAAAACACGAAAAAGTCACAAGTAGTGTGGATCAACTGGCTTGCGATCCTATACTTGTGAAGGTCAAAAGTGTGCGCACAATTTTGCTAACCAGTCGTGAGGTAGCATACATGCAAAAAACAACCAAGGCAAAGTCGCTTTGGAAGTAGTCGCGGTTTAGGAGATGGGCATGATCTCCAATGTCTAGAGGTCGATGGATGGATGCAAAAGTGATCCAAATGTGCCCCAAGGGGCCAAAATGACATGGTCTAAAGGACTGACTGATTAGGGACATGATTTTGGTCATTTGAGAAGAGGTTTGAAGTTTTTAAGTCCATCAACATCGGTTATATAACTGATGTCGGTGTCCAAAATAGACCGACATCGACAGAAATTGGTCGACGTCGACAGATTAGGGTACGCCGATGTCGATGTCAGCGGCCTACCAAATCTGACAAAATTAGATTGGCAGCCCACCAAAAGTCATTTGTGACATTTGCGTGATAGAGAAAAAAAATTGTCTAGAGTTTAGTGATTGAAAGTGACCCAGAGCTTACCAAGGAGTGGTGTGAGATGGCAGAGGAGCATTGGTGAACAGAAGAAGTTGATTGGACACTGCAGGGATGCATGTGGGCCAATAGGAGCATGCAAAGCCATTGGGATAGAAGAGATGGTAGAGGGGAGTAGAGGACCCGCGGGAGGTCCACCACTAGTGGCACCCATTGTGCCACCACGCTGGCGATGCCGGGATGAGGTAGGAGAGTCTTTGAACTTCAATTTGATTGATTTTGGTTTTGAATTTTTTTTTTGAAATTTTTGTTGTTTTAGACATAAATTAAGGGGGAGAGTAGCTAGGAAGGTGGGTAGGTTGTCTAGGAGAGCTTAGGAGTCATTTAGGAGGGTTTTGGGGGGTATAAGGGGTTAAATTGGGGAAGCCCTAAAAATTAGGGCTCACCCCATTCGGCCCTAGGGCCGAACCAATCACCGATGTTAGTGACCCTGCCAGCATCAGCCGACCAACTATCAGCGTCAGTCACTGACCTATCGACGTCGATCACTAAGTGACTGACGTCGATTAGGTAAGTGCCGTCGCTGGCAAGCTAATCGATGTCGATGGCTGCCTGGTCAGAAATGGTTCTGAAAAATGGTCAAGTTGAGAGGTTGAAGCTATGCCAAGGGCTTCCTGGGTGTCGGGTTAGGTATAGATAGTCAGAATAGTTGGTAAAATAGGAAAAGTAGGAACAATGTTAACATGAAAGTGTCTATGGATAGATGCAGGTGAGGCAGACCCTGATACTGTGGGATCACCTCCTGACCTTGCTGATGTGGATGCACAGAGGCGTGTCCGTCAAAGAGTGGGCGCAGATGAGCGCAATCAGACTAGGCGGGCTGAGACGCTACTATAGAGTGGTGAGGGACGTGAGCCTCATGGTGGCTTTGATCGAGCGGTGGGACCATGCCACCAACACCTTCCACCTGCCTATGAGCGAGATGACGGTCACGGTTGAGGACGTGTACTAGATTTTGCGGCTACCGGTGCATGGAGCAGACTTGTATGCGTGCTTGAGAGAGGTGCATGACATCCATATGGTTACGCTATTTGGAGAGCATGCCGTGGAGATGAGCTACCACTCAGCGAGTTTTGCATATGAGCTATTGTACGTGGCAGATGAGGACACACATCGGCTGGCCATTCTGATGATGATCGGCATCACAGTGTATGCGTTACTGGATGCAGAGGGCGGTAGGTTTTCAGTTGCTATGACTAGAGTTTTGCTAGAGATGATAGAGTAGCAGACAGTGTTCACTTGGGCACCAGTATTTTTGGCCCAAGTATACAGAGAGCTGTGGGGTATCAGCCGGTGGTAGCGGTACAATCTATGTGTGGGCCACCTGCTACATTACTGGGCCTATGAGCATATAGTGGTTACCCATCCTCTCGGCCTCCCAGTGGTGATTCAAGCCGACTTCAGAGTTGGATTCAGGTGATGGCACGAGGTTATGGCACAGACACGGGTGGATGGAGTGGTCAGAGATATTGACCACTATAGAGGGGTACTGGAGGCCATGATTCCTGTAGACATCGTCTGGAGACCATACTTGGTCTATCTAGCATTCAGAGACCAGGGAGAGAAGCTGGTTGGTGTGTAAAGCAGGCAATGGATCAGAGGAAAACGAGTCGGTGAGCTTGAGAGGATTCTAGCTGAGAGAGTACGGTGCCAGTACGGGCTGCTATAGGATGTACCTCCCGCCTTCCCACAGTACAGGCAGGATGACATAGAGGCACCGCTTCCACTGCCAGAGGAGACAAAGGAGCCCAATTTTGAGGAGTTGCCGATAGGACCTGGGATAGCTAGCCTAGGTTACACAAAGGCCTACATGACATGGTGGGCAGGGTAGTATCGAGGCATACAGGTAGGTCCCCAGCTAGATCTACAGGCTGTCATGAGGGAGCGGGATATAGCCTGCAAGGAGAGGGACACTACATGGGAGGAGAGAGACACGGCTCAGGCCCAGGTCTTAGTTTTGTAGGGGCAGCTAGCTAAGGTTACAGGGTAGCTGACTGAGATGACAGGTCAGGTGGTAGCGTTGACAGTGTAGGCCACTTTTTTATAGGGATAGCTGGCTGCAGCCCAGGCATAGGCAGTGGCAGGGCAGAGTTTTGGAGGGCAAGGCCCATGGCAGCAGCCATCTCAGTAGCTAGCATTTTCACAGGGGGTGGGACCGTCGGTATCAGTGCACTGAGGTCAGGCATAGCCACAGGGGTCTGGATAGGCCACATGAGTAGGGCAGATGGGTCCACCACAGACTATATCTATGGTTAGATACACTGATGCGTTGGACGAGATTGCGTATTATGAGAGGGCTATCAGGGGGTTCCCTCAGATACAGTGATAATCAGAGATGAGGATGGAGCAGAGCCGACAGAGATCAATGTCACGAGCGATGGCTTTATGGTCGCGCAGACGACAGAGATCAGAGGGAGGAGAGGATACAGCCTCTTCTCGGCCACTGCCACCACCACCACAGCCACAACCTTGAGGGCAGCCCTAGAGTTGTATTATTTTTGATGTATATATCGGCCTGCGAGTTGAAGATGAGAGATGTATGATGAGAGAGAGAGAGACATAGATTGTGTCTTTTTGTATAAAACTTATTTTTGATATATATATGATGAGATTTTGGCTATTGATGTGTTATGGAGATGTTATAGATGTTTAATGTGTTTCATGATGCATGTGTTGATACGATATTTATGATGATTATGATGATTATGTTATGATGTTTATGTTTGATGAAAATGAATGTGATGATGACAATGTTTATGAAATGGTTATATGATGATGACTTTAGATTAGATGATGATAGATTATATGATGATGACTTTAGATTAGATGATGATAGATGTGATATTGAATGTTTAACTTGTGGATTATATGATGTGAATGTTTAATGAGTTATGATGGATGAATTTTATGACTAATGACTTATGTTGTGATAATAAAAATGAGATTATACTAATGATTATGTGAATATGTTATTGACTGTGTTATGATTGACAAGTGACGAGAGAAGGAGATGAAAGAAAGTGATGAAGAAAGTGGCCGAGCTAACCCCAGAAGACCCCATGTCAACTGAGTGCTGCCTACATAGCCCTTGTTGTTAGGGCCTTAGGCCAATGTAGTTCTCCCAAGAAGGTAGGAAAAAGATTGAAGTGGTTGATATAGCATTTCCCATATGTCCGAGGGTACATGCGTGAAATGATAAGGAGAAGATGATGCTACAGCCTTTTCCAAATGGTGTATTCTGTAACATAGGTCGGGGTTTTTCATTCCTAGCAACTATCCATATTCGTGATGGATGTTTGCTAAAAATGAATTGAGGTCTATTTATGCTTCAGCAAGTATTGGTTTATGCTTGACATAAATTGTGTCAGGTTGATAGTTTCCATATGTATTGTTGTCTATGGAAACTAGAATGATTAGGCTTATGTGAATGGTTTAAAAAGAGTCAAATTAAGTCGTTTTGACAAATGATGTGAGTGAATGTGACCAGAGTATAGGCAGAAAGTAAAAGGCATAAGTGCCCTTTTATTGACAAGGACCAGAAAGACAACATAGACAGGGGTTGTTAGAACAAAAAGCCCCATTTATGCTTTGCATCATTGACCATAGTTATGTTAGAGCGGTAATCGAATCCCTTTTGACATTAAAGTGAGCTCGAAGTCCCTTGAATAGGTGATAGGATAGGAGGAAAAGGGTAACCCATTTTTAGAGTATGAATAACTTTGCCCCTTTTTATAGGAGACCCTGAGACAACTACAAAGTCAAGTCCATGACCCAGGTTTTTTTTTTTTGAGAGAGCAGACTGATCAATGCGGGAAGTTTTTATAAAGATGTCATTTGTTTGGTGGTCATTTGTGAAGCTGATCGATGCGAGAAGCTTCTAAGAAAATGCTGTTTGTAGCAAGATTTAGGCATAGCCATCCTTCAAGGGAGTGGTCTATACTTTTCTTTATAGATTTAAGGGCTTTTAAATAGCTGTCCTTCAAGGGAGCAGTCTATTAGTTACAGCAACGATAGTGCAGCTGTCCTTCAAGGGAGCAGTCTGCTTTTTGATGTGATTTTGTGACTTTGGATATTTTGACATCAATTTATATTTTTGACAGAATATTGAGTCATGGACAAGACTTATAGAAGATCAAGGGCTCCCTTTTATTAGGATGAAGCATCCATACATCATAAAAGGGTTGTAGAGGAGTTTGTTAAGGGAAAAAGGGTGAAATGAATTGAGGATTTAAAGGACAAGGATTGCTCAAGGGACGAGCTCAAGTTAAATGTCAAGTGGATGAGTACTCGACTAATAGTAGAATGGTCGTAGATGCAAAGCATTAAGAGGTTTAGGTTCTGGTCGGCCTTCAAGAGAAGATAGACGATAAGTCCCTGATCTATATTTGTGCATGATGATATAAGGTCCGAGCCAATTAGGAGCAAATTTACCTTGTTTACTCTGTTCCATATTGGTCACATGTTGGTTCTCTTTGAGGACGAGGTCTCTGATATTGAAATCTCGTTCTCTCAGAGTTTTATTATAGGCACGCTTGATGCGATTTTGATAGACATGGAGATGATTGAGGGCAGCGAGATGACGCTCGTCGAGTAACTCAAGTTGAGCTAATCGATCTTGACAAAAGTCATCATTAGAAAGAATGTCATGGAGTGAAATACAAAGAGACAGGATTTGTACTTCGAGAGGTAAGATAGCCTCTGATCTGTACACTAGAGAAAAAGGAGTAGCACTCGTAGAGGTTCGGATGCTAGTGCGGTAGGCCCACAAAGTGAAGGGTATTTGAACGTGCCAATCCCTTCAAGTGTCGTTGACCACCTTCATGAGAATTTTGGTTAGGATTTTATTAGAAGCCTCGGCTTGCCCATTTGCTTGTGGGTAGTAAGGCGAAAAAAAGTTGAGTTTGATGCCGAAAGAGTCACAGAGTTTTTGGACGGTCTTGTTTTTAAAGGACTTGCCATTGTCGGTGATGATTTTGTGAGGTACACTGAAACGATCGATGATGTGGGTGTTGATGAAGTCGATAATCTTGTTGGCTTTTGTGGAGACAAGAGGGATAGCTTCCACCCACTTGGTGAAATACTCGGTGGTGGTGATGATGGATTGATGACGAAGAGAAGAATGAGGGTTAATCTCACCGATGAGATCTAAGCCCCATTGTGAAAAAGGCCAGAAATCTTGAGCAACTTATAAGGCATGACTAGGGAGATGAAGCAAGTTAGCATGCTGCTGACACTTGATGCAACACTGAACATAATCGCTACAGTCTTGATGAAGAGTGGGCCAATAATAACCCAGGCGAAGGATGCGCTTGGCAACTGAGTTACCATTGAAGTGTCCACCACAAATCCTGTCATGGGCTTGTTTGACAGCATGAGAAGCTTCAGTGGAGTTTAAATAGTGAAGAAGAAGGCTGTCAAAACCTCTTTTATAGAGAAGGCCTCCTAGCATGGTATACCAAGCGGTGCGCTTGATAAAAGCCTGTCGCGCATTGCTAGAGAGGTTGGGAGGAATGAGAGAATGAGTCAAGTAGTCCTCAAGTTGTTTATACCAAACATCTTGTGAACTAGAGTCTATGGTGTGGATGAGATTGATGTTAGTGGAAATGTATGAAGGTAATGGCACATGATGTACCATGACATAAATTCTTGATGAGGACGATGATGAAGAAGGAATATGAGAGGCAAGGGAAGCCATGGTGTCAGCAAACTTATTCGTCGATCGAGGAACAGTCTGCAATAAGTGATGGTCGAAAGATGCTAGAAGAGTGTCAACACGGTGCTTATACCTTTGTAATATTTCATTTGTACAAAGATATGAACCATTGATTTGATTGATGACAAGTTGTGAGTCACCAAAGATGTTGATGGTCTTGATGTTTAAAGAAAGGGCGGTTTGAAGTCCCAAAATTAAGGCTTCATATTCGGCCATATTATTGGTACATTCAAAGTCAAGTTTGAAAGACAGGGGCATGGGTTCCCCTTCATATAGAATGAGGATGACCCCCGCACCCCCACCGAGTTGACATTTAGAGCCATCGAAGAACATCATCATTTGGTAGAATGTGTCATCAGTCGAGAGGGTGGCGATAGATTCATCAAGAAACTCGCACTGAGAAGGTTGTTTGTCAGGGAGAGGGGCATCTGCTAGTTGGTCAGCGATTGTTTGCCCTTTGATAGATTTTTGCTGGACAAATTCTAAGTCAAATTCAGCAAGAAGCATGAGCCAACGAGCCATACGCTGGTTTTGATAAGGTTTGGAATGCATGTATTTGAGGGGATCAGTGTGGGTGACGACAAAGGTTTTGTGATTGAGAAGATAGTGACAGAGCTTGGTAGTGGCAAAGACTAATGCCAAACAGAGTTTCTCAGTATGAGTATATCGAGTTTCATAGTCGATAAGTGTTCGACTTATGTAATAGACTGCTTGCTCACGGTGTTGCTCGTCTCGATGCGCGATCATGGCACCTAACGAATGATTGGTTATGGAGATGTAGAGGTAAAAGGGTTGGTCATCTTTTGGTGGAATAAGGACTGGTGGAGAGACCAAATAGCATTTGAGGGCTTCAAAAGCCTCTTGGCAATCCTTATCCCATTTAAAGGAGACGTCTTTCTTGAGGAGGTGATGAAAGGGCTGACAACAGTCAGAAAGATATGAAATGAAGTGGCGGATGGATTGGAGCTTTCCTTGTAGGCTGCGGAGTTGCTTGAGGTTAGTTGGAGGTGGCATTTTGAGGATAGCACAGATTTTGGCAGGATCTATCTTGATGCCATGAAAAAAAACAATGAATCCCAAGAGCTTTCCTGAGAGGACCCCAAAGACACATTTCTTAGGGTTAAGACAGACTTGGTAATGAAGAAGGTGAGAGAAAATGATTTTGAGGATAGTCAAATGGTCGCGACGAAGCTTAGATTTTCCAAGCAGGTCATCGACATAGTCCTCCATGATTTTATGGAGGAGATCATGAAAGATATAAGTCATGGCATGCTGATATGTAGCGCCTGCATTTTTCAGACCAAAAGGCATGACTCGATAGCAGAAAGTTCCCCAAGGGGTAATGAAGGTGGTTTTGTGCTGATCTTCTGGCGTAATCAAGATTTGGTTGTATCCTGAAAATCTGTCCATGAGTGATAACATCTCATGGCTAGTCATAAGATCAACAAGTTGGTCAATGTTTGGAAGAGGAAAGTCGTCTTTGGGATAGGCCAGGTTAACGTCACCATAGTCTGTGTAGATCTGGATCCCCCCAGTCACCTTGGTGACAGGAATGATGTTAGAGACCCACTGCAAATAATCGATGGGTTGGATGAAGGAGACTGAAAGAAGGCGTTGAAGCTCTTCTTTGACAAGAAGTGCAACTCGAGGATGCATTTTGCAAAGCTTTTGCCTAACAGGCTTAGCCTCTGGGTTTGTGACAATGTTATGAGTGGCAATGTTAGGGTTGATGCCAGGCATGTCAGCGTAGGTCTAGGCAAAGGCTTTATGATTGTCAGAGATAAATGTGGTATAGTCGACCTGCTCTTGAGTGTCTAAAGATTGACCAATATTTAAGACTTGAGGAACATCAGAAGATGAAAGGTTAATGTCGATGGTTGATTCATTTAACATAACCTGTGTTTCAGAAGGAAGGGAGTGCTGAATGAAAGAATCGTCAGCATCCATATATGTAAGAATGGCATCGTCATCTATGCAGTGGACTATGTTGATGGTTGCCGATTCATCATCTATCATGCTGGGATAAATGAGAGGGAGAGACATGGGAACCCCGTTGAGTTGATAGGTTAGGGGTTCCAAGCGGATGGTGTTTATGCAAAAAAAAACTAGGAGGGATGGAAACCACTGACTCCGTAGGTGAGGAAGGAAGAATAGGCGAGTCTAGAAGAAATTGGTCGATGTCTAGTTTAGGGGAAAGGTCTGTGGAAGCCTCAGTGGGTTCTTGGAAACCCAGTCCATACCGTTTCTTTGCATTATCGTCATTGGGTGTTTCGATAGGCTGATGGGAGGCTTGTTTGTAACATCCAAAGCCAAAACCCTTCCATGCACACCTATAAAGATAGTTATGTGCAAAGGTGGGATTGCTAAGAAAGGAGAAATCTGATGTGAAGATTTGAGGCGAGGAGGAAGGATTTGATTTAGTAGGGGCTTGATCTAGTCCCCCATAGACGAGATTGGTGTGAAGGCTAGGAGGACCATAAGGAATGACCATCCCGATCCGACAGTCATAGTTTGGGTTTTGATGAAGTTGTCCATACTCTTGAGGAGTTTGGAACATGTTTAGAGTAAGGAGACGATATTCTCCTAGTGAAAGTCTTTGGAAGATGTCGTCCATGGGGTCCTTGGTTGGTAATTGAGAAGAGGATGTGGTGGCAACCGCTGTTTGTGCATTAGTTGATGCTTCTACGGATGGAGATGATGTTCAGGTTGATGCCTTGAGTGGGATAAGAACGTCGTTTGGGCTATAGGTCGTGTTAAAAGTCTTAAATGGGGATGGGTCGACGGGAATGACATGGACTTGTTTGTCGTGTTCAAATTTGACACAACGGTGAAGTGTTGAAGGGACACAAGTCATGGCGCAGATCTAAGGTTGCCCTAGAAGGATGTTGTATTGGAACTCTCCCTCGATGATGTAGAAGAGCTCCAAGATTGTGCG
The DNA here is from genome assembly GCA_037957365.1 of Torreya grandis. NCBI lineage: Eukaryota > Viridiplantae > Streptophyta > Pinopsida > Cupressales > Taxaceae > Torreya > Torreya grandis. The sequence goes on along the minus strand of JARHVA010000775.1, from coordinate 3,725,629 downwards.
TGGACCGACGCAGATGTGGAGGACAACAGTGCCGATAGTGTTAGCGGTTGTGTCATTAAATGATCTAAAGATTGCGTCAGTTTTTGATATGCAATTCTTTGGAAGGGCCAATTGGTCGAAGGTGTGAGAGGAAATGATATTAATGCTAACGCCCCCATCAATCATAACTCATTTAATACGGGTTTGATCAACGTAGGCTGTGATGAAAAGGGTGGCATCCTGATCTTCCTCGGTAGAGGTTGGAATCTCAGAATTACTGAAAGTGATGGAGGTGATGGGGGATAAAGAATGGACTAAGGCAGCAAGTGGTTGAGGGTCTTCAGGTTGAACCTTAGCTGCCTGTAGGGCTTTGATTAGAGCCTGGCGATGTTGGGGGGAACTTTGAATAAGGTCATATAGGGTCATCTTCACAGGCGTTTGGTGAAGTTGTTTTATCATAGATTTTGTGATTGCCTCTGAAGAAGTGGGTTGGGACGCACCTAAGATGGAAATCTTGGGTTTTGGTGGTTGAGGTGCTTGGAAAAAAGGACAGGTCCAAGGGATAGCGGCTTTTTCTTTCACCTTGTCCTTCTGTGACCTAGTGGTTACATGAATGGCATTGATTTCAAAGATAGTAGGTGAAGATGGGGTTATGGTCTGTTGGTGAGACATTGATGTGGTTGATGAGGTTGGATGGGAAGGTGACGAGGGTTGGTCAAGAGTATCTTCAAGGAGAAGAGTGTCTTTCTCTATAAAGCGACGAACGACTGCCTTGAGGGCACAACAAGTCTCGGTATCGTGTCCTGGTGTGCGATGGTATAAACAAATCTTTGTATCATCGAACCAAGACGGTTTTGACCCGAGGGGTTAGAATGGCTTGATGGAAGGAAGGGTAATGCTAGAAGTTTGCAAAAGTTGGCGTATTATTAAAGCGTATGAACCTTCTAAGGGGTCCACGCTTGTTGATGCATGACGTGCTGGTGACTTTTGCTTGGGGGATGTTGAAGAAGGTTTTCGTACCACCTTTTGGGTTGGTGGTGCGATGACAGGTGAAGATGGCACTTTCTTTGTGAGAGGTGCTGAATTTTTTAGAGGGGGTTGACTTGTTGTTGGTGAAGGAAGTAATGGAGGCAAATTGTGTTGGTTAAGAGTCAGAGTAGGAAGCACGTCGATTAAGGTAGAAGGATGAGGACCTAAGATGGATGGTAAAGTTGACGGTGGAGGAGGGGTTCATCTTTGTGGTTTGGCAGTCTTCTTTGACTTGGTTGGAAGACTACTTTTGGTCAAGGTTTGGTTCAAGTCCACCTTCACTTGCGGGTGAGTGAGGGTAGAGAGAGGACGAATGCCAAGCGGCTTGATTGGTTTGGATTGGGTAGATGCGGGTTTAGAAGTGGGGATTTGGTCTTTGTTTGGAGTCTTGGACAATTCTACCTTGGGAGGATTGGCAGTATGAGATGAAAGGGCACGAGAATGTTGAAAAACTTTAAGATGTTCCCATAATCCCCGATGCTCCACTTTCCTTGAAGGGAGAAGTTCTAATTTCTCCAGTAATTAGGAAAATGGTTGGGAGGATGTTGGATGAGGTTCAGATCCTTGAGAAGATGTGCTAGGTGTGGTAATAGTCTCAGACCCAAGGTGTGTGGGAGTTATAGCTGGATTGTCGTTGGTTGAGGAAGATGGAGAGTCAGGTTCTTCTCTTGGTGGAGAAGGAACGGGAGAGTGTGACTCCTCGAGTGGGTAAAGGGCAGGAATTATGGTGCCCTCCACTTGTGGTCGAGGAGTAGGTAAGGTCAGGTCCTCCATAGGTAGAAGAAAAGAGGATGGTGAAACCGGTGGCGCCAGTAAGGTTGAGGCGTCCTCCAGGATGAGAGAGGTTGATGGAGAACTGACCGGGGAAAGAGGTTCATCCATACGTGATGGACTGGTAGATGATTTAACCTCTTGAGATTGGTTGGGATGAAAGGTGAGACCGTATTGACTGTTTGAATATCATGTTCAGGCATGTTGTCAATTAAGGTCTGGACATTATTTTGGGTTGGTGGATGGTTGGGGAATGGTTGCTTGAATATGTCAATGCCCTGGTTTGGAGGTGCATTAGGATTATCTAGAACGAGCTCCCTCTTTTCAAGCATGTCTTAGACTATGTTTTTGAAGGTTTTATAGTTTCCTGTGTCATGACCTTTGACACGGTGGAAATTACAGAAGTCATTTTCCCTATACCATGCAGGGATGGCGTGTGAGGGATCGAATTGTGGCGGTGGTCAAATTTGGGGAAGGTTGAGAATCCCCTGTTTAACAAGCTTTTCTAGTATAGACGCGTAAGATTCTCCAAGAGGAGTATAGTGTCTTTGCACGTATCTTTGCTGGAATTGATGGGTGGCGCTCTGAGATGTTGATGGCTCAGGTTGATTAGATGAAGAGGATGAAGGTCTAACGGCCACAGCGTTAGCTGAAGTTTTAGACTTAGGATTTGATGATGAAGGCTTAGAAGAAGAAGAGTCATTAGTCTTGGAGTTGGGGTTCTTGCTTTGCAACTTGACTTTGTTCTCCTTGATGGCACGTAATTCAAGTTTACGGGCCATCGTGAAGGCTTCGTCAAAGGTACGAAAGGTCTGAACCCTTAAAGTGGAAGAAATGTGTTTGGCGCAAGCTCAGGAGAATAGTTCAATAAGCTCAGTTTGAGGTAAGGAAAAGGAGAGTTGATTGATAAGGCCTCTCCAATGAGCAATGAAGTCAACTACTGATTCGTCCTCAAATTGACAGATAGTGTAAAGGTCTGTGATCGAAACCTTTTTGGTGATGTTAATGGAGAAGTGGTCAAGAAAAAGCTGGGCCAATTGTGTAAATGAGAAGAGGGAATGGGTGGCAATGGAGCTGTAGCAATCGAGTGCAGTGCCAGAAAGGGACATAAGAAATGTGCGCAAGAGCAATGCGTCGTCATGGGTGATAAGGTAACAGGCATGTCTAAATGCTCGTAAGTGTTGCTGTGGGTCTTCCTTGCTTTGAAAGCGAGAAAATTTGGGAAGCTCCCACTGGCTGGGGTATGGTCGAATTGGAACGGAAGGATGAATAGGCTCATTGCAAATTTGCTCGTATGAGAGAGCATTGCGTGAGCCAAAAATGAAAGTCTCTAAGCTAGACATTTTATCCATCAGCATTTTGATTATATCTGCTGACGGATTGGTAGGTGGAGTGCCCCCTAGATTATAAGGCACTTGAAAGATATTTGGAGGGGCGTATGACGTGGATGGTTGCATAGACGCAACATATGGATAGCTGGTTATGGGAGCAAAAGTTGGGGCCAATGGCACTTGTGTTATGGGGTTGGTTGGCACAAGTTGGATAGGAGCCGTCAAGGATGGTTGAGGTGTGGCTATGCTTGTTGATGGGTAAACGGTTACTCTTGTATTTATTGGTGCAAGAGTAGGGGGAATAGAGACTAGAAGGTTTTGGAAAGGTGTGGGGTTTGGTTGAGTGACTTGAGGTTGAGGGAGTATCGAAACCCCCATGGAGGTAGGTTTAGATGGAGAGGTTACGTTTTGAAGGTAAGACACGGTTGGGTTATTGGTGGAGGTGTTGTCTAATGGTTGAATGGTAGGGGCCGTTGATGTGATTCTTGTGTCAACTAAAGAAGTCGGCATCCCATAGATTGGGTTGCCTAGGGAGTCACGTGTTTGGCTATTCGCGAGATAGTGTTGTAAGGCTTTGACGTTAAGGTCCAAGAATCGTGCAAAGTCTTGGTCCCCTTCTGGGACGATAGGAATTTGAGGCGGGGTTGGGCAAGTAGGAGTTCTTTCAGTCTCTGAGTTGAACTCCATTGTAGGACTAGTTATAGATGGTGAAGGTGGAAGTGGTTGTTGGCTAGCGTGGTCAAGAAGGGCTTTGGTTTGACTGCGTGTCAAAACCATTCAAGGCAAGAAAGGGTCAGGTTTCAGAAAACTGTGTTCTATCAGTCTCAGAAAACCAGAATGGATGTTTAGACAGTCAGAAAGTTGGATTTTATGCTTGCTATTTTTGGAAAAAATAAAATAGACAGAGACCGACGTCGGTATAAAAACCGATGTCGGTGAATGAGACTGTCGATGTCAGTCAGATGATCGATGCTGGTACAGAAAATTTGCCGATGTCGGTTACAGGACTGATGTCGGTTACTGTGTTTTCCAAAAACTCAGAAAAAAGTTTTTGGAAATGGAGAAGACATCCTTACCAGCTCAAAAAAGACAGATAAAAATAGAAAATATGATGATGACAGACAGAGCCTAGCATTAAGTCCCTAGAAACAATTTTATTAAGATCGTGTGGCTTATGCCTTATGATGATGTTTGAGGAAGTTGGCTGTAAGAAGGGTGCTAGAATAGGCAATCTAAGGATGGTTTCAGGTATGTTAAGGTGCTCAAAAATCTGTATTAGCTTCTGTATAGGCCTGGTGCTAAGGAGCAAGCTCCCCTCACTTCACGATTCTAGTGGTTAGCTAGTTTCGCTTAGCCAAAATATACTTTCACTATAGTTTAGACTCTACCAGAGAACAGAGTTGGCTTTCCCCTTGGTGGTGAAATCCAAGTAGGATTGTTGGGTTGGGTAAGGTTGTCCGCTGGGTGATGAAATCCCAGTCGGGCCTTGTCTCAAGTGAGTTTAATGTTTTATTGAGTGCACGTGGTCTGGTAGTGTAACATCAAGTGATCTATGGTTTATTCAATATGCGTTTGACTAATTACTAAGTGTGGACTAGAAAGATGCAAGAAAGCAAGAAATGAAATGCAGTAAGTTTTAAAGCCCCAAAATCAAAATATTGAATTGGAATGAAGACAAGTTGGAGAAAGGGTTGAAGAAAATGATTTTCTTACTAGTCTAGAAAATGCAAGAAAAAGGAAGAAAGAGTTCTTTTTATTTCCTGCTTATGATTTTTTTTTTTTTTTTAGAAAAGAAGAAAGAGAGGTGAAGGTTAAGAAGCCTAATGCAACTAAATGAATGAAGAAGAAAGGGAACCCAAGGAAGGCCCTAAAGGGGTCCCACCGGGCGTGCCAGAATGTTTCTATTCAATTTTTTTTTTCAATTTCAAATGATTAAGAAACTAAAGAGAGAATGGTCAAGGCTTGTGTACCTGGATAAAGTCTGCGCACCGTAATCTAGATGCTGTGAGTACTCCTCTTTGGCTGTGGAGGAATGACACCTGTAAAAGAAAAGAATCTTGGATAAAAGAAGATGTTAAATAGACAAATGGTGAGTTGTCAAGCGAAAGCTTGATCCCAGAAGTATGAAAACTTCCTTAAGGGATATAAACCCACTAATCAACAGAAAGAAATGTTTGATAAATAGCTGAATAATGAAGAAATAAAATGATAAAGAAATGGAATGAAAAAGAGAAGTAAAGACTTACTTGAAAGAAGCTGTTGGATTGATAACAGTCACCGGCGTCGATAAGCCTACCGGCATCGGTTGGTCAAGGTGTCGACGTCAGTTAATATGCCAACGTCGGTTGGGGTAGTGACCGGTGTCGGTCTGGGCAAAGGCCTTTTTGGACGAAGTTTGGCTAAGTCTGTAGTCTGTGGACAGAGTTTGGTCAGGGTCTAGGTTTATTTGAATAGTCTGTGGACAGAGTCTGATCAGGGTTTTGGTATGTGGACAAAGTTTTGGGCTTGGTTGAATGATCAGAGGTCTGAGTCTGAGAATCTGGTTAAATGGGCAGAATGTATGATCCAAGAGAGGATGAGAGAAATAGGGAGGTGGACAAATCAAGATTCGGGTCTGGGTTGATTAACAGTCTAGTCTAGGGAGATATTGCTTGAAAGAAATAACTGAAAAGAGAATAAGAACACAGATAATATACTTACCTATGCCTTGTGGAAGGTGTGCTACCGATGATTCCCGTACCTGCTATTGATGTAGCTTGTATGGAGAACCTATTGCTGAGGGAGAACCTTGAAGCTGTTGCTGCACCTGAGGGAGAGAATGGGAGGTTTGATTGAGAGATTTCGCAGATTGACGGATAGTCCAAGACTAGGATTCCTGATTTGCTTTTTAGAGATTTTTTGATTTCTGATTCAGATCCTCAAAAGAGTTTGAAAAATTGGTTAAGTATAACCGACGTCGGTGATTCCATTGGCGTCGGTCGACACTTGGCCGACGTCGGCGGGGTTAGAATGGGAAAAAAGAGCCACCAAGCCCGTTTTTCTTCCGCCAAGTGCCCTATCTGTTGGAGAATGCCGAGGGTTGTGCTAAATACGCACGAGAGTTTGTTAGGAGGTTAGAAGAATTAGGAATAGATCTTGAGTGAGTCATAGGAGGAGAATTAGTCCAAGGTGAGGTGTCATGGGTGAGATGTCCAAGGAGGGAGGTTAATTCAAAATAAATTAATTATTTTAATTATTAGGAATGGGTTAGGAATGGGCTAGGGGAGAAAGTGACCAAGGGTTAGACACTTTTTAGGTGTCTACATATAGGAACAACAACTTGATCCTTGACACTCTTAGAAACAAAATTAAGAACACTATAAACATTGTTCACATCTTGAGTTTCCTCAACTGATCTTATTTTAGCTCTAGTTAGAGCTACCACTTGATCATTTGTGTTGTTAGATTCACCAACTTGGTTGAATGCAATATTATCATCCAATTGCTAATTAACATTGATAACATCAAGATGCCCTAGAACTTGTTGAGTTTCTCCTTGAAATTACATATTCATGTCTTGATACTAACCACCTTGAAGAGATAACTCTTCTTGTGTCATCTATGGCATAGTAATATCTTGTGATACCAAGGCTTGATTTTGAGTATCATTTGGATTGGAAGGCTACCAACCTAGATCTTGCATCAAGTTATTTTGAGGACCAATTGATTTTAAACTAGAAGGTATATTAGGATCAAGGGATGCATATGAAATAATTTGGGTTATGGATCCTTGATTTTGATAAGCTTACCTATTATCCTTGAAACCTTGATAATGAGGTCTTTGGTTATTGAAAGACTGATAAGTATTCTAGTTTTGCTTATGATAAGGTCTACCTTATTACTATTGTCTCTTGAGTTGAACATCTCATTTTCAAAAGCTTGTAACATGATTTTTATATCACCAATCTCATTATATTAATTAGGAGGAGCTACAACTTAGAATTTTGGAGATGGAATAGGAGCTATATATGGAATCTAGGGAACTTGAGGAGGAGAAACAGGTTATAATTTTGGGAATATGGGCATTAGAGGTCTTGGACCAACTTTACCAGCTTGTATTAAGCTATTTTTTGCTCTTATTACAATTTCATAAGCATTTCTCAAGGTATTACCACCCATAGACTATATCATGACACTTATATCAAAATTAAAGGCCTTAAGATAGTATAAAAATGTATACTCTAGAGATGGTCTAACCAATATAGGGATCCTAGTCCATGTCTTTTAGAATCTAGGTTAAAATCAAACATGAATTCATGGGGTTACCTTTGTATGGTAGTCAATTATTCAACCAAAGATAAATGATCAGATTTGTCTTCAAATTACTTAAGACTGCACTTAACTCATCCCAAGTAGTAATGGAGGTCAAAAAATATTCATATACCATTACAATGCTTTTCCTTTGAAGGAAACAACAAGTAATTTGATAGCCGCATTATCTTAAGTAACATTATGAATAGAATATAGATTGGCAACATCTTGGATATGCTTAATATCAATAATTTTATCCCATTATCCTAAGAAAAAAGGGATACTTTTTAGGGTAGACACAATAATGTCATCATATTGGGCTAAATTCAAGGGACTACCCCTATTAAATGGGATAAACACTTGATTCCTGATAACCATTTGGGAGAAAGGGATTTGGCTTATAGGGATAATAGATTGGACTAAAATAATAGAATGACCAAGAGATGAATGCTATTTTGGAGGATAAGGTCTTGTACCATTGAATCTTGATCTTTTATAAGAAGTAGAAGGAAATTCAATATGTTCAAAAGGAGTACCTTTACTTGATGTTCTTATTGTAACCTTTGGCATGAAAGCACTGTCTGGAAGATGCTATGAATTATGCAACTTGAAGGATATTCAACATTTAATGATGGTATATGTATTCTCCTTTTGCATATCTTCTTCTTAATCTTCAAAATTTAATTATGCCAAAGAAAAACCAAGCATGCCAAAACTATTGGTGTTCTAGATTTGCACTTTAGCTAAGGAGGGGATTGTTTAGATATTCCTACTCAAATCTAGTCCAGCATGGAATTGATCCTAGGCTATGGGTATCCTCATAATAGATCAGACCTCTAGAGAAGGATGTATTCCTTCTATATCTATCACCTATACTAAACCTAAACTATCACTTGATTGGAAAAGGGAGAGAGATTCTGGCAATAACTTATAAAAGCATGTAAAAAGGTGATGCACCAATAATTTGATCACTCAAACTTACACAATACACACTATAAGACACTTTCAAGACCAAAGAAAATTAGTTCCACATAAATATTTTAGAATAAGGCATTAATTAATCATCAAATTAACATGAGAGGGCAAATATCCACTTTTGAGCTAGACAACTAAATGTAAATTTCAATTATAATGACCTATAAGAACTATTATGCACTCTCTGAAGGTGATAAAATCTTACAATAGACAAGGAACATATATTCACTTAATCAAAATGCATGAATTCATGGAACATACTTCAATCCAACTTAAAAAATGATGAAATTTAGTCTTTATTACATCAAAAGGTGTTACAATACAAATTTTGACAGAGTTTGGTCATACCAAACAAGAGGGATCCATTTTAAAGCTTGGAAGCCTATATTTATAGAAAAGAGAGAGAGAAAGAGGAAAAAATTTTGTAAAAAAATTGAATGATCATTGTCCTTATCCAACCACCATGTCTTCATCTTGAGATTCTACATCATGCTCTAGAGGAGTAAATATTTATACCTTGGAATTGATAGAGCCATGCTATTCTGGTTTAGGCAAATGTAAATATCTTCTTGTCAAGGAAATGATCATGCCAAAGGACAAGAAGCTTCCCATTAATTACATGTCTACACCAAATAAATATCTTAGCACAAGTTTCATTATAGATAAAAAACCAATCATATTTATTGGTTTTCCTATAGTTGTCATGTCGATGAGAAGGATTTTTCTAACTATTTAATCTTACTTTGACAACAATCACCAACCCTTAGTTTTCTATCAGGTCCTATGAAAACCTATTTTGATGCTACTAAAATATTAGAACATAACTATATATTGAGAGGGGGGTTAATTTAGTATATGAATTAAAACTAGTCCTCCAATACCTTTATAATATAACATAGATCTATGCAGATCAAATCAAATATATAAAGATCATACAAACTTAAATACACATGACACAAGATTTATATGTGTAAAACCCAAAGTAAAAAACCATGGTGAGAATAGTTGCTAGAAGCTAATGTTCTAATCTAGCCTCATAGTTCAAAGCCTCACTAACAAACCTTAGTGGTTATAATGTTTAAGGACACTAATCCTAAGGAGACACTAATTCCCTAGTTTAAGAGCACCAAATCTAAGGAAGCACCCACTCAACTTATCTAATGGCACCAAACTATTAGACTCTTCTATGGAGCTACAACTCCAATTCACAAATTAGATTCATACATGAATCCAAATCTCTATTCTTTGTTATAGGTCTAATATACAACTGATCATACTCTACACATTCTCTTTGTGTCATTCTTCCTCTCTAATCCTCTCTATTCCTTTGGTCCTATGTCTAGATATCTCTCTATTCAACATACTTCATTGCCTTCACCAACCACTTTGATCTTCTCTACCCCCTCTGGTTCTATGTCTTTATGATTTTCTATTTGACACACTTCATTTGCTCTTCTCTGCCCCCTCTTTATGATTTTCTATTTGACACAACTTTATCTATATTTGATTTGGCTCAATAGTAAAAATAACTATTCCAAACTTATTTTATTTGTCCTAGATATCATATATATAAAACAAATGATCTAGGGTTCAATATCTTCTATGTGTTCACACTCAGACTGCAACACATCATGCCAATTATGGACTCTAGTTCATTATAACTTGGACTGTAAGTTTTTTACATCTTAATTCCATGCATTATGATATAATTATAGGTCTCTTTACTATCTATAGCATTTGTTAGAATCAATTTTTGATGTACAAACTCTTTAATGTAGATTTAATCAATTGGGTCGATCATTCTCATTATCTATGTCAAGATATAGATCTTATATGTAAGTCCTTGCATGTTCCTGCAACTAACTATTTATTTGGACATGAATTTAAATGTCAGTCATTGATCTTGCATTTGGCACCATGATCTAATGGTCCAAACTCAAATGACTCAACTTTAAAATATGTCCATTCAATCACCTTCTAATAGGCTCATGCTATTTGATAGATCTTTGTACACTTCCAAAATTTAGCTTTGTCATATTTTAAATATGCTCATCAATCTTTCTGATCTAAGCTTCCATGTGCCATTGGATCTCCAACTATGAACTTTATTTATCTCTATTGAGATGTTAAATGTTGATTTATTTATCCCATCTTGTTATTTCCTATATCTTTAGATCGCTTTCACTCCATCGATCTTCTTGAGCCTGCTCAGTCTTTAACTTGCTACTGTGTTGATAAACATTGATCACTTTTTAGCATTTGAGTCTATTCACTCTATTGGATATCCTTTTCATGATCACCCATACACCATCATATCTTCTAATAAACTTGATATTTATCTTTGATAGGCTCACTCTCATTGGTCCTCTATTTGAAAGACTCATGTGTTTGTGACACTTGGCATTAGCGCATTCACTCAGAGGGACCTTTGATAATTTGAATTCATCACAATTAGATCTCTAATGTCTAATTAAGCACTAACCATTGATCTTAAAACAATATCAATCATTAATTTTAACAAGCTTACACTCATTATATCTTTTTCTGATAAGCTTCGTGAATGTGACACTTATCACTAGCGCATTTACTTGGAGGAGCCTTTGACAATTTGACTTTGATTTACTTCATTGGATCATACACATACAATGAAGTGATATCCATTGATCAAGCTCAAACATATATTAAGTCTTAAACTTAGGAAGATATAAAATCCTTTTATAATTTCTTAGAGCTGATAATTACTATGTCGAGGGGCCAGTTTCTTAACGATGATATGGACTTAAGTTGTAACTTAAGTTTACCCATTCTCGACTATACCAAGTCAAAATTAAAATAAAATTTTTCTTGTTGATGCCATGTCTAAAACCTTAGGATTTTATTGCGAAACCCTATCCAGTCTAAGAGCAAAGATAATTCAATTCTGAGCTCATTCCTTCTCCTTTGAGCCTGTGGAACACATATTCAAGATGTCCATGATAAACCCATAACCGATCTTATTTCTATTTCCTTTATAGATGTCCATACATGATCTTTGTAAAAGAATGATAACTTTTTATAGTGTAACTATGAAACATGATCTTCTCTCCATCAATCCTTCCTGATCCTTTTGATATTAATGACATCCATAGTGTCCCTTTTGACATCAATGACAATCATATTGCCAATAATCTCCCCCTTTAGCATTAGTGGCAAACTAAATGCTCTAATACAAACTTAATGTCATGATCTTCTAATAATTTTATTCTTCTCTGGCATGCTTACATTGGCTTTTGATAAGTATGAACTGAATTTGTTCATAACAAACTTGCTCCCCCTTAAGCAATGGCACATTTGCCTAATACTCAACTTTGACACTTGCTCTTCTTCTTCAACATTTGCACTTTTGCAGAGAACATTTTTCTCTTTTTCCTACAGAGAGCATTTACACCTTTTTTGTCCCCTTTGAAATCAATGACTAAGGGACTCTAACTTACTATTTGTCCAAATATTTCTCCCCCTTTATTAGATAAAGGAGTTTGTCCAAGAATTTGCAACTTTCAACTCATTTGTAATTTTTAGAAGTATACATACCCAAGTTGACTTTTTCTCTTCTTCTAGGGATTAATAAATCTTCTATGAGACTTCCCTTGGACTCATGCCCTATCACTAGTGATTTAGTGATGTGGTTTAGGAACCACCACTCCCAACTTCTATCTCAGATATTCAAATTATTCCTTTAGAAGAGGTTTGGTGAATATGTCTACAATTTGGTCCTTAGTTGGAACATATCCCATTGTGACCTTTTGATTTGTAACCCTTTCTCTCAAGAAGTGATACTTAATTGGTATATGCTTGGTTCTTGAATGCATCACTATATTCTTTGATATATTTATGGCACTTAAATTATCATAAAGAATATAAATAGGTGACTTGTACTCAACCTTGATGTTCTTGCATGTTTTCTTCATCCATACGACTTGAGTGAAACATGCCACTACTGTTACATAATCTGATTATGCTATAGAAAGAGTAACTCTTTATTTTTTCTTAACCATGAAACAAGCTTGTTTCCAATGAAAAATGCACCACCACTAGTACTTCTGTCATCAACACTTCCTACCTAATCAACATCTATATATGCTGTCAAAGTGAAATCTTCACTTGTAGGATACCATAGACCATAGTCAATTATGCTCTTGATGTATCTGAAGATCCTTTTCACTACATTGACACATGATTCTTTAGGAGTAACTTGAAATCTAGCAACCATGCATACTACTTTCATGATATCTAGTCTTGATGTAGTTAGGTATAACAAGCTACATATCATTGATCTATACATGGTCTAATTTGCATCAAGTGAATCATCCTCTTTGCTCAACTTACATCCAGTTATCATGGGAGTAATAACTGGTTTTCTATCTTCCATTCTAAATTTATTAAGCATCTCCTTTACATACTTGGTTTGGGATATGAATATCCCTTTATTAGTCTATTCTATTTGTAGACTAAGGAAGAAAGAAAGTTGTCCTAGCATAGACATCTCAAATTAACTTTGCATTTGTGTAGTAAAATCTTTGCACATTTTATTATTTCTACCACCAAATATGATGTCATATACATAAACAAAAATAATCAACATATGCTCACCTTCTAATTTGAAGTACAAATTATTGTCTGCATATCCTTTGTTGAAACCTTGTTGTTGCAAGTATTGGTCCAATCTCGAATACTATGCTCTAGGTGCCTATTTTAGACCATACAATGTTTTCTTCAATATACACACATAATATTCTTCATCTGAAAACTAAAAACATTTTGGTTGTTCAATATAGACTTCCTCTTCTAGGTTCCCATTCAAGAAAGTAGACTTTACATCTATTTGATAGACTTTGAACTTATTGTAAACAAAGAATGATAGAAACATTCTCATACCTTCCAATCTAGCAACTAGAGAAAATGTTTCCTTAGAGTCTATGCCTTCTACTTGTGCATATCCATTGTAAACCAATCTCACTTTATTTATTATAAAAATTCTATCCTCATTGAGCTTGTTCCTATAGACCCATTTTGTTCCTATCAAATTCTTGTTTGAGGGTGTTGGAACTAGTTTCCAAGTTTTGTTCTTTTCTATTTGGCTCAGTTATTCTTCCATGGCTTTTATCCAATTCTCATCCTTGCTAGATTTAACATATATCTTAGGATCAATTTCAGAAATTAGAGCAAAAATTTATCCTTGTTCATTATAACTCTTATCCTTGTCTGAACTCTTTCGTTATTATTGCCAATTATCTGCTCTTTAGGATGATCCTTTTGAATAAATCTTGGAGGTGTTTTTTTATTCTTTTCATTAGCATCTTCACTATCTGCATCTTCTTCAAGATCTGCCTCTTCATTCCTAGTTTCCTTATCATGTTCAACATGTTTTATGCCTTCTTCAACCTTGACATTTATACTCTTCACCATCTTGCGTAGCCTTTTACTGTAACATACATAGGCTTTGCTTTGAGTGGAATAACCAATAAATATTCCTTCATCACATCTTGATTCAAAGCTTCCAAGTTTGTCCTCCTTTATTTTGATATAGCATTTGCTTCTAAATACTATGAAGTACTTAATAGAGGTAGGCTTTCCATACCATAGCTCATATGGAGTTTTATCACTATTTACCCTCAGTTGAACTCTATTTAAGATGTATACTACTATTTACACTACTTATCTCAAATATCGATAAGGTAACTTGGCCTCCTTTAGCATTGTTCAAGCCATTTCCTTGACTATTCTATTATTTCTCTCAAAAACTCCATTTTTTTGTGGAGTCCTTACTATAGAGTAGTGCCTTTTGATCCCATGATTCTCATATTACTCTATGAACTAATTTGAGGTGAATTATCCACCTTTATTAGATCTTAAGCATTTGGTTTTTTGTCAAATCTCATTTTCAACCATGGATCTAAAGATCTTGAATCTTTCAAAGGCTTGAGATTTATCTTTAAAAAAGGTTACCCATGTCATGCTTGAGTATTCATCTACAAATAACATGAAGTACCACTCTCCTTTAGATCCTCTTATCTTGGTAGGACCATAACGATCAATATGAACTAATTATAGAGACTTTATAGTTGCATACTCCTTTGTTTGAAATTTGACCCCTTGTCTGCTTACCTAGTTGACATTCCTTATAGGTAGTATCTATAGGTTTGGTTATCTTAAGCATGTTCTTTACACACTTATTTGAACTCACTTTGAATACATTATCAATGTTGACATGACCCATTATCCTATGCCACAACCAACTTTCATCGAGCTTTCCTATGAGGCAACTATTACCATTTACTTCAACAAGATCATAGATGTTGCTTTCAGTCCTTTTCCCTTCTACAATTATTCTTGTAGATATATTTAACTTGAAACCTTATACATCAAATGTGACCTTATATACATTATCACATATTTGGCTAACACTTAGCAGATTATGCTTTAATCCTTCAACATAAAGGACATCATGTGTAGATAGTTTACCATCTATGTTCAAAGTTATTTTACCTTTGATCTTTACTGCTATGTTGTCTCCCAATCTGATAGATCCTTCCTTACATTTGATCAATTTGGTGAACTTGCTCTTGTCACTAGTCATATGCTTTGAGTAGCCATTATCTATCACCCATAAATTTTGCTCTTTGGCATGGAGTGCAATTTGAGAAATCATAGATTGATTTTTCACTTTCCACACTTCATTGGGTTTATTACATGTGTTCTTCTCTTTATCAAAGACTTGTGGACCTTTGTTCACACTAGTATACATGCCTTTCTTTACATTATGTAATTTTTATTTTACAAAGCTAGTTCTATAATGTTTAGCTACATGACCAAAATTATTATAATTATAACACATTACATTTATATCTAACAGAGGAGAAAATGAGTTTCTACTTAAAAAATTTGTTCTCCTTGTAGATATAACTCTATAATCAATATCCCTATGACCAAACTGATTACAATTATAATAATAACTATAGAAAGATGACAAATACTTGGTCATAACATTTCTTGGTGTAGTATGAGGAGCTCTTCTTCGCTTTGGCTTCTTCAAGTCTCTCACTTTGGTGTATCCATCTGCATTATCTCTCTATCTTTTTATTTTCTTCAAACTTCATTTTAGGTTCTAATTTCTTCACAACAGTTGTGTTTGATTATGTCTTTGTGTCCTTACAAGCTTTCTCTTTCTTCACTTCTGATTCTCCTTCTATTTTAAAGTTTTCATATAGTTTAGTAGATGTACTAGTTGAGGAATTTTTTCCCTTCTCATAACCTAGACCTGATCTCTCATTTGAGGGATTTTGAGAGTTGATCAGTTCATCAAGAATTTTTGATCCTCCTATCAACTTTAGACTTTTATCTAGTTGACCTTTTGCTTTTTCAATCTCTTTTTTCAAATCCACTATTTCTATCGCAAGCTTCACACATTCTTTAGATTTAGATTGTAGTTCCATTTTGACTACATCTTCTATTATTTTAGTGTCTTCAACTTGTGTCTTTAGGATAATTACCATATGATCATATTTATCAAGACTTTTTAGACATTTTCTCAATTTTTTTGTGTAAGATTCTTTTATTTTGAGCTCTCTTTTCTTAGCTTGTTAATCTCATCTAGAGCACATATGAGCTCACATTCTAGATCCACTTCTCCTTCTTCTTCATTTGAGTCTTCAACTTCATCTTGATATAGATTTACAAAAGTTGATCCTACTGTCATTAATAGGGATTCATTTCCATTATCCACAAAAGCACAGTTATTCTCACCATTTGAACTATCACTATCTTCCATTGAGTCATTATCTTCTTTTATGTACAAACCTTTCTTGTTTTTGAAGAAGTTCTTCTTCTTGGGATAGTAGGGTTTTACCTTTTAAATACTCTCTACTTGCTTAGAGTTATCCTTTTTATTATCAGGGCATTTAGTAACAAAATGTCCTAATTTATCATAGTTAAAGAATTTGAAGGATAGTTTACCTCTATACTTTCCATATCCTCTCTTTAGTCTTCTAAAAAAGTTGGTTTCTTCTTCATTAGTATCCTCAGATTTAGAGGTTGATGTTTCTTCCTTTACTTGCTACTTTGAATGCAAATTCTCTATTAAAGGTGTCTATCTCTCCCATTATCATTTCATAGGCTGTGAAGGTCCCATGTAACTCATCAATAGTGAGTTTATCTAGATCTCTTGCTTCTTCTATTGTAGAGATTTTAGAATCATATCTTAATGGCAAAGATCATAAAACCTTTTTGATAATGGCTGACTCTTTCATTTCTTCTCTAAGGCCTCTGATTGCATTGAGTATTTCATCTATGTTGAGGAGGTAATCTACAATCTTTTCCTCTTCATTCATCTTAAGAATCTCAAACTTACCTTTATAAGTTTGTGGCTTGGCCTGTTTTACCTTGTCCTCTCCTTCATAGATGCTCTTTAGTTTGTTCTAGATATCTTTAGCATTTTGACACATCATCACTTTGACAAACTCTGAGTTTGAAAATCCACCAAGAATAGCATTATTTGACTTAGCATTGCTTTCATATTCCTTCTTGGTATTTTGATCAGTAGGAGTTATAGTAGGGTTTATATATCTATTTGATATAGACATCCATACATCAAAACCTAATGAAGATAAATAAGCTTCCATTCTTATGCTCTAAAATGCATAGTTATATCCATCAAAGAGAGGTGCTTTTTTTGATGAAGATCCTTATTGACTAGCCATTGTATTCACTATTCCAAGATCTACCTGAGCTAATTAAGCTTATTTAAAGGAACCCTAAGCTCTGATACCAATTTTTGGAACACAACTAGATACTGAGAGGGGGTGAATTAGTATATGAATTAAAACTAGTCCTTTAATACATTTTAGAATATATTAAATATCTATGTGGATCAGATAAAATATATAGAGATCATACAAATACAAATACACATGACAGTAGATTTATACGTGGAAAAACACAAAGGAAAAACCATAACGAGAATAACTAATAGAAGCTACTATTCTAATCTAGATTCACAATTTAAAACCTCACTAGAAAACCTCAATAGTTACAATGTTTAAGGACACCAATCCTAAGAAGACACCAATCTCCTAATTTAAGATAACCAACTCTAAGGAAGCACCCACTCCCTAATCTGAGTACCCACTCAGATTATCTTATGGCACCAACCTATTAGACTCTTATATGGCGATACAACTCTAATTTTTAAATCAAATTCATACATAAATCCAAATATGTATTCTTTATTATAGGTCTAATATGCAACTGATCATAATCTACACATTCTCTTTGTGCCTTTCTTCCTCTCTGCTCCTCTCTATTCCTCTGGTCTTATGTCTAGATATCTCTCTATTTGACACACTTCATTGCCTTCATCAACCACTCTACTCTTCTCTACCCCCTATGGTTTTGTGTCTTTATGATTTCTTATTTGACACACTTTATTTAATTTTGCTCTCTATCTTTATCTATATTTGATTTGGATCAATATCAAAAACAACTATTCCAACCTTATTTTCTTTGTCCTAGATATCATATATATAAAACAAATGATCTAGGGTTCCATATATTCTATGTTCACACTCAAACTGTAACACATCATGCCAATTATGGACTCTAGTTCATTATGATTTGGACTATAAGTTTACCATGTCTTGATTCTATGCATCATGCCATAATTGTAGGTATCTTTACTATCTATAACATCTATTAGACTCAAGTTTTGATTCACAAGCTCTTTAATGTAGATTTGATCAATTGGATCGATAAATCTCATTGCCTATGTTGAGATATAAAGCTTAAACACAAGTTCATGCATGTTCTTGTAACTAACCATTTATCTAGACATGACTTTAAATGTCAGTAATTGATCTTGCCTTTGGCACCATGATCTGATGGTCTACACTCAAATGACTCAAATTTAAAATGCATCTATTTGATCACTTTTTGACAGGATCATACTATCTATTAGATCTTTATATACTTCTAAACTTTAGCTTTGGCATCTTTAAAATATGCCCATCAATCTTCCTGATCTAAGCTTCTGCATGCTATTGGATATCTAAAGATACACATTCTTTATCTCTATCAAGATGTAAAATGTCAAGCTCTTTATCCCATCTCTCTACTTCTTATATCTTTGGATCACTTTTATTTCATTGATATTATTGAACCTAATCAGTCTTTAACTTACCACTATGTTGATAAACATCGAGCAATTTATATCATTTAAGTCCATTTTTTCTATTGGATCTCCTTTTCACAATCACCTATGCACCATTAGATCATTTGACAAGATCAATATTTATATTTGATAGGCTCACTCTCATTGGTATTCTATTTGATAGACTCATGTACTTGTGATACTTGATATTAACACATTCAATCAGAGAGACCTTTGATAATTTGACTTCATCATGCTCTGTTGGATCTCTAATGTCTGATTAAGTGCTAACCATTGATCTTCGAATAAGCTTTATCATTAACTTTGACAAGCTTATGATCATTGGGTCTCTATCTGATAAGCTCTATGAATGTGATACTTATCACTATCACATTTACTGGAAGGAGCCTTTGATAATTTGAATTTACTTCACTTCATTGGATAGACTACGTATGATGAAGTGATATCTATTGATCAATATTAGACATATATTAAGTTTTAGACTTAGGAAAATATAAAGTCCTTTGATCATTTCTTGGAGTTAGTAATTATTAGGTTGACGGGCCAATTTCTTAATGATGATATGGACTTAGGTTGTAACTTAATTTACTAGTATTCAACTATACCAAGTCAACATTAAAATAGAACTTTGCTTGTTGACACCATGGTTAAACCCTTAATATTTTACTATGCAACCCTATCTAGTTTGAGAGATAATATAGTTCAATTCTGAGCTCATTCCTTCTCCTTTGAGCCTATGGACCACATATTCAAGATGTTCATGATAAACCCATAACAAATCTTCTATCTATTTCCTTTGTAGATGTCCATAAATGATCTTTATAAAAGCATGAAAACTTTGCATAGTGTAACTATGAAACATGCTCTTCTCTCCATCAATCATGCCTTATCCTTTTGACATTAATGACATCTATAGTGTCCCTTTTGACATCAATGACAATCATATTGCCAATATGAGCTTCAATGGCCCTCTTTAATCCTAAAATATATGTTTTAGTTTAATCCTAGGCTATCTTCAAAATTGGATCCTTTGTATTTACTTATCTTGGCTGAAAACTGGCTCATCAACTTCTATTGAAAATGTCCTAGGCTTGCCCTCCATTTATTGGATTTCAAAAACTGACTTAGATCATTGACATATTAATAAATCTTTCTCTGTTAGATCTTAATTATCTGAATGAACACTAATCATTGATCTTCTACCAATTGATTGTGTTGGTGCTAATTATCATGCATGGATTTGTTCCTTGGATTCATTGACCTCTTTGACTCACGCTCATTATTGGATCTTTCTTACGATTGGATGCATGCTATTGATCTGCCTAGGCCCATTAACCTATCATTCACCACTTGTTTTTGGATATTTTATATGATCTAACATGGATTATTTATCTAAATGTTTGAAATATAATGGTTATTTCATGAGGCTTTCTTTGACATTTGTATGAACGTATTTGATGTTGACGTGACTATCACTACATATTTGAACTTGAATGGTCATTTGTTGTGGTTTTAATTTAATGTTTATGCACCCATCAATTGATGTCTATGGGAACATTAATGATGTCTATGAAACCATCAATTTGTGGACCCTAATAAATGAATGTCGAGATTAAACTTTGACACTTACGTGAACATCACTCTACTAGATCAAAAATTCCCCAAGCTATTTATTTCAAACCTTTTACTATGTATTTGTTATGGGATTTGTGCCTCAGCTACTTCATTTGAAGGAGTCTATTTGTAGCTCTTTTGCATTAGACAAAATGTCCAAGGAAATTCTCATAGGTTAATTTCCCAAAAGAATTAAGTTTGCCTTGGACAATTTATTATGGGATTTTTATATTGGACACTTTCTCAAAGAAATGACACTTCATAATTTTTTTTTGGATGACTTTATCAAAGAATGACCCTTCAAAAAAAGTGTTTGGGACATTTTACTTTAAAAATTACCCTTCAAAACTTATGTATCGGACAAAATGTCTAAGAGAATTCAAGTCTTCAAGACTTTCATTTTGGAAAAAATGTTTGAGAGAATTTATGCCTTCAAGAAAATCATCCCAGATAATTTTCCTAAAAGAATCTTCATCACTTAGTCAAAAAAGGGTCCTGAAAGATTTGAACTTAGAAAAATAAAATCCTGAAAGAAATTTTCCAAGGACTTTAGCCAAAACAAAGGTTTGTAATTAGCTTTTTTGAAAGCCTGTAGGCCCTTTTAAACTTGTACTTGAATTGTTACTAAGTATTTAAAGGATCAAATGACTTTTAAATGCTTATGTAACTTATCCCTAACTTTTGATATACTTGGTTTCATGAAACCTGCTTGGACCCTTCATTTTGAAATTGTAGACCTGTGTCTTGAAGATCAATCAGATCACACTTTGATCTTTCTTAAAGCATTTCAAAATATTTGAAAAAACTATATGATCTCCATTTGAGGTCTATCTACTCCTTGTGACATTGGGTCACTCTTCAATCAGGATCCTGCTCTTTCCACTGGACTCTTGGACTAGTTACATTTTGGCATGTAGACCAAATTTGGTCAATAGTTACTTTGCAACTTAGACCTCATGGATTGATATAAATGTCCAAACCATTTCAAGTGAATCTTAAATATAGTAAGAAACCTCATTAAATTAAAGGTATAATAACACTTTTCTCATAGTCTTGATCTTGGTGAAGGATTGGCATACTTCAATAGCCTTCTAACCTTGCTGTAGGTAGTGATCCACATGAAAATAAGCCCTAATTTGAGTTTGATAAAATTCAAGGTTTTACTTTGAGCCAAGTTTCATGTCCATCATATTGAAATACTATGTTCTTCATAATCAATACTCCACATTTAAGCACATAGACCTTTCTTCATCATAAACTTGACTGTGTATGAAACTTAGGCCCTTATACAAACTATTATAGAGTTTTAAGTATTGAACTTGATAATAATAGACCTCCAAGGTCACTCAAATGCTCTTGATTTCCTTGAAAATTTCTCATTGAGTTCAAATTTCCCTCAAATAACCAAACTTCTCCTTATCTGCATCTTTGGTCTCACCTCTATTTAGTATGGTTATAGGTGGGGATTCCTTTGTTACTTGTACAGACTGAGATAAGGATTGGGTGATAAAAGAGATTGAGGAGGTTACCGACATGTCTATGATATTATTAAAATTAAATGAGAGTGAAAACCTTACTTGGGGACCTCAAACAACATGCCTTATTTGAAATTGACCTCAACAAGATACTGTTGATGTTCTTCCTTTGATTGTAGATGGAGGTTGGTTATGTGTACAAACTAAGATAACCTTGAGAAGGTTGATCCTATGATGTACAATGGGCCAAAACTCTACTACTCTTGCTTGATCTAGGTTGATTTTGTGGAGAATGAATATTACCATAAGATTTATTGAAATGGAGAAGGAACAAGGAAACCCAAGTTACCTTAACTTTCACAAAGTTACCTTAAAAATTGCTAATAAGGAAAATTGTCAAGTTATTTATCTCTCTCTCTCTCTCTCTCTCTCATGTTTATCATGACTAGATTACACTAGGTTTCCTTTGTTTTTTTGATTTGTTTGACTAGCCTCTATCCTAGTGTCATTGAACTTGCATTAAGACAAATTCCATGGTGCATTAAAGATCTTTTGCATCTTGATGTGAAGCCTTGACTACTATAGGTAGAGATGTTAGTTAAGAACTAATCATTATTGTCTTAACAAGGATTTTATGAAGGTGTAGTACTAGAATTCACCATATAGTGTTCATTTTGAATCTTTGGATGATGTACAAAGGTAAATGAGGTGTCTTATTGTATCTACCTATTCTTCACCATTCTTTTTTGATCATGACATACACAAGCCTGATTAGAGCTTCTAAGCAGATAAGACTTGATTGAGTCTTTTGCCTTTGAGAGTGTTATAAGCCATTTCAAGTGTCTAAAGAGGGAAATTATTAAGTGTGAGAAACATGAAGAATAAAAATGGATAAGGACATGAATATTACCTATAAACAATGTCATGAAGATTCTTGAAAACCATGGATCAACCTTAAAACCATATAATTTATCTAAACTGCCTATAGACTACAAAATTAACATTCATTTATCTTATTAATACCCATATGACCTCACAAATGTGTAAAAAATCTAAAAAATGTCATGGAATTATGGATCATACTCCTAAAAAGTTCCACAAACTTTCATTTTTTTGTCATGATGCCCAGATGAGGATAAATCTTTGAAAATAGGTTGCTTGCTTGGATGAAGAAGACACAATGAGCACCTTAGCTTGTTAAAGATCATTCATGAAGGAGAGAGAGAAAAAATAAAAACCAATTTACAAAGATTTAATCTCTCTCAGACCCCTTCTTATGCCCAAAATTCTAGATCTTGTTTTTCTTTCTCATGGTTGTACCATCTGAAAACCTGAAGGGCTCTCTTGATGTGCAAAGAAGCTAGGTGGAGTATGTGAATCAGTTTTGAGCTTGTATGAGAAAATTTCACCTTGAATATTTTATATAACACATATTACAACTTGACATTCAATCTAATGACCTCTATTGTATGAAAAAGGTCATACAAATCTGTACTCCTTGCATGAAACACATGAAAAATGGCCTTTCCTTTGCATTATCTTCATAATTCAAGTTTTAAAACACCAATTTAGGTAATATTAGGGATAAAACAAGTAATAAAGGATATTAAAACAAAAAATAAGTCTTTTACCATCTTTATGGGGCCAAATTTGGCACGTGGGAACTAATGGAGGCCTTTTATATGCTTAGACTTTCATGAAGAGATATGTTCAAAGCATGAAACATTTGAATTAAGGTAAATTAATGAATATGAAGGTAATTTAAGGCCTAATTTATTGGTTTAGTGGATTTTTACTCCAAATTTATCTTTTAAAGGCTAAAAAAAATCTCTCTTTTAGGCAAAATACACATAATTTGTCAAAGAGAATTGCCACTGAATGTTATGAAAAGTATCTTAGAGCCTTATTTAGGTCCCATATAGGATTTTAGATGTATTTAACACACCTAATAATTTTATAATCCATTTCATACTTGAATATTCTGAATAAACTCATAGGAAACTCATCACAATTTGAAACTAAGAGAGACCATGACATGCCATTGAAATTTACTCCCTTGACATGACAATCAAAGACATCTTGATGATCAAACACATCATCTAAGGACTGAGACAACTAGAAAATGAATTTTTTTTAGTGGTATGGGTTGAAATTTGGCCTTGATATGCCAAATTTATAATAGTAGTGTTGAGACTATCTATCTTATTTCCTTACCTCACCTTCTATTCTTCTCCTTAAAGTCTCACCATCCTCTAAGTGGACAACCCCACCACAGAATATATTTATTAGTTGAGTTTACGATATTCTCTGGCATATAACTTGGATATACATTATCCTCTTACATCCTCCTCTTCTTTATAGCCACTTCATGTGCTTCCCATCCTCTACCTATTTGCAGATAATGAAGGACATTGACTCTTTATCAAGTCATCACTTGTGATTTTGTCCTTTTAGCCACCCACACCCAATGGAGACCAAATGGTTTCGTTATTCTACCTAATAGTATCATTGGGGGAATTTTATATGTAAGATACCTCCACTGGTCATTTTTCTCCTCAATATTCACCTCTTCTTTCTAACCATGCTACTTGCAGGTCCACATTTTCATGTGTTATCTAATGAGGGGAGCCAAATCTTGAAGTTTTCTTGATTCAAACCACCCACATAAATAAATACAGGGGATTATTAGATTCACATCTTTTTAACTCGACTTACCATCTTCCTCTAGTATCTTTAGGTATCTTATCCATAGTATTTTTTGCTTGACCCTTAGTCCTCAATTTTCTCACCTTAAGGTTCTCAGATTCTTCTCACAATGGTTACCTTATAGCCTCTTCTTATTTAATGATAATTATAGTAGCATTTAACCTTTACTACCCCATTCATCTTTAATTATTTGAATAGACCCATTATGGGCCAATTAAACCTATTTATAGTTGTGGAAGTGGGTCACTAGTTGATCCAATTTAGTATTATCAAATATCATTCCAATAGATCTTCTGTTTATGTCAATCACCTATGCTAGGGTAGCTTAGATGTGTCATACATTAGGTCCTTAAGTTTTGATAGGTGTTGTCATAAGTCATGAATCAAGCACTTCAATTCTAACAATAATTAATTTGGATCAAATTTTAGATTTACCATCCTCTCTTATCCTCTAATCCTATCTATTTTAGGTGTCATTTCATCCAGCTGTCCAAATGACCATTTACCACTTTTTATTCTCAAGTTCCATATTGTACTTTAATCTTACCATGCACACTAATCCTTATATTTACTATCTCCCTTTTGTGCATCTTGCATGCATAATTTTATTGAATTCTTCCTTTAGGTGCTTTCCTTTTTAAAATAATCTATGGGTATTTTCTTTCCATTCTTATAGGCACCACCACCCCACAATAAATTCTACATCTAGTCCTCCAATGTAGTGATGCTTTATCTTTGGGTTCCTTCTATCATACTTATACAAATTTACATACCTTTGGTTGGCATAAAGTGTATTTTTAAAATTTAAAGTGAAAAAATCCTCACCATAAACTTAGGTGTATGGTGTAAGGATCTCAAAATAAAACCCTCACTCAACTTGCCTAACTAGATTTTAAGATATGTGTACATTTTGTTACAATTTTCACTTAGCTACCATGATTAAGAACTAATCTACTTTACTTTAGAAAAAAAGTGCATAAAATAAAATTTTGAAGCTTTATTAAATTCTAGATCAAACACCACTAGGCCGAGGATGGCTTAGCAGATAATTGTTAAAAATCCCTAGAAGAATTTCACATCTTACCGAGTGCATCCAACACACTGTTATTCCCAATTGGTCATTGGAGGGAATGCCTTTTTGAAATACCTTACCCATGGTCATTATGTTCTAGTTTTAATGGGTTTTATTTCTAGTTTTTCTCCCTTTCTTATTTTGACATCATTAATCCTATGACACATGTTTTTTAGGTGCACATTTACTAGTTTTGGCCTTTTAGGTTGACTTATGCATGCCACACACAATAATGGAACCAAGAATTTATCTAGAGTGATAAAATATCACCCATTCACTTATGTCACATTGGATGTAAATAATGATATCTAGATATGATTTCCACTTCAAGGGTGTTTGATGCTAACATGGACTTTCACATGTTCTGGAGTTAGGGTCTAGACCTTACTATGCCACACCTTTGATTAGTCCTTCTATAGGAAAGTGTATCAGTGGTGCACATAACCTCATACTTAGGTTTACATATGGGATTTGAGTTCACCACACTGAGTTTGTGTGCATCTCCAAATAGGAGGGTGGAGTGCATCACTCCACACCTTATTTTGGAAACCTCATATGATACCTATGCCAATAGATCATAAGAAATACTTGTAATTTTAGAGGTGGATTGGGCATCATCCCAACCCAAGATGTACACTCCACATAGCCCCGATTTTTCAATGTTGCATATTATGATGTTGAATTCATCTAGGTCTCAAAACTTTCCACAAAATGGTGACCTTGGTTAGTTGATTAAGTAATCACCATGCACTCAATTCTATTTTATAAGATCATGTAGCACTAATTAAAGTGCATGTATACATTATTGGCATAACATTAGGGTCTTTCTATTAGTGTTAGGAAATTATTATCCTCAACAAGCTCTATCACCTCAAACTCTATGCATAACCTGACATCCATTATTTTTGTCATTAGTAGATAAAACACCTATGGGGTGTACTTTAGTATTATTTTTCATGAACAATACATGAGGTGAAGGTTCTAACAAGGGGACCCAAATCTTACACTACACATCTCTTGTAAGGATATTCAACTCAACACCCATATCTAATAGTATGCCATATATTGGCCAACCATTAATGTTTGAATCAATGAGCATATCCTAGGCATAGGCTTTATTTTGGCCTGCTCTCTTGTCATAACCCTATGCTAGATCTTGGGTAGGCCCATCATTCATTTTCCTCCTCTCATACGTGGAAAGGAAGTTCCTAATCATGGGAGTTATTCCTTTACAACAAACAAGGGAAAAAATGCCAGTGAAGTCATTAACCTACTTTTCATGCATTTGGAGTTATGTTTTGGCCTTATTCTCTAGATCTCGAGTATCTTGAAGCTCCTCATAATTTTTTTAATCATCTCCATATCTTCACACAACACCTTCTCTTGGAGTAAGCTATTTAGGCAAGGTGATAAGGATGTGCCACTTTGGTTTATATCCTTTTAGACTCATTTCATACCCTAACCCTTTATCCCAAAGTCATTTTTGGGTGAGTAGTCATGCCACTATAGTCATTGCATGCATCTTGGCTCAAACATTCCTTTTTTCTATGCCTTGGGGACCTAGTGGTCAGGATTATGCATAAATATAAACATCCCTACAACCTTATTAAGTTTTTCATTTGCATGTTATTTGCATAGAGGTCTAGGCATTCATTGACCTTATGTGAACCATGATAGTACACAAAATTAAGATATCATGGGAAGTTTTGCTAGTTGTAGACACTAGAAAACCATATATAACGATTCTAGATGTTGCAATGACCCTTAAACCACCCCTAGAACTCATCAGGACCAATTCATATCCTTTTAACCACCAAACCTAATTCAACCCAAATAAATCTGACCATTCCACCTTTGTCTTATTGAATATCAACGGTCGACCCTTGAACATAGATGATTAGAATCGACCACTAAAAGTCAACCTTTAACCACCTTAAGGGTTAACTCCAACTTAATTACCACTTAGTTCCAAATTAATTTTTTATTTTTAGCTATTTGATTTATGTGCATGATTAATGCATGTCAAGGCTAAAGTTAGACACCTTGTTAAACCTCTTGTTGAACCTATTGTTCCACCTCTCCCTTCCTTTTATAAAAGAGAAGAGGAGGAGGTGAAAAGGGGGAGGAGTAATTATCAAAGATTCCTATATTAGAACTTATTTTGCAAGATTTATTCCAAAGAATCTAGGAAAGTTTCCAACAAGCATGATAGAGAACACAAGCACTACAATTCATCAATCACAACCAAGACACTAACACTCTGCCAAAATTGCTCTAGGCTCCACAATGGGTTTTTAGCCACACACAACATTCTTTAGATCAACAACAAAAAAATCTAAGTATCTATTTTCAGTAATTAGTTCATTTGTTTCTCTCCCAACCAAACCTATGAACTAGACAACCCTAAATATTCCTCTCTATCTTGAAACTAGCCTCCAACCTAAACCCACCTCTAAGAATCACTTACCCACCTTTTGAACTAGACCTACCCTTACTGAAGCCAAATCTAATAGTAATCATTGATGGTCACTTAACCACCGATAGTTTTCCCTCCACCATCTATGGTTACCTAACCACTGACAATTCATCCAATTACTGATGGTCACTATGTGATAATTCTAATAGCAAGCTAATTCCACCTATCAGACCTTAACCAAACCCCACTTTTTGAATTTTTACTTGATCATAGAACATCACCCTATTTTTTGAACCATGTTTTATTTATTTAGCATTAATGTTCAATCATTTATTGCTATAATTAGGTAAATTAATCTCTTTCAAGAACTTGTATTTGATTATAGTTTCTTCTATTATTCATAAAAGTAATTTATCTTTCATTTCTAAAACTTGATTGTTGAAAAAAGTAAGGGTTGCCAACCTCCAAGGAAGCTTGTGCTTCTTGAATCTATCTCACTAGGTAACCCACCCTACTATCTAACTAATCAACCATTTATTTAGTGCTTTATTATTTATAGGTCATTCCTCCCAAGCCAAAGAGGAGTATCTACAACTGTCTAAATCATGGAGTGCAAACCAAATCTAAGTTCTACTAACCTCACCCTTCTTTTAAGTTTTACAACTTTCTTCTTAAGAAATATAGGAAAAATTACGTGAAACATTTTGGCATGCCAGGTGGGACCCTTGAGTTTTTTCTTGGGTTTATAGTTTCATCTAGGTACTTATTATTATTTTTTTGCTCATATAATGAAATCAAAATTTCATTTTGGGATTAAAGTTGACTACATACATTGTTTGTTTACTTATTTTAGATCACATAGCTTAATTAATCATAGCTTCACTTTTATCACACACACAAGACCAAAACACTTACACCTAATCAAGCATAAAAACATTAACATAAGGCCCAATTGGGATTTCATCACCTTTCTCAACTATCCTACTTAGATTTCATCACCAAGGGGATAACCAACTCATTTCACTGACTGAGTATAATCTTTGGCAATCAATATATCTTGGATAAGCACCTAACACCCTTTTTGCTATTGTGTGTGAAGTGAGAGGGTAGGCCCCAATATCAAGCCATGTATTGATTTCCAACATAGATCACTTTGAGAGCCTAAACACAACCTGAAACCAACCATAGACTTATTTTCTAGTACTGACTCTACAAGCCAAGTTGAGTCACATAATTCTTAAAGCTTAAGGCATAAGCCATAAGAGAGATTAAAAATAACCTTAGGATTTAACGTGCTTTAGTGTGAGTTTTAGTTCCCTAAATTTTTATTATCTTCTCTTTGTGTCTTTTTTTTATGAGTTGTGAGATTGATTGTATCTTCCTCTTTCCCTTATTTACATGGTTTTAACTAGGCAACAACTAAGAAACCAAGAAAATCAGGATCCACCTCCTAATCATCCATCTTCCTCTTCTCCCTCATTTATGGAGTACATCTCAGATGTAGAGAGTTATCCCCATCCTTTTTAAATTCATAATGCCCTTGGATATTTACCTAAGGTGATGAAAATTTAACCACATTTTTGGATAAAAACCCCATAGCCCTCTAACATTACCTTAACATAATATCTCACCGTACCTTTGTTTCAATTTCACCTATTGACCCACCCTATGGCATGTCATCCCACCTTATGGGAAACACTTCTATTTCCACCATTTCCACCCAACCCTTGGTTACCCAAGCATCCTCTTCTAATAATAATATCACCAATACCACCATCCAAAACTAACACACCCAATCAACAAACCAACCAACCAACACCCAAACACCTTCTAACCCAACTAATAACCCTTCTAGTATAGGATCAACTCAACCTTTGGGCACTAGTATTCTGCTTACTATGGGAGTAACCTCTACTAACATCACCACCCTTCCTCTTGTTTCTAATCCACCTACCTCCACTCCATTCTAGATCTTGGTGGTTCCCATACCTTCTACCCTTCTACCCATCAGTACCAAAGTTACCACTTATCCTATACCTACTAACCCAAATATACCTCCTACCCTACCTACATTAATCCCTCAATAGGTACATATTGTACCAAACCCAAGTTACATCCCTAACTCATAAGGGTATGTACCTCTACCTTCCACCCAACCACCTATATCTACATATTCATATGTGGCATCATCCTGACCACCCATGTCCACATACTAATATGTGGCAACTTCTCAACCCCCTACCATCTATCTGTATATTACACCTACCCAAACCCAACATAATCTACCCTATAACTATGGGTGTGCTCAACCACAAATGGACCTTGTTAAAATGTTAATGTGAAAAATGACTACTTTGGAGTCATCTATTTTTCGTGCCTATAACCTCTTATCTTATGACCAAATTTGCAATGAACCAATTAATCCATTTGTCCCCATTCGAACTTATCCTCCTCAATGGGAACTTTTGAAATTTTCAAAATTTCAAAGCAAGGAAGACCCTCAACATCATTTGAGAGCATTTAAACACTCTTGCTATTTGATTTCCTATATTGATTCTCTCTTTATTTACACCTTTCCCATGTCTCTATCAAGTCCAACACTAGATTGGTACAATGATATTATAAAGCACTCCCTCTTTTCTTTTGCCCAAGTAACTCAGATTTTCTTAGATCAATTTTCTATAAACATCTCTAAGAAAGTTTCTATCACTGATTTCTAATCCATTTAGCAATTTGATGATAAGTCCATAGATGAATTTGTATCCCATTGGATAAGCTTGATAAATCAACTCTCTTTCTCTTTACCCCAACCTGAGCTGATTGAAATATTTACTTAGGATTATGCCAAACACATTTCTTCCACTTTGTGAGCTTAGAATTTCAAGACCTTAGATGAGGCTTTCACCATGGCACAAAAGTTAGAGAAGAGAGCCATTAATAAGGGGAATTTTAAATTGAGAAACAAGAATTAAAACTTCAAATCAAATGATAAATCCTCCTCTAAACCTAACAATCAAACTAATACTAACACCAAAAACAAGGGCACCATGAATGTGGTTTTCCTTAAAACTACCCCTCCACCCATTATTAACAAAACCAACTCTTCCAGTTCCTCTAATCAGAACACTAGAAACCCAAACCACAACAACCAAAATTAATTTACTCTGCTAGGGGAGTCATATGCTTTAGTCTTGGAAAATTTGTTGAAAGTGAATGTCATACAACTTCCTTCGATAAAACCTCTATAGTAATTTGATTCCTCATATCCTGTACCTGGATGGTATAAGGAGAATGAATTATGTGCCTTCCATAATGTCATTGGACATGACGTTATTAGGTGTAATACATTCAAGAACATTGTCCAAAATCTCATTGATAAGGGGGAATTTGTGTTAGATAACCCCAATGCACCCCCAAATCAATCACTTGACATCTTTAGACAACCATTTCCCAACCATGCCCTTTATACAAATAATGAAAACAATAGAGCAGAATCTTCTCACAACCATGAAGTCCATACCATAATATAGTTCTTATTCAACTCATTACTGAGGAAACCATTGCCCAAACCACCTTTCCTACACTTATTGAGGTAGTGAAGTCACTCTCCATTCCTTTAGAAAATGAGACCAAGGAAAAAATTATTCCCCTTTGCTCATTGAGGTATTTGAGCCACTAAGCTCTTTTTTGTGAGACAAAACAAAAGAAGTAGCCATTACCACCATATCCTCCTCCTCCATCATACAACAATCCACTCTTCCTTTGGAAAGCATCCCTAAGTAAGAAATCACTCTACCTACCTCTCCCATATGAGACTCATCTTCCCAAACCCTAGAGCCTTTGATTGATGAAAAATATGAGTAACCACTTCTCTCTCTCCACCCATGGGTTTGACCTTTGATATCAATGTTGAAGGGATCAAACCCATTTATAAGCCTTTCTCTAGACTATTTCAAAAATGTGAGTAATTATCCCAACCTAATATATATCATGCCACATTTTGGCACTATCTCAGGCTTCCTTACCTAACCAAGCAAGAGCCTCTAACCACACCACTATCATCCCAACCTTCCTTTTCCACTATTGAACCCACTATCATCACAACCAAACCATTAGAAACCTCTAAAATCAAACCATAACTAAATCATCTGAATTAACTCCACCTAAAATAGCCAAGTTACCTTATACCATTCCAACCAAATCCACCAAAAACCTTGGCATATTCCCTATTCAAAACCTTACTCACCCCTCATTGAAATTAACTTCACCAAACCTATTAAAGAAACCCTAAACCAAACCACTAAATAAGGTGAAACCACCCAAGATTCCACAAACCAAAACTCTACCTCCCCTTTCCACTTTTCCTTCTATTTTGGGACCTCACCTTTCTACCTTAGTAAATAAACCAACCATCGTAGATAAAGCCCAAATCCAACCACTAGTTTTAGTTACACCATCAATCCTTTCATCCTCACCTATTTTGACCAAACCTTCTATAAGTAAACTACCTACTTCTTAGGCATATACCCAAACACCTTTCACGCCCAAGCAATCCATACCAAGTCCATCCACCAAGAATGCTCCTTCACCCAACTATCTTACCATCAAACCTACTCCTAAAAAGGCTTCCACCTCAACTACCAAAACTAACACCTCTATGCCTTTGCCACCTTCACCTGAGTCTTACTCAGCCATTATGCAGAGGTTATTATAAGAATCTTGTTTAACCTTGCCACTTATCAAATAATTTGACCCACATAGCCCTAAACCATCATCGTATAATGATAAATTTGTATACTCCTACCATAGAACACCTAAGCATGATATTGAGAACTATAAATCTCTTCATGTATTAATCCATCAACTGTATCATGAGGATGAATTATTATCAGATGAGCCTCTTATGAGCCCACCACTAACCTAAGAACCAACCAACACTTACCTATTCCCTAACTCTCATATTAGAGTGAAGCGAAGCTGAAGCATTCCTCTAGCCTGACTCTTTCCCAAATCCATACCATCCATGTGGTCACATGATCATAGGCTCAACCAAAGGATAAGGGAAAGGTAAAGGTGTCCATCCCATGGACATATCCCTCTTCTATTACACAATCACCCAACCAATACCAATCACCTTTTCCTTCAACCGAACCCAATGTGTCCATCTTGGGTCCCTCTCAATCCAACCCTTCTGAATTAATCCAATAAGTAGTTTTGAAATAACTTCACCAAACACTAGTGAAGATGAGTTTGTATGAACTAATCAAACCTCACCCCATCACTACCAAGTGATGATAGAGCCTTTGTAATCTATAGAGATATAACCAAAAGACCCACAACCTCTAACAACCTTTGTCAAAGCTCTTCAAATTTCTAGCCTTGTTACCTTTAAGGATTAGGAAATACCTCCATCCATCTAGATGATCTATATCCTCCCCTGTTCATTACCACATACAACAACCAAACATGCATCAAGAGGTTTATGATTGATGGGAGAGACTGCATCAACATTATATCTTCCTACGCATACAACTAACTCAAATTACTCAATAACATTATGTTGAAAACCTTGGTGGTGCTCTAATCATTCAATGATACCATTGCCATAACTTTAAGAACTATTGTCCTTCACATTTGCCTAGGACCTTGCACATTTCCTAAGCTCTTCTACATAGTATAAGGTGAGTTCTAGTACAATATTTTACTGGGACACCATTGGATTCATTCCATGGGATGTGTGCCATCCAACCTACACTGATGCATAAAATTTAAACATGAAGGTCAGGTTGTTACCATACAAGCTGACCTAAGTCCTTTTACATCATGCAACATGATATACTAAACTAATGATGTTCTCCTTCCTTTATCCAACAAGCCTTCATCAGTAAAAGATGAATCCCCATCTTCTTTCACCAATGAATCCTCTACTAGTTCATCCATCCCTTCCACCCAAAACCCATAATGGAACCCTTAGAATCAACCTTCTAATGTATTTCATTAGGGGAGTATCTTATTTTGACACTAGACACTTTTCCTACTCCCCAAGAGTATGGGAATCTTGATTAACAACCTATTTATGACCCCAATATTGGAGCCATTATTCCTTTTGAGTCCTGAACTTGTCAAATCAATTTCATCTGTGAGGGACTTGATAAACCCCTTGACACTTTTCCACCTTTTTTCACCTTGACCATTCACCTCCAATTTCTCCTATTTGGATAAATAAGAGTTTTCCAAGACATAGCTATATAGGTGTGTTTGGAAGGGATTTGGTTTAGGTAAATACAAACATAGGTCACATGAGATGATTTTGATCAAGACCTAAAAACCTCATGAAAATCAAGGCCTTAGTTTCATGCCACTTAAAAAACAAACCAACCCACCTCCCATTACTATCATTGACAAGGAAATCCCATCTTCACCTTCCACTCCACCATTGAAAATTGAGGATTATGACATCATCCCCCCTAACTTTTTTTTTCATCAACATGATCAATCTTAGACCCCAGACTTATCAAAGGGATGGGGTGACCATAATCATTCCTTTGACTCATCCTAAGATGGTATGAGAAGACTCTCCTACCATTAATATCATTCAGTATCAGGGTGATGATTCCATTCTTGCCTATCTAGGTTTAAAAGATTCCTCTATACATAAATCTCTTCTTTCTAAGGCTTTAACCATGTTAAACGAATCCACTATGGATATTAAATTGGGTACTCTAGATAACTTACACATTATTAAACTTGGATAATCACTAAATTTTAAGGAGCTTAGAGACTTCCCCTCCTTTTTATAATAATGTAGCATATAATTTCCTTGGTCTTATAGTGACATGACAAGAATCAACCCCTCCATTGTTACCCATAACATAGTCACCAACCACGATGCCAAGCCAGTTAGGCAAAAACATTGATGAATGCACCCTCACATAGCCCTTCTCATCAAAGAAGAGCTTCAATGTATCCTATCCATTAATTTCATCCAACCCATTGATTATCCCCAATTGGTCTTAAATATCATACCTATTACCAAAGCCATATGGGGAATTCACATTTGTGTGGACTTTCGTGACCTTAACCTTTCTTGCCTAAAGGATGACTTTTTTTTGCCAAAAATTGACTAGCTCATTAATCTTATAGTCGGCCATGATATGTTATCTCTTATGGATGGGTTCTCAGGTTACAATCAAATCTTAATCACCCCTAAATATCAACATAAAACTACATTTATCACCCCATGGGGAAGGTTTTGCTATAGGGTAATGCCTTATGGACTGAAGAATGCTAGTGCACCCTAATAACACACTATGACCTAAAAATCTTTCATGAACTTATTCACAAAATCATAGAAGACTATGTTGATGACCTTCTTAGGAAATCCAAATGTCGTAAAGGTCATTGAGCTATTCTTATGATTATCTTTGAATAACTCATCCATTACCATTTTTTCCTTAACCCTAATAAGTGTATTTATTGGGTCTTTTCAAGAAATCTCCTTGGATTTATCATCTCCCTTTAAGGAATTAAATTTGACCCTAGCAAAATCAAATAAATCCTTGACATGAATCTTCCCAGCCACCTCAAGAAACTTCATAGCTTGTAGGTGAAGCTCCAATCCATTCACCACTTTATCTCTTAGCTCTCTGATCAATGCCAACTTTTCCACCTCCTTCTGAAGAAAGGACGTATATTTTAAGTGGAATAAAAAATGTCATAAGGCCTTTGATTCACTTAAAAGGTATCTTCTATCTCCACCCATCCTCTTTCTTCCCAAGGAAGATCAACCTTTTTACCTTTACATTTCCTCCATTGACCACTCCTTAGGGGTAATGCTAGCTCATTGGGATGAGCAACATAAAGATCAAGCCATCTACTACATTAGTCATATGTTTGTAGAGTACGAGACTAGGTACACCCATAATTTGTCTCACCTTGGTCTTTATGGCCATAAAACTTCACCATTACCTTCTCAACCACAATACCTATGTCAAAACCAATACCAACCCACTCAAGTATATGCACTCTAAGCCATACTAACACTGATAAATGGCTAAGTGGCTCATTATCTTATCTAAGTTTGACCTTGAGTTCCTCTAGTAAAGTTAAATTAAATGGGAAGTCATTAATAACCAATTGGATGAAGTACCATTAGCAGACAATTGGCTTCCTCTCAAGTTTCCAGATGAGTCCATCATGACCCTTTCTCAAGTAGACTTCACTTAACAAGTGACCATGTTCTTTGATGGATCAAAGTGTCAATGTGGTGGGGGAGCCAACATCATCCTTATCTCCCTTCATGACGAATCTCTTCTTTTATCCTTCAAGCTAAAATTTGAATGTACCAATAATATGGCCAAGTACGAAGCCCTAGTGATAGGTCTCCAAATTGAATTAGCCTTGGGAGTCAAAATGATCAAATTTTTTTGTGACTTTCAACTTGTGGTCAATTAAATAAATAGCTCTTATTAATGTAAGAATGATGTTTTGAAATAGTACAAACAACTAGATGATGTACTCTTAGAATTATTTGAACACTACCATATCCAAACCACTCTGTGATCTATGAACAAGTTTACTGATACGATGGCTTCTCTCACTTTCTAAATCCCATAAACACCCTCTAGCTCTAAGATATCTATCATTATATATCAAATTATTAAGCCTTATTATATCAAATCAGACTCTCTTACCATCTTCAATATAAAAGAAACCCAACCTGACCTTTGGTACCAGTAGACTTTCGACTATCTCAACATTGCCATCATCCATTCCAACCTTTCTAAGAATGTTTGAAGAGCGTTTATCAAAATCACCTCATGTTATACCATACTAAGGGGAATTATTTATAAACATGGCTTTGATGGTCTCCTCTTATATTGCCTACGTAGTCATGAAGCCTCTCATGCTATCAAAGAAACACATGATGGGATCTATGGGGGACACTTTAGTGGCCTAGCCATCTCTAAATGCATCATTTGCCTTGGATATTATTGGCCCACCCATAACCAAGATTGATATGATTATGTGAAAAAGTGTGTCAAATGTCAACAACACACTAATTTACATCACACACCTAGCCATAGTCTTTAAGTATCCAAATATTTTTGGCCCTTCTCATAATGGGGTCTAGATATTATTGGAGAAATTAACCCCCATTCTTCACAATGACATCATTCTATCATCACTGTAATAGAATATTTCACTAAATGGGTAGAGGCTATTCATTTCATCTCAACCAAAGATGAAAAAAATATTGACTTTATCAACTATCATATTATCTATCATTTTGGTGTTCCTCATATAATTATCAGTAACAATACAAAACATTTCAAAAATAAACAAGTCCAAGGTCTTTGTGACACATTCAATATCAAGTTAAGTTTCTCATCACCCTATTGTTCACAAGCAAATGGACAGGCTGAAGCTTCTAACAAAAGTCTTAGTAACATGCTAGCTAAAATGGTTAATACATCTACTTAGAATTGGAATTTACACATCTCCTTTGCCTTATGTTCATATTATACTAGCATTTAAAACCCTATGGGTGCTACCCCTTTCTCTCTATTTTTTAGAGCTGAGGTTATCTTGCCTCTCGAATTTGAAATTCCCTCTCTTTGCATATCTTTGCAAGATCTCATTTTTGAGAATGATTATCATCAAGAATGTTTAACCCAACTTGAGATACTTGATGAATGTCATTTATCCATGCTTACCCATCTTCATGTCTATCAAGAGTGAATCAAGTGTGTTTATAACAAACACCTCAAAGTGTGAGAATTTAATATTGGAAACCTCATCCTAAACAAAAATTAACATGTAACCAATATGGAGAAAAGAAAGGGGGTAAGTTTGCTTTCAATTGGCTTGGACCTTATATTATATACACAAGTATGGATATAGAGCTTATCAATTATCCTCTCTTGAAGGGAAAATAGAACCTAAGCCCCTCAATGCTTTGCATCTACATCCTTACTTTTGTTAAACAATATTGAACTCACCTTTTGTCTAACTTAAGCTCATCCCTTATTGTCATCCACATGTATCCCCTTATTTAAAAAACAACTGATTAAATCTGAATCATGTGATTATCCATTATAGCCTTCACCTAATATTGAACATGGGTACCATGGCTCTACCCATGACATGGTCCTTATGGTACTTTCCATCCCCTTATAGGATGGATTCCCATGGTTATTGTCACTTAAGCCTATTTTACCCATCATCAACCTTCTTGTGCTCTAGTTTTGCCTTCATAAAGATGAAAATTTTGAGTCTATATAAGCAAATCCATGTCAACAATAAAAATAAAACACAATCAATCAAAAAATCACAAAAAATCCAAAACTCGTATAGGTCATTCCAAGCATTCGTAGACTACTCTTTTAAATAAAAATTGCCAAAACATATCAAAATTGCTCAATATAAGGTAGACTACTCCCTTGAAGGATAGATATCAAAATCCTTATACAAAGCACACAAACTTAGACCACTCCTTTAAAGGATGGCTGAGTAAAGCATTTTTCAAAGCATAGTAATTTATTGGAAGCTTCCTGCATTGATTAGCTTCTCCTTTCCCTTCAAGAAATAATAAAATAACAAAAGATCCATCATCAAAAATTATAAAAAGCAAAATAATTTTAGAATCTGTAATCGGCTTTCATAAGTAGTTTCCTGCATCAATCAGTCTACACTTTATATGATATGGACTTGTTTATATTGGCTCTTTTAGTAACCTAGCAAAGAGGCATGCTAGTCTCACAAGAAGGTCCAATTTTCATCCATCTCCCCTTTTTACACTCTATAAACAAGGAATTTTTAGCTTACTTGACATTATGTGATCAAGACACCTTTTTGACCAAATAACAGATGCTAATGCAAAGCATTTGAAGGACTTATATTCATAAGCTAATCATACTTTGGTTTGTCTTAGTCCTTACTAAAGAAGAAGTATCATTCCTTCTCTTTATTCTCTCATATCTAATTATTGATACATTCACTATAATATTTGTGTTTTGATTATCCTATCTCCCTCACATTTAGTTTTCTAATCCAACTTACTTTATGTGTCTTAAGATTTAACCACCTTCATCTAATCATGTGTAGCTCATTAAAAACATTTAAAAATTAATTATGTGTTTTATTATGTGTTGTGCCTTGTTTAAGTGTTTTTAATCAAAATAACATCTTAGCCATCATAACCAATCATAAAAAACATACAATCATCACAACATTACCTTTTATCAAATCATAAGTCCATAAGTCATCGCATGTCAATCTACCTCAAAATATATATCTAATCATAGATAACATCATCACATCACAATAATCAAATCTAAATAACCAAAAAACACCAACTAATCATGAAACATCTATCACTATTCAATGATATATCATCCACATATGTTATCCATCGCATGCCTATCTACATAAGAAAGCAAAGGTTCAACCACATGTCTAATAAAACATCTCATCATAACAAACATCATCATATCATAACATCATGAACATCCCATCACCTAATCATAACATCATAATCATCCTACCATCTGTCACATCTATAAAACTATGATCCATTAACCCATAACCATGTCATGAACTTCAATTACATCATAGTCATCCATAACCATGATAATAATCACAAACATCATAGTCATGTCCAATAAAGCATAAACATTATCATATCATAAATAATATCCATTAATATCAAATATCATCATGATCATAAATTAAATAGCCACATCATTGCATGCCTAGCTAGGTGAGTACACATAAACCATAACATGTTAAGCATATGAACATAATAATCATAAAAAACATCACATACATAAACATCAACACAAACCATAAACCATGATCATGTTTATTTATCATAAGTTCATAATCAAAATAATGATCATATATATAATAATGTACATGTCTCTCAAAAATGTATATACATCTCACTACATTAGCTTGTAAGCCAGTATCAAAATCATATGAGACATCAAAAATAAAATGTCTTATAATAGTCTAATCCCCTAAAGCACCATTACCTCCTAGAGCCTGCCCTCTTGAGCCTACCTATCCACCTATAGATGTAGACCATTGGCTTGGTGTCACAATACTAGACCCTCTAGTGATCCTAGATTTGTACTCGCCCTATCTAGGCTCATCTAGTAGATGTATAAAAACTAAGGCCTCATAGTACTAAAGTTCCTTGACTATTTCTACATATCTTGCCATCAAGATAGTCCTTGGTAGTTCTGTAGCTACTACTACTCCTCCTCTTGCTTACCTAAGAGAATCTCTCCTAAGTTACCATGGCTAGTGTATGCAATCAGAAATGCATCATGTCTATGAATTAATCCTATATCAGATAATATAGATCACACCTACACTTCCAATTGGGATACACTTGTTAAGAGGGAGCATGACCTATATGGGTATCCACTAGACCCGATTAAGGGATCACTTATATCACTTGTCACAACACATCATGCTAGGAAGGGTTTCAAAGCCTACAATTTAACACAATTGCACAACAACCCTAATAGAGTCCTAAGGTTTAAAATGTTAACTCTATTCTAATAACAAGAAATTAAAATCTAATCTAGTGCACATCAAATCTTTTAGAACAAAGTAGGGGTTAGAAGTAATAAAATAAAAATGTATAGGGAACTTTAATTAAAGTAAGTATGAGTAATACCCTAATACATAAAATATGAAAGATAGTATTATTCAAGCCAACACTTATGCTACTTATATCTACTAAAATAGAGGAGAATAAAGTTAGAATATACTTACCTAATGTGAACCCATCAAGAATTAATCTCTCCCTTGGCCAAAGGGGCTTCACAAGAGGTTGTTGTGGTTTGTAAAGATCACTAAGAAAGGCCAAAGCATTCAAGACTTATTCACAAGACTAGATTCTCCAAATAAGAAACCTAATCTAAGTCTCATCAAGTAGAATGGTGGAAGAGTAGATTATGAATAAGCATGAGTAAATAATAAATCTAGATTGCACATATGAATAATGATCAAAATGATATTGTATATATAGGCAAATATTACCCTAAATCCTTCTAAGAATGTTATCTATATGGGGTCGACCGAGTTGATCCAATGTGTTTTTAGGGATAATTTACCAAGTCTGAGCTAGGTCAGCTAAAGGGATAACATG
Source organism: Torreya grandis (assembly GCA_037957365.1). Classification (NCBI taxonomy): domain Eukaryota; kingdom Viridiplantae; phylum Streptophyta; class Pinopsida; order Cupressales; family Taxaceae; genus Torreya; species Torreya grandis. The sequence goes on along the minus strand of JARHVA010000775.1, from coordinate 3,684,608 downwards.
TTAAGAAAGTAAAGAATACCCCTAAATTGTACTGGGTCAACCCAATACAACTAATAGTCCAAAAGGAGTTTAAGATAAGAAAATGAGGAATGAAAGAGGAATAGATTAGAGGAATACTCAAGGGAGGATAAGTAACTTAGAGAAAGGTTTTGGGATTTGGTTGGATCGGTAATAATGTGGTAAAAATGGATAACAATCCTATGAAGCACCAAAGGTCTACCCATCCCTTTCTTGGTGTGCCCCTTAGGGTGTGCACTCTGAGAGATTGAATCTCGATGGGTTCCTATAAGATGTAAAGAATTAGTATTTGATAAAAGTTGAAAATATTATGTGTACAAATATGCCTCACTTGAATCTCATCACGTGTCACTAAGGTGTAATAGGGGATGGTGCTTTGAGAAAGAACATACGGATACACATAATGGTGATGCTAAAAAAAAATTGTACTATTTTAAAGCAAAAAAAACTAAAAGTAAATGACTAAAATGGAAACTAATCTAAAAAATTAAATAACTAAAAAGTAAAATGTGATTCATACCTTGATTTACCTTTATCATGGGATGGTTGTTTGCTATGTTGTTAGTTTTGATTGTGTAGGGTGTAGAGACTAATTTTGACAAACCCAAAAATATAAAACTAAAGAGCAAAAGCAAACAATTAAAAGAAAAGCCAAGATAGCTGGTGCTATGAGGATGGGACTTACTTGGGGAATTTGGCAAGCTAAGATGATAGGTGATATGGTGATATGTTAGACTAAATGACCAAGTCAAATAACATGATTAAATTGGGTAACCAAAAAGCCAAGGCTATTAAAGACCAAAAAACTCAAACAAGATATCCTTAAGTAAGAAAGGCAAACTCACCAAATCAAACCAAGAATACATGTCAAAAAAGATGGCAAAAACAAATAAATGAATGAAACACTGAAAAAAATGGTAAAACAACATTGATGAGTGAGCAGTAATAATTCACATCTCACTCAACAATAGAAAAAGGATGCATAAAAGGAAAAACAACATTGTCAAGTGAGAAGTAACAAGACAACTTCACTCAGCAATGAAAAAAGGGTATGAACTCAGGTGTCTGTAACAACAAAATAACAAAATCATGATAAATGGTAAAATGAAAGTAAAGTAAATTTAGAAAATGTAAAATTTTGGTGTAAAAAAAAGAAGAAATCCATAGTTATTAAAACATGTTATTTAAGGATAGATAAAACTAAAAAAAAGTAGTGCTAGCATGATTTTAAGAGGTGACGAAGAAGGAAGTAAAGAAGAAGGGAAAATAGATTTGGAATCACAATTTGTCTATCAAGGGGGGAAAATGAAATGGGTGGAGGGGAGAATGAATGAAAAACCTAGGTAGATGAACTTTTTATCAAAGTCAAGACACTCAAATTAGGTTTATCAAAATAAGAGGAATTTTGAGCTTAAGGACTATGAATAAATTATCTTAGTGACACAAGTATTTGGTCAACAAATGAAGTATATAGATCATACCATGAAGGATATATGCATAAAAATTAAAATGGACCTACCTCCCCATAATGTGTTCCCCATTCTTCAGGATCCCTTATAGAGCTATCGATCTACTGTAAAGATTAGGTAATTGCATGAGAAAGTAAGTAGCACCATAGAGTTTTTTGAAATCCCCTATTCCAATATACTAGCCTACTACACCCCAAAGGACTTTGGCTCTATGTGACGGCAACTGTGGAGTATGAGCTTCAATTGGAGATAGGAGATGTACTTGTAATCACATCTTTTGGTGTGAATTCAAATTTTAAGATTTGTATGTTGCATTTTAGATATCATTTCCTTTTGATTCAAATGATTTGTATTTTAACTTTCTTTATGGCTTTTTCTAGATTCCTCCGTATGGATTTGGAAAACCAAACATGGGTGCTAAATATGGCTTTCATTTAAAAACTTGGGACTTGGTTGATAAGAGAGAGAACTTAAAAGAGTATGGGGTCTAAGAGTCTCGTGAATCAAGCTGAAATAAAAATGCTATCTTGAATTTGACCTTGTTTTATCCAATACAGAGATGAAAGTAAGGGGAAATTAAGAGGAATGACACATGGAACAACTTGAATTACTTCAAATTGAAAAAAAAAGTGACAAAGGGAAAAGAGGGATACAATGATAGAAAAATGTTATTCCTTATCATGAAAATGAGGTAAATGGAGGAAAACATGCTAACATAGATTGTTGTGCAAATTTTATCTAGCAAAAGAAGAAAAAGCTAAAATTTGAGAGCAAGGATTAAGAATATGAAAATATGGTAATTTTATGAGGATGGTCAGGTCCTATCCATGGTATTACAAAGCAAATCATAAAAGAGAGACCCACGAAGGTACTAACAAGTAAGAGAAAAATTAAGTAAGCAAAGAAATAGTTGTATTTTATGAGGGATATTGGGTCCTATTTGTGATCTTACAAAGCAACTCACAAAAGAAAAATCTAAAGGATGCCAAACATTAATGGCAAGCAACAACATGAAAAAGAAATGATTAAAAGATGGTGGTTTTATGAGGAAAGTTGGGTCCTATCCATGGTATTACAAAGTAACTCACAAAATAAAAACCCAAGGGGTGTGAAAAATAAGAGAAAATGCAAGAAGATAAGGAAGGCTTTGGTACATCAAGAAACCAAAAGACCAAAATGAAGGACTAAAGGTTTGAAAAAGGAAGGAAACTACTATAGAGGGAGAGACCCATGCTTAAGTAACCTAAAAAAATTGTTAGATATATATAGATAGAAAACATGACAAGAAGGAAATGTTTAGGCAAAGTAATTTTTAAGGAATTGAGCATTGGTGGGCTCTTTGAAAACATGGCCATCATTGGTTTGAAGATGATAAGTTCTCAAACCAAGAATGTCTTTAAATAAATATGGGCCCCACCATTTTTGGCAATATTTTCCTTATTTTTCATGGGTGTAATCTAATTTAAGGACAATATCACCAACATTAAAAGTGAGGACTATAACATGTTTGTTATGTTATTGGGTGATGTGAGCCTTGTATTGGAGATTATGTTACAAGGTAGAAATATGAAGTTAATCAAAAAGATCAAAGGCATGAAGGCAAGTACTCAAATAATTATTCATTGAGAATAATTTCATGAAGAGATATACAAAAGAGGGAAGTTCAAATTCTAAAGGAAGAACTGACTCAGAACCATAGACTAGAGAAAATAGAGTTGTCGTAGTGGTAGTATGAATTTTATTCTGATAGGCCCAAAGTGCAGGTTAAAGATGAATATGCCAATCTATGTGGGTTTCATGAATTATATTTTTTATAATTTTACTAAGAATTTTATTGGTGGTCTTAACTTGACCATTACATTATGGATGATAAGGTGTGGAAAAGTTGTGATTGATCTTGAATTTGTTGTAATGTTGTTTAACATGTTTGTTTTTTAAATTACCACCATTATCAAAAATAATGGTATGAGGAATGACAAAGTAGAAATGATTTGGTTAAAAATAAATTTGGAAATGGTAAGACCAGTGACATTAATGAGGGCCATGGTTTCTACCCATTTAGTAAAATATTTGGTAGCGATGATGATAAAAACATGCCCATCTTGGGAGTGAGGAATTTTACCAATGAGATCAAATTCTCACATGAAAAATGGCAATGGAGACTTGATATTTTTAAGTTTGGTAAGAGGTGAATGGATAAGATCATCATGAAGTTGACAAGGAGTACACTTTTTAACATATTCAATTGTATCCTTTTCGAGAGTAGGCCAAAACTAACCCATACATAGGCATTTGCATGCTATAACATGTCCGCTATAGTGACCACCAAAAATGCCCCCATGTGCCTATTCAAGAAGAGGGAGGACCTCATCTTGCATAAAATAATGGAGTAAGGTACCTTCAAAATTATGATAGTAAAGGATGTTGTGTTGAAATACATACTTGAAAGCTTATTTATGAATGTGTGTCTTTTCATGAGAATCAGAATTAGGATGATAAGTTTGGTGTTCTAAAAATTTAATGATGTTCTTATACCATGGGCTTTGTCTAATGGTAACAACCTCAATATGATAGATAAGCAAATTCTATGGTTGAGTTGAAGATGGAGATTTTCTTATTTGTATAAAAAAATAAGGATCAGAGAGAACTTGATGTGGATGAAATATAGAAGCTGAAGAAGCAATAGAATTAGTAATGGAATTTTGATCTCTAGGTATAGGTTCAATAGTGAAAGAGATAAAATCCTTAGCAAGAGTGGTTGAAATTTGATGATAGGTGATAACATTCTCACTTTTACATTGATAGTCACCATTAAATTGATGGTAAATAAGTTAAAAATAACCTAAAGCATGAAGGTATTGAATGTCTAAGTCAAGAACAGCTCTCATGCCTAAGATAAGAACTTCATACTCAACCATATTGTTGGTGACATCAAAGGTGAATAAAAAAACTAAAGGAATGATCTTACCAAGAGGACTAGTGAGAATACAACCTACCCTAACTCCTTGAAGGCATTTAGCACCATCAAATTGAAGGGTCCAAGTATCCTCAAGTAAGTAAACATTGATTTCAAGGAGCTCCTTGATAACTACCTTTGGTTTAATAGTACTGAAGGGAGTGGAGTATTCTTCAATATTATTGGCTACAAGATCAATGATAAATCTATGAAAATAATCCTTAAGAGATATAGCTTGATTAAGACCTTTGATATAAAGGATATTATAATCTAGAAGGTCATCTTGAAGGGAAGAAGTGGCTGGAATGGTAGCTACAACAAGTTGATCAGCTATGACTTTCTCTTTAACATATTTTTGAGTGATGATGTGAAGATTGAATTCCATAAGGATGACCATCCATTTGCTATTTTTATCTCTAGGAAGGAAGGCTTTGGAGAAGAAGTGACGAAGGGGGTCAGAATGAACAATGACATAAGTAGTTTGGTAAAGCATGTAGTGATTAATCTTTTGAGCCATAAAATAGATGGTGAGGTAATCACCCTAAATTTTGGTATAACATGTTTCATAGTCGATGAGGCCTTGGATAATGTAGTAGATAGCATACTCTCTTCTCATATCATCTTGTTAGGCAAGAATTCCCCTAACTAAAATAGGTGTGGAAGAAGTATATAGAATCAAAGGTTTATCATTGGAAGGAGGATGAAGTGTAGGTGGATGAAGCAAATATTATTTCATGTTATCAAAGGATTTTGGCATGGATCTGTCCATTCTCAAGCAATATTTTTATTGAGAAAGGAATTGGTAGAGTGAATTTGATATGCCATTTTGGGGATGAGTCATCTAATTTCCCCAAGCTTGCCTAAATAAGTACGAATGTTGGGAATAGAATGAGGAATAGGCATGTTGATGATGGAACTAATTTTTTTAGGATCAATGTTAATGCCATGGAGAGAGACTAGGAATCTTAACAATTTTCCAGATGTGATTCCAAAGACACATTTATAAGGATTAAGTCTAAATTTTTATTTAAAGAGAAAGTTAAAGATGATAACAAGATTGGAAAGATGATTTTTATGAAGTTTAGATTTATAAATAAGATCATCCACATAGGTTTCAATAATTTTGTGAATGAGATCATGAAAGATATGAGTCATTACACATTGGTAAGTGGCTTTGACATTCTTGAAATCGAAGGTCATTTTGACATAGCAATAGGTACCCCATTCTGTGGTGAAAGTAGTTTAATGTTGCTCTTTAGGAATAATATGAATCTAATTATATCATGAGAAACCATCCATAAGAGATAAAATTTTGTAACCAGCCATGGAATTGATGATGGCATCTATTGAAGGTAAGGGGAAGTTGTCCTTGGGATAAGTGAGATTAATATTATAGAAATCAATACAAATTTGAATAACCATAATGACTTTCTTTTGAATGGGAATAATGTTAGACACCCATTTAAAATAATCCACTAGTTTGATAAATTTAACAACGAGTAATTTGATGATTTCCTTATGACATAAGGTCAAAACTTTAGGCAAAAATTTTCTTTGATTTTGACACATAGGCTTGGAATCAAGATAAGTAATGATGTTAGCACCAGGATTCTAAGGTCAATGCCAAACATTTCCTCATAGGACTAAGCAAAAGCTTTAAAATATTTGTCAAAGAATAAACTAAAGCTATCATATTCTATAAGTGAAAGCTCTCAAGAAACTGTAATTGATCGAGGACAAGATGGGGTACCATATTTAATATGAGTGGTTTATTCAATAATCATGGCATTACTATCTTGAAAGTGATATGGTATTTAGGTAAGGTTAAAATTAGATTTTTTTTAAGTTCAATGCTGGTGATGAAGTTGTTGAAGCAAGGAGTTATAGTTTTGAAATTTTTAATTTTATGATACTACCAAAGAATTTGAGGTTCTTGGGCATGGAGTAACTCAAGAATATCTTCATCACTAGACAAGGTAGGAAGATGACCATAATGTTCGACATATACTTCAAGATTAAGAATTTGATTTCCATGGCTATCATACTAAGAATAAACCTAATGGACATCAGTTGCCTTGGCATCAAGCATAATTTTAGGAGTAGAAGAAGTAGATGGAATAGAAGAGATGGGTAGATCAGTGGATTTAATGATGGGAGAAGGATTGGATGCAATGATTGGATCCAAAGGTGTAGGAACTTCTAGATGTTTGGAAGGTATAATTTGTTCTATCACCTAAGGAGTATCAATAAGAAGATGATTGATAGGAGGCACATGAACCTCAAGATATAAGTTATGATACACAAAAATGGTATGCATATCCAAATCTCTAGATTGAGATTGGGCCATGATATAGTTATTGTTGGTTGAATATTTTGTCGATCAATGTACTGATAAATAAAATATGTCTGATCAGCCAAAGTAGGAAGATTAGTCATTCAAATGTGTAGGTTTACCACATCAAAAGGGGACTGATCTCTCCTCTCATTAAGGGGAGGTTCCTTATAGATACACTATATATATATATATATATATATAAATAGAAAATAATACTCAAGGGTAGGATAAACCATCCATCTCTCTTTCTTCAGAGATGATGCGTACAAATAAAAGGAAAAACTCAATGGAAATAACAGACATCACTCCTCTTATTTCAAAAGTACTATTCAACAAACCACAAGAATACTCCTAGTAGTAAATGCAAAATGTAGAAAAGGATGTAATAACCAGCAAATCAAGATGCAACACAAAGTCTTCACCTAAATTGCTCAAGAGTAACATACAAAGGACAATGAGGGCACAAAGTCATCCCAAAGTCCTTTACATAGAAATGAAAAGAAAAACACACTAAAGGCAATTATGGGGGCACAAAGTCTCTCCGTAGTTGACTCTTCAAGACACCTTCTTGACTACTGTCACTAATTCTGCTTGTTGAATTAAAGAAACAAAAGATATATTGAAGAAAAAGACATAAGAATAGTTTCTTCAACAACAAAGATATTATAGCACAAAGTCTAAAAAAACCACTTGCTTTCTTATTCCAATAACAAAATATGATAAACAAACTGCGCTCAAAGTCTCAAAAGTGCCTTTCAATCTGGGCAGAGTTTCGTTTTGATTGTCAAAAAAGAGATCTTTTACAATAACAAGAGAGTCCCTTATATAGCTTTTTCAAGAAGGACTCAGGAACAGTAACACATCATGTTGTGTTGGAATCTATTAAGAAGACATGCTAGAACTTAGGGGTGTTTTACCCATTTGATTTTATCAATGCAAGGAAACAAGTCACGCTTATTGAAAGTTTGCAACTTTCAATGTCTACCTGGCGATCTGATCTTACCTTCATTGTTCCTCCTTTTTTGGTTAATTGAATTGGGTCCTAGATTTAATTTGCTAATCTGTTCCTTCCTCGCTTTTTGCTAGTCTTGGCCTTAAAGTCTATGATTGCGTTCTGGTCTGTAGGTTCAAAGGATCAACGGTTATTTTGTTGTCTTAAATTTGATGTTCGTGCGCCCGTCACTATGTTTTGAACGGTTAGTTTGCTGTGTTAAATTTGACGTCTTCGGGTGGATCACCCCTTGGTCCTCTTTCAGCTCTCTATTTGGCACTTTTCTGGATTGGACTTGCCCTTTTGGGCCTTAAGAAATAATCCTTGAATGGCCTTCAAGCTTCTTGTTTTACATCCTTCCCGAAGGGAAGGTGACCCTTCAGCTTCAGGAAGTGCCCTTTAAGTTGGCAGACGAGAGTCCCCCACAAGGGCACTTGCCCTTCGGGGTCCTTTGGTGGCCCTTCACAAATTCTCATGGATAATTCTCACGGGTATTTTCCCTAGGATTTTCCCCGGACAAATTCCCATGGACAATTCTTGCAGACAAATTGTCTGTGGAAATTTCCCGTAGACAAAAAGTTTGCAAAAATTATTTCGTTTGCCAATACACAAATTCCTTCAGGTTTCTTGCTTTCGTGACTTCTCAAAAGTCTTTTGTACTTTTTGCCTGAAAATTGTGCCTTAGACTTTGCCTTAATCTTTTTGAAAACAACCCTTCTGAAGGGTATTTTCATTGACCAAGTGCCCTCCGCAAGGGCACTTGTCCTTCGGGAGGCCGTTTGAACTTTGGTGATGAACCAACTATTGAACCATTCCATTGAACCAAGGCTTTGAACCACTTGTTGAACCTAGGCTTTGAACCAAAATGGTTCAAGCCGATGAACCCTTTGTTTGAACCAACCGTTGAACTACTTCATTGAACCAATCAGCTGAACCAAGATTTGAACCAAAATGGTTCAAGCCAATGGTTCGATTGAATGAACCAAGCTGATGAAACACTCCATTGAACCAAGATGTTAAACCTTTTCATTGAACCAAGACATTGAACCAACCATTGAACCAAGTTTTGGTTCAACAATTCAAACAAAGCCTTGAGCTGACTGATGAACCATTTGATTGAACCAAAGGATGAATGAAAGCATTGAAACAAAGTGGATGAACCAAATGAGTGAAACAAAGCATTGAACTACTTGATTGAACTCGCCTTTGAACCATTTGATGTTGAACCAAAGGATGAACCAAATGTTGAAACTGTTGCTGATGCTTGCTGATGGAGATTTTTGTTTGAACCAAGGTACTGAATCAATCCTGAAAATGACCAAGTGTTAAAAATTGATTCTTTTGGTTGAACCCACCTATAGAAGCCTTTAAACCTGCCTGCAGAGTCTGTAGATTTAAGCTTGCAAAGTATGTATATTTTTGAAAAGCTTGAAAAATGAGGAATTTGAATGCCCAAGACAAATTTTGAAAAGGGAAAAGACAATTTTGGTCTGTAGGACCAAAATAGTTTAAATGTTGTCCCAAAAATGAGTGATATTTTTGGGGGACAATAGTTATCATCATATGTTGGATTAATCATACAAGATTGAGAATCAAGGGGAATGTTGGAAATATTATCATTGATGTCAAAAGTCTATCAATATAGCATTTAATGTCTAAAGGTGTTTTTAATGTTCATATTTTGGCTATAGTGTGTTAATATTAATTAAATATTAATAAATATATTTTTGGTTGTATTAAGACAAAAGAGGGCCCATGAGGAAGTCAAAGAGTCACCAAGTAAAGATAAAAGAGGGACATGATGCATTTTCCCATGAAGGGTCACCTTGAGGAAAATGAAGAGTCACCAAATAAAGACAAAAGAGGGAAAGGACACATTTTCACATGAAGGATCACCTTGAGAAATTTAAAGGGTCATGCAAGACAAGTTTGGCACCATTTTCTATGTGAATTTAAAGGTCTCAAAGGGTGAATGCCAAAGGTCATTTGGAAGGCTATAAAAAGAGTCTTGGGAAGCCATTTTGATGTATGGAAATGAATGATTTTATCTAGCTAAGAAGAGCATAGAAAAGAAAAGAGATATAGTAGTGTGTTATCATTTGTTGAGAAAGCAACATTAAGAGATAGTGGTGTTTTATACACAAAGGGGTTGGTGCTCACAAATCATTACAATGTTGGTGCTCAACAAAGGGGTTGGTGCTCTTACAAGTTGGTGCTTGTGAACATTATAAACTTGAGTTGGTTCTCATTTATATACTTGAGATTATTCTTTGTGGTTTTTCCCACTTTGGGTTTCCACATAAAATATAGTCTCTCTCTCTCTCTCTCTCTCTCTCTCTCTCTCTCTCTCTTATGTGGTGCATGTTATTTATTTACATTTTATTTAATATCTTTAATGTATGAATAAGTAGTTAAAGTAAAGGAATTTGATTAAGTAAAATATAAATATCTCATACTTAATAATTGGTATTAGAGTAGGTTCCTTTGAAAAGAGTTTAATAGCTTGAAGGTAGACTGGGCAAAGCATGATGGCCAAGCAACTAAAGAAGGAGAATCAAGAGTTGAAATATTTGGTCAAGGATCTTAAGGAACAGGTGTGTATCTTGGATTCTAAGTTGGATATAGAAGTAAAAGAAGATAAGATGTTTATTCAGGATCTTAAGAATCAGCTAGAGGTTGCATATTCAAGTTTGAAATTAGGAGAAGAAGAGTGTAATAAGTTGAAGTTTGAGTTTGGTTATTTGAAGGATAAACATGAGAGGATCATAATCAAAGTTGAGAAACATCATGAAATATCAGTCCAAGGTGAGAAGGATGCAAATTTTAAAGGAAAATTGAAGAAGCCAATTAGGCAACCCAATGCCTTCAGGTTTTCCAATTCTTTTCATGGCCATTGTTTTGTTTGTCATTATGTTGGTCATAGGGAAAGATAATGTTTGAGGAGAAGCAATCAGTCAAAGATATATTTCAATCATCTTCAATCAAAAGGTATGATAAATGTTATTGGATTTTGTTGTGATAAGGTTGGTCATATTGCTAAATTATGTCCAAATAGAGTAAAGATATCCTCAAGGTATGTCAAAGGATACAAAGCCCCTAGAAGGTATGAGAAGGGCCAAACTCAGGTTTAGAGACCTAAAATAGTAAAGGTTGATTAGGTTGAGTCTAAAAGTGAGAATAGATTACTTGTTAGAGTGGAGAAAGAATCAGATAAAAAGGACTATGTGGAACTGTTGTTATCAGGAAAGATAGTGAATACTAGTCCTAAACAACCTATAGATCAATGTGAATCTATTGTTACATTTGAGCATGAGCCTTGTCAAGATAAGATAGTTGCAAGAGTTGAGAGATGAAAAACATCATGGATGTTTAGGTTAGTGAGTCAAAGAATCTAGACATGCCTAAACAGAGTCTAAGAGAAATAAATTAGTCTTATAGATGCAAGAAGATCAAAGAAGTAATAGAGGAGATGTGGGCATCTCCTGAGTTCATTTTTTTCTAGGACCCTTAATGTGGGGTGTATTTTATAGGCTTCAAAGAGACACTTTACATAAAAAAATTGAAGCATGGTGGATGCTATTGGGTCTCAGCTGTGTTGCATGACAAGAAAGTCATGAAGGTGAGTTGACAGATTAATTTGTATATGAGTTGAGGGGAAGCTAAGTGTTAGATCCAGGATAAAATATTTTCCATTAATGTCAAATAGGGAGAAATATTAGAACAGGTATAGGAATAGGTTTAGAAAATATGATACTATAGTAAGGGGGAGTTACTATATGTTTTTAGTTGGTTTAATTTGTAGTTTGTGTAGGTCTCAGTTTCAAGTTGGCATATGCAGTAAAAGTTTTTAGAATGTTACAATTTCAGTTTGAGGTTGCCATAAATAATAAAGGGGGTATTGTTGGAAATATTATCATTGATGTCAAAAGTCTAGAAATATAACATTTAATGTCTAAAGGTGTTTTTAATGTTCATATCTTGGATATAGTGTGTTAATATTAATTAAATATTAACAAATATATTTTTGGTTGCATAAAGACAAAAGAGGGTCCATAAAGAAGTCAAAGAGTCACAAAGTAAAGATAAAAGAGGGAAATGACACATTTTCCCATGAAGGGTCACCTTGAGGAATTAAAAGAGTCACCAGATAAAGACAAAAGAGGGAAAAGACATATTTTCCCATGAAGGGTCACCTTGAGGAATTTAAAGGGTCATGCAAGATAAGTTTGGTGCCATTTTATATGTGAATTGAAAGGTCTCAAAGGGTGAATTCCAAATGTCATTTGGAAGGATATAAAATGAGGGCTTGGGAAGCCATTTTGATGTATGAAGTGAATGATTTTATTTAGCTGAGAAGAGCAGAGGAGAGTAGAGAAAAGAGAAGAGATATAGTAGTGTGCTATCATTTGTTGAGAAATCAACATTGAGAGATAATGGTGTTTTATACATAAAGGGGTTGGTGCTCCTATTGATTGGTGCTGTTTCTATTCAAAATTTGCTTTTTCAGATTTAAGAGAGAGAAAAAACTAAAGAAATAATGGACGAGGCTTGTGAAGTACCTGGATAAAGACTGCGCACTGTAAATCTAGACGCTGTGAATACTCCTCTTTGGCTGTGAAGGAATAACACCTGAAAGAGATAAACACTAAAAACACAAAGAATGTTAGTTGATAAGAGAGTGGATTGCCAAGCAAAAGCTTGGTCCTAGAAGCGCTAAGGCTTCTTCAAGGATGACAATCCACTGTTTAAGATAGAATATAATAGAGACAGAAAAGAGAAATAATGAAAGATGTGAAAAGAAAAGACTAAAAACAAATGCGTACCTGATAAGTTGCAATCTAGTAAACACAGTCACCGACGTCGGTGGTATTGCCATCGTCGGTCAGAAGGTTGCCGACGTCGGTTAGAGATGATCGACGTCGGTCGGGGCAATAGTCAAGAGCTGGTTACAGGATTGGTTTCAGGGCTATAGGATAGTTTATGGTCTTGTCTGGGGGTCTGGGGTCTGTGAGGGTCTATTTGAGGTCTAAGGGATAGAGAATATTGTCTGGGAATAGACTGGATAAGTGACAGAGGCGAAAGGTAGAGAAAGGCGGATGGACAGGAGAGAGGGCTTTTCAGCCTCTCTGGGAGGAACAGAGAAGATTTTGGTGAAGGATATTGGAATAGACAGAAGACAGAGTATTTGATATAAATGAAATGATATAGAAATAAAGACAGCACAAATACTTAGCTGTGTTGAATAGTTGATGAAGATAGCATGCAGTCCCGGTACAACACGTTGGATACAAGATCTCAGTGCCTGAGAGAATTTTGTCAAGTATGCTGATCCCTGCAAGAAAACAAGATGCCAGAACACCAGAAAGCAAGAGCACCAGAGCTTTGTTTCATCGGGAGAGAGATTCGCCTGTTAGATTACCCGAGATTCAAAAACTTCTGATTTTGATTGTGATTACCTGAAAAGAGGAAGAGAAGTCTGTTAAGTATAACTGACGTCGGCGATTCCGCCGGCGTCGGTCGATAGGTGGCCGACGTCGGCGGGGTTAGAACGCACTAAACAAGCCACCAAGCCCATTTTTTATCTGCCAAGTGTTCTTATGCGTTGGAGAATGCCGAGGGTTGTGCTAAATATGCACGAGAGTTTGTTAGGAGGTTAGAAGAATTAGGGAGAGATCTTGAGTGAGTCATAGGAGGAGAATTAGTCTAAGGTGAGGTGTCTAGGCAAGGTGTCCTAGGCGAGGTGTCAAAGGAGGGAGGGGTTAAAGGGACTTATTTAATTAAAAATAGTTGATTATTTCTAATTAATAAGACTTAGGTGGGTTAGGGACCAAGGAGGACTAGGAGGGAGAAAGGACCAAGGGTTAGACACTTTTTTTAGTGTCTACATTTGCCCCTTTTTGTCTTGTTGGTTGTTCTGGACGAACTGCAAGACAAAAATAGGAGTTAGTTGCCCCAGGTAAGGGATGATGTGGATTGCCCTGAAGTATGGACGAGGTATTCCCCCTCAAAGCGGGAGTCGAGGGAAGGAAACCTGGAATCGGGTGCTGATTTGACAAAGAGTGGATGAGAAGGGTGAAGAGTGAGTGAAAATGCAACAAAAGTCATGATTGCGCGCATGCCACTGCACGAGATGGTCGGGTCAATTATCGCAGGTCAAGGGTCGAGGAGTGCCAAAATTGAAAGAACTAGGCCCCAGCATGAGTCGTAGCTGATTGAGTTATTCAATCGAGGCTGAAGCTCCAATAGTCATCGTGTTCCAGGTATCCTAGGCTTAGGAAGTGCTCCTGAAAACACGAAAAAGTCACAAGTAGTGCGGATCAACTGGTGTGTGATCCTATACTTGTGATAGTCCAAAAATATAGTCTGCGGACAAATTTGCTAACCAGTCATGGAATAGCACACATGCAAAAACAACCAAGGCAAATGCTTTGGAAGTGGTCGCGGTTTTAGGAGATGGGCATGATCTCCAATATCTGGTGGTCGATGGATAGAAGCAAAAAGTAATCTAAAAGTGCCCCAAGGGGCCAAAATGACATGGTCTAAAGGGCTTAACTTGATTAGAGCCATGATTGTGGTTGTTCGAAAGAGAGATAAAAGGTTTGAAGGCCACCGACGTCGGCCATGTAACCGATGTCGGTGGAAAACAAACCGACGTCGGTGAAAATCAGCTGACATCGGCAACCTAGGGCACACCGTTACCGACGTCGGCGGCCTGCCAAATCCGACAAAATCAGATTAGCGGCCCACCAAAAGTCATTTGCTATTTGATTGAAAGAGAAAAAGGAGCTCTAGAAGTTTGTTGAGTAAAAGTGACTTGGAGCTGACCAAGAAGTAGTGCGAGGTGGCAGAAGAGCATTGGTGGAGAGAAGGGGCAGATTAGACGCTGCAAGGACGCATTTGAGTTAATAAGAGCGCACAAAGTCATTAGGATAGAAGAGATGGCAGAGGGGAGTAGAGGGCCTGCGGGAGGTCCACCACCAGCGGCACCCATCGTGCCACCACGCTGGCGTCGACGGGATGAGGTAGGAGGGTCTTTCAACCGCATTTGATTCATTTTGCCTTTGAATTTAGTTGGTGAAATTTTGTTATTTTAGAAAGAAATTGAGGGGGGAGGGTAACTAGGAAGGTGGGTAGGTTGTCTAGGAGAGTGTAGGAGTAATTTAGAGGGTTTTTTGGGTAGTTTAGGAGATAAAATGGGGAAGCCCTAAAAATTAGGGCTCGCCCCGTTCGGCCCTGGGGCCGAACGAGTCGCCGACGTCAGCGATACCGCCAGCGTCGGCCGACCAGCGACCGGCGTCGGTCACTAACCTACCGACATTGGTCACCAAGTGATCGACGTCGGTTAGGAGAGTGCCGTCGCCGGCATGCTAATTGATGTCGGTGGCTGCCTCGTCAAAAGAAGAATGTAAAAAGTTTAAGTCGAGGGGTTGAAATTACGTCAAGGACTTCCCGGGTATCGGAGTAGGCATAGATGATCAAATAGGTTGGTAAAATAGGAAAAGTAGGAACAATGTTAACATGAGATTGCTTTGGGTGGGTACAGGCTAGACAGACTCTGATGCTGCGGGATCGTCTCTCGACTTTGCTGATGCGGATGCGTGGAGGCGTGTCCGTTGAGGAGTGGGCGCAGATGAGCGCAGTCAGATTAGGTGGGCTGAGACGTTACTGTAGAGTGGCGAGGGACGTGAGCCTCATGGTGGCTTTGATCAAGCGGTGGGACCATGCCACCAACACCTTCCACCTACCTACGGGCGAGATGATAGTCACGATTGAGGACGTCTTCCGGATTTTGTGGTTACCGGTGCATGGAGCAGACTTGTATGCGTGCTCGAGAGAGGTGCATGACATTCATATGGTGACACTGTTTGGAGAGCATGCCGTAGAGACGAGCTACCACTCGGTGAGTTTTGCCTATGAGCCATTGTACGCGGTGGATGAGGAGGCCCATCGGCTAGCGATCCTTATGATGATTGGCATTACAGTATATGCATTGCCGGATGCAGAGGGCGGTAGGTTTCCGGTTGCTATGATCAGAGTTTTGCTGGAGATGATAGAGTAGAGGACAGTATTCGCCTGGGCACTAGTCTTTTTGGCCCAGGTGTACAGAGAGCTGTGGGGCATTACCCGGCGATGGCGGTACAGTCTATGTGTGGGCCACCTGCTACATTGCTGGGTGTATGAGCACATAGTAGTCACACGACCTCTCGGCCTCCCAGTGGCTATTCAGGCTGGCTTCAGAGTTGGATTCAGACGATGGCACAAGGTTATGGCGCAGACACAAATGGATGGAGTGGTCAGGGACATTGACCACTACAGGGGAGTGCTGGAGGGTTTGATCCCGATAGACATCATTTGGAGACCATATTTGGTCTATCCAGCATTCAAAGACCAGGGAGAGCAGCTGATTGGAGTGCAGAGCTGGAGATGGGTCAGGGGCAGACGAGTCGATGAGCTCGAGAGGATCCCTGCAGAGAGAGTGCGGTGCCAATATGAACTGCTATAGGATGTACCTCCCGCCTTCCCACAGTACAGACGGGATGACATAGAGGCCCCGCTCTAACTTCCAGAGGAGACAGAGGACCCTAATTTTGAGGAGTTGCCGGCAGGACCTGGGATATTCGACCCAGGGTGTACAGAGGCCTACACGGCATGGTGGGCAGGTCAGTACAGAGGGATACAGATCAGACAGCAGCCAGATTTATAGGCCATCACCAGGGAGCGGGATACAGCCCATGAGGAGAGAGACACGGCTCAGGCTCAGGTCTCAGTTTTGCAGGGTTAGCTGGCAGGGGTGACTGGGCAGCTTGCAGAGGTGACAGGGCAGGTGGTAGCGTTGACAGCGTAGGTCACTCTATTACAAGGACAGCTGGCTACAGCTCAGGCACAGGCAGGTGCAGGATAGAGTTTTGGAGGGCAGGGCCCACTGCAGTAGCCATCATTTTCACAGGGGGCAGGACCATCAGCATCAATGCAGCTAGGCCAGCCACAGCCACAGGGGTCAGGTCAGGGCACGGTAGCAGGACAGATGGGTCCACCGCAGACTGTATCTATGGTTAGATACAATGATGCATTGGACGAGATTGCGTACTATGAGAGGGCCATCAGAGGGATCCCTCATATACAGCGATACTTAGAGATGAGGGCGGAGCAGAGTAGACAGAGATCTATGTCACGAGTGATGGCTTCAGGGTCACGCAGATGGCAGAGATCAGAGGGAGGAGGAGATACAGCGTCTTCTCGACCATCGCCACCACCACCACAGCCACAGCCTTGAGGGCAGCCCCAGAGTTGTATTATTATTTTTGATGTATATACCGGCCTGCGCGTCGAAGACGAGAGATGTATTTGATTTTTGAGAGCGAGAAACAGATACAGGTTGTGTCTGCTTTGTATAAAACTTATTTTTGATATATATGATGAGATTTTGGCTTATTGATGTGTTATGGAGATGTTATAAATATTTGATGTGTTTCATGATGCATGTTTTGATATAATATGTATGATGATTATGATGATGCTAATGATGAGAATGATGTAAATGTTATGTTTAATGGTGATATAGTGATTTATGATAATTAGATAATGATAGATGTGATATGGAATGTTTAACTTGTGGATTATGCAAATGTTTAATGAGTTATGATGGATGAAATTTATGACTAATAACTTATGAAAATGAGAGTATATAATGAAAATGAGAGTATATTAATGATTATGTAAATATATTTATTGACTGTGATGTGATTAACAGGTGACGAGAGAAGGAGATTGAAAAAAGTGACGAAGAAAGTGGCCGAGCTAACCCCAGAAGACCCCATGTCAACTGAGTGCTACCTACATAGCCCCTATTGTTAGGGGCCTCAGGCCTATGTAGTTCTCCCAAAAGGGAGGAAGAGTCAAAGTGGGTGATGGTCTAGTCAAGGTCAAGGTTATGGTCATAGTCATGGTTATGTTTGAAAAGGGTTTGATTGAATGTGACTAAAGTGTAAAAAGAGAAGTGAAAGGCATATTTGCTCTTTCATTGAAAAGGACCAAAAAGTCAGTATAGATAGGGGTTATTAGAACCAAAAACCCCATTATGCGTTGCGTCGTTGACCATAAGTTATGCTAGAGTGGTGATCGAATCACTTTGACACTAAAATGAGCTCGAAGTCCCCTGAGCAGGTTATAGGAAAGGAGGATAGGACAACCCATTTTAAGAGCAGAGATAACTTTGCCCCTTTTATAGGAGACCCTGAGACAACATAAGCCAAGTCCATGACCTTTTTTTTTTTTGAGGCTGATCAATATGGGAAGCCTGCATAGTGATGTCATTGTGCTTGATGGTCAGTTGTGAAGCTGATCGATGCGAGAAGCTTCTAAGATAGTGCTGTTTATTGCCAGATTTAGTCATAGCCATCCTTCAAGGGAGTGGTCTAGATCTTTGCTTAATAAGAGGGCTTTTGAATAGCTATCTTTCGAGAGAGCAGTCTATTAGTTATAGCAATGATAGTACAGCTGTCCTTCAAGGGAGTAGTCTGCTTTTTAATTTGATTTTTATGACCTTGGTTAGTTTGACATCTTGATTGATTGTTGATAGGAATTTGAGTCATGGACAAGACTTATAAAAGTTCAAGGACTCCCTTTTATTAGGACAAAGTATCTATACTATATAAAAGGGTTTTAGAGGATTTATTAAAAGAAGTAGGGTTGAAAAATAATAGGATTAGCTGGATGAGGGATTGCTCAAGGGATGAGCTCAAGTTAAATGTTAAGTAAATGAGTACTCAACTAGCAATAAAATGGTCGTAGATGCAACGCATTAAGGGGTTCAGGTTCTGGTCGACCTTCAAGAGAAGACAGATGATAAGTCCCTGATCCGTACTTGTGCGTGATAATGTAAGGTCCGAGCCAATTAGGAGCGAATTTGCCTCGCTTACTTCGTTCCATATTAGTCACATGTTGATTCTCTTTGAGGACGAGGTCTCTGATATTAAAATCTCATTCTCTCAAATTTTTGTTATAGGCTCGTCTGATTTGACTTTGATAGACATGGAGATGATTAAGGGTAGCAAGACGACGCTCATCAAGTAACTCTAATTGAGCTAAATGATCTTGACGAAATTCATCATTGGAAAGAATGTCACTTAGAGAAATGCGAAGAGACAGGATTTGTACTTCGAGAGGTAGGACAGCCTCTGATCCATACACTAGAGAGAAAGCGGTAGCACCCGTAGAGGTTCGGATGCTAGTGCGGTAAGCCCACAAAGTGAAGGGAATTTGAATGTGCCAGTCCCTTCCAGTGTCGTTGACCACCTTCATGAAAATTTTAGTTAGAATTTTGTTGGAAGCCTCTGCCTGCCCATTTGCTTGTGGGTAGTAAGGCGAAGAGAAACTGAGCTTGATGCCAAATGAATCGCATAGCTTTTGGACAGTTTTGTTTTTGAAGGACTTGCCGTTATCGGTGATGATTTTATGAGGGACACCGAAGCGACAAATGATGTGGCTATTGATGAAGTCGACAATCTTGTCGGCTTTTGTGGAGACAAGAGGAATAGCTTCCACCCACTTAGTGAAATACTTAGTGGCGGTGATGATGGACTGATGACAAAGAGACGAATGAGGATTAATCTCACCGATGAGATCTAAACCCCACTGTGAAAAAGGCCAAAAATTCTGAGCAACTTGTAAGGCGTGGCTGGGGAGATGAAACAAGTTAGCATGCTGCTGAAACTTGACGCATCGTCAAACATAATCGCTACAGTCTTGATGAAGAGTAGGCCAATAATAGCCTAGATGAAGGATGCGCTTGGCAACCGAATTTCCACTGAAGTGTCTGCCACAAATCCCGTCGTGGGCTTGCTTAATGGCATGAGAGGCTTCAGTGGAGGTGAGACAACGAAGAAGGAGGCCGTCGAAACCTCGCTTATAAAGAAGACCGCCTAGCATGGTATAGCGAACGGTGCGTTTGATGAAAGCTCACCGCACATTGCTAGAGAGGTTGGGAGGAATGAGAGAATGAGTCAAGTAGTCCTCAAGTTGTTTATACCAATCATCTTGTGAACTAAAGTCTATGGTGTGGACAAGATTGATGTCAGTGGAAATGTATGAAGGCAATGGCACACGATGTACCATGACATAAATTATCGATGAGGATGATGATGATGAAGGAATATGCGAGGCAAGGGAAGCCATGGTGTCAGCAAATTTATTCGTCGATCGAGGAACAGTCTGCAATAAGTGATGGTCAAAAGATGCAAGAAGAATGTCGACACGGTTTTTGTACCTTTGCAAAATTTTATTTTTACAGAGATATGAACCATTGACCTGATTGACGACGAGCTGCGAGTCGCCGAAGATGTTGATGGTCTTGATGTTGAGGGAAAGTGCGGTCTGAAGTCCCAAAATTAAGGCTTCGTATTCAGCCATATTATTGGTACATTCAAAGTCAAGTTTAAAAGATAGAGGCATGGGCTCCCCTTCGAGAGGGATGAGAATGACCCCGGCACCTCCACCAAGTTGACATTTAGAGCCGTCGAAGAACATGGTCATTTGATAGATGGCGTCATCGGTGGAAAGAGTGGCAATGGACTCGTCAGGAAACTCACAGTGAGAAGGTTGATTGTCGGGAAGTGGGGCATCGGCTAATTGATCAGCGATTGCTTGCCCCTTTATAAATTTTTGTTAGACAAATTTGAGGTCGAGCTCAGCAAGCAACATGAGCCACCGAGCCATATGTTGATTCTGATAAGGCTTGGAGTGCATATACTTGAGAGGGTCAGTGTGAGTGATAACAAAGGTTTTGTGGTTAAGAAGATAATGGCAGAGTTTAGTGGCAGCAAAGACTAACGCCAAACAAAGTTTCTCAGTATGGGTGTACCGAGTTTCATAGTCGACTAATGTTCGGCTGATGTAGTAAATTGCTTGCTCGCGGTGTTGCTCGTCTCGATGCGCGATCATGGCACCTAACGAATGGTTGGTGGCAGAGATATAAAGGTAAAAGGGTTTATCATCTTGAGGTGGAATGAGGACAGGTGGGGAGATCAAATAGCATTTAAGGGCTTTAAAAGCCTCTTGACAATCCTTGTCCCATGTAAAAGAGATGTCCTTTTTAAGAAGATGATGAAAAGGTTGGCAGCGATCAGAAAGTTGCGAGATAAAATGTCGAATGGACTGGAGTTTTCCTTGCAAACTGTGAAGCTGCTTGAGATTAGATGGGGGTGGCATTTCGAGGATAGCGCGAATCTTGGCGGGATCTATCTCGATGCCACGAAAAGAGACAATGAAGCCTAGAAGCTTACCAGAGAGGACCCCAAAAACACATTTCTTGGGGTTAAGGCAAACATTGTATTGAAGAAGTCGAGAGAAGATGATTTTGAGAATAGTCAGATGGTCATGATGAAGTTTAGACTTGCCTAATAGGTCATCCACATAGTCTTCCATGATTTTATGGAGGAGATCGTGAAAGATGTAGGTCATAGCACGCTGATAAGTGGCGCCTGCGTTCTTTAAGCTAAAAGGCATGACCCGATAGCAGAAAGTCCCTCATGGGGTAATGAAAGTGGTCTTGTGCTGATCTTCTGGTGCAACCAGGATTTGATTATATCCTGAAAACCCGTCCATGAGAGATAACATCTCATGACCGGCCGTGAGATCAACAAGTTGGTCAATGTTTGGAAGAGGAAAGTCATCCTTGGGACAAGCCAAGTTGAGGTCACGATAGTCCGTATAGATTCGGATCCCCCCAGTTGCTTTGGTAACAGGAACGATGTTAGAGACCCACTGTGGATAATCGATTGGTTGGATGAAAGAGACTAACAGAAGACGCTGAAGCTCTTCTTTAACAAGAAGTGCAACACGAAGATGCATTTTGTGAAGCTTTTGCCTAACAGGCTTAGCCTCTGGATTTGTGACGGTGTTATGGGTAGCGATGGTGGGGTCAATGCCAGGCATATCGCTATAAGTCCAAGCAAAGGCCTTGCTATGGTCAGAAAGGAACTGGGTATAGTCAAGCTGCTCCTGAGTGTCTAAAGATTGACCAATCTTTAAGACATGAGGAACATCAGAAGATGGAAGGTTAATGTTAATGGTTGATTCATAACCTGCGTTTCAGAAGGGAGAGAGCGCTGAATGAAAGAATCGTCAGCACCCATATATGTAAGAATGGCATCATCGTCTATGCAGTGGACTGTGTTGATGGTTGATGATTCATCGTCTATCATGCTAGGATAAATGAGAGGAAGAGATTTGGGAACCCCGTGGAGTTGATAGGTTAGGAGTTCTAAGCGGATGGTGTTTAGGGAAAAAAAAAACTAGGAGGGATGGAAACCACCGACTCCGTAGGTGAGGAAGGAAGAATAGGCGAGTCTAGAAGAAATTGGTCAATATCTAGTTCAGGGGAAAGGTTTGTGGAGGCCTCAGTGGGTTCTTGGAAACCCAGTCCATACCGTTTCTTCGCATTATCGTCATTGGGTGTTTCGACAGGCTGATGAGAACCTTGTTCGTAACGTCCAAAGCCAAAACCCTTCCATGCACACCTATAAAGATAGGTATGTGCAAAGGTGGGGTTGCTAAGAAAGGAGAAATCTGATGTGAAGGTTTGGGGCGAGGAAGAAGGGTTTGATTCAGTAGGGGCTTGATCAAGCCCCCCATAGACAAGATTGGTACGAAGGCTAGGAGGACCATAAGGAATGACCATCCCCATCCGATAGTCATAGTTTGGGTGTTGATGAAGTTGTCCATACTCTTGAGGAGTTTAGAACATGTCTAGAGTAAGGAGACGATATTCTCCTAGTGAAAGTCTTTGGAAGATGTCGTCCATAGGGTCCTTGGTTGGTAATTGAGAAGAGGATGTGGTGGCAACCGCTGTTTGCATACTAGTTGACGCTTCTGCGGATGGGGATGATGTTCGGGTTGATGATTTGAGTGGTATAAGAATGTCGTTTGGGCTATAGGTCGTGTTACAAGTTTTAAAAGGTGATGGGTCGGCGGGAATGACATGGATTTGTTTGTCATGTTCAAGTTTGACACAACGGTGGAGGGTTGAAGGGACACAAGCCATGGCACGGATCCAAGGTCGCCCTAAGAGGATGTTGTATTGAAACTCTCCTTTGATGATGTATAAGAGCTCCGGGATTGTGCGTGGCCCAACGTGGATGTGGAGGACAATAGTGCCGATGGTGTTAGTAGTTGTGTCATTAAATGATCTAAGGATTGCGTCAGTTTTTGATATGCAATTCTTTGGAAGGGCCAATTGGTCAAAGGCGTGGGTGGAGATGATGTTGATGCTAGCACCCCCATCGATCATAACTCGTTTAATACGAGTTCGATCAACGTAGGCTGTGATGAAAAGGGCGGCATCCTGATCTTCCTCGGTAGAGGTAGGAATCTCAGAATTATTGAAAGTGATGGATGCGATGGGGGATAAAGAATGGACTAAGGCAGCAAGTGGTTGAGGGTCTTCAGGTTGAACCTCAGCTGCCTGTAGGGCTTTGATTAAAGCCTGGCGATGTTGGGGGGAGCTTTGAATAAGGTCATAGAGGGTCATCTTTACAGGCATTTGGTGAAGTTGTTTTATCATAGATTTTTTGATTGCCTGTGAAGAGGTGGGTTGGGACGCACCTAAAATGGAAATCTTGGGTTTTGGTGGTTGAGGTGCTTGGACGAAAGGATAGGTCCAAGGGATAGTGGCTTTTTCTTTCGCTTTGTCCTTCTGTGACCTAGTGGTTACATGAATGGCGTTGATTTGGAAGATAGTTGGTGAAGAAGGGGTTATGGTCTGTTGGAGAGATGTTGATGCGGTTGATGAGGCTGGATGGGAAGATGACGAGGGTTGGTCAAGAGTGTCCTCAAGTAGAAGGGTGTCTTTCTCCATAAAGCGGCGAACGACTGCCTTGAGGGCACAGCAGGTCTCAGTATCATGTCCTGGTGTGCGATGATATAATCAAATCTTTGTATCATCGAACCAAGACGGTTTTGACCCGAGAGGTTGGAATGGCTTGATGGGAGGAAGGGTAATGCTAGAGGTTTGCAAAAGTTGACGTAATATTAAAGCGTATGAACCTTCTAAGGGGTCCATGCTTGTTGATACATGATGTACTGGTGACTTCTGCTTAGGGGATGCTGAAGAAGGTTTTCGTACCACCTTTTGGGTTGGTGGTGCGGTGATAGGGGAAGACGGCACTTTCTTTGTGAGAGGTGCCAACTTTTTGAGAGGTTGACTTGTGATTGGTGAAGGAAGTAATGGAGGTGATTTGTATTGGTTAAGAGATGGAGTAGGAAGTATGCCGATTAATTTAGAAGGATGAGGACCCAAGATGGAGGGCAAAGTTGACGGTGGAGGAGGGGTTCGCCTTTGTGGTTTGGCAATTTTCTTGGATTTGGTTGGAAGATTACTTTTGGGCGAGGTTTGGTTCAAGTCCACCTTCACTTGTGGGTGAGTGAGGGCAGAGAGAGGGTGAATGCCAAATAGCTTGATTGGTTTGGGTTGGGTAGATGTAGATTTGGAAGCAGCGGTTTGGTCTTTGTTTAGAGTCTTGGGCGATTCTGCCTTAGGAGGATTGGCTGCATGAGATGAAGTGGCATGAGAATGTTGAAGAACTTTAAGATGTTTCCACAATCCCTGATGTTCCACTTTCCTTGAAGGGAGAAGTTCTAATTTCTCCACTAGTCGGGAAAATGGTTGGGAGGACGTTGGATGAAGTTGGGATTTTGGAGAAGATGTGCTAGGTGTGGCAGTAATGTTGGACCCAAAGTGTATGGGAGTTATCACTGGATTGTTATTGGTCGAAGAAGATGGTGAGTCAGGTTTTTCTCTTGGTGGAGAAGGAACTGGAGAGTGTGACTCCTCAAGTGGGTAAAGGGCAGGAATTATGGTGCCCTCTGCTTGTGGGTGAGGAGTAGGTAAGGTCAGGTCCTCCATAGGAAGAAGAAAAGAGGATGGTGAGATCGGTTGCGTCGATAATGTTAAGGCATCCTCCAGGATGAGAGGGGTTGATGGAGAATTGACCGGGGAAAGAGGTTCATCCATACGTGATGGACTGGTAGATGAGTTAACCTCTTGAGGTTGGTTGGAGATGAAAGGTGAGACCGTATTGACAGTTCGAATATCATGTTCATGCGTGTTGTCAATTAAGGTCTGGACATTATTGTTTTGGGTTGGTGGATGATTGGGGAATGGCTGTTTGAATATGTCGATGCCCTGGTTTGGAGGTGCATTAGGATTATCTAGAATGAGCTCCCCCTTTTCAAGCATATCCTGGACTATGTTTTTGAATGTTTTACAGTTTCCTGTGTCATGTCCCTTGACACGATGGAAATTGCAGAAGTCATTTTCCCTGTACCACGCAGGGATGGCGTGTGAGGGATCGAATTGAGGCGGTGGTCAAATCTGGGGGAGGTTGATAATCCCCTATTTGACAAGTTTTTCTAGTATAGATGCGTAAGATTCTCCAAGAGGAGTATATTGTCTTTGCACGTATCTTTGCTGGAATTGATGGGTGGCGCTCTGAGATGTGGAGGGTTCGGCTTGATTGGATGAAGAAGATGAGGGTCTAACGGCCACAGCGTTAGCTGCAGCTTTAGACTTAGGATTTGACGATGAAGGTTTAGATGAAGAAGAGTCATTAGCCTTGGAGTTGGGGTTCTTGCTCCGCAATTTGATTTTGTTCTCCTCGATGGCACGTAATTCAAGTTTATGGGCCATTGTGAAGGCTTCATCAAAAGTACGGAAGGTTTGAACCCTCAAAGTAGAAGAAATGTGTTTGGCACAGGCTCGGGTGAATAGTTCAATGAGTTCAGTTTGTGGTAAGGAAAAGGAGAGTTGATTGATAAGGCCTCTCCAACGAGCAACAAAATTAGCTACTGATTCGTCCTCAAATTGACGGATGGTGTAAAGGTCTGTGATCGAAACCTTTTTAGTGATATTAATGGAGAAATGGTCAAGAAAAAGCTGTGCCAGTTGTGTAAATGAGAAGAGGGAATGGGTGGCAATGGAGCTGTACCAGTCGAGTGCAGCACCAAAAAGGGACATAGGAAATGTACGCAAGAGTAATGCATCATCATGGGCGATAAGGTAGCAGGCATGTCTAAATGCCTGTAAATGTTGCTGTGGGTCTTCCTTGCTTTGAAAGTGCAAAAATTTGGGAAGCTCCCACTGGCTAGGGTATGGTCGAATCGAAATGGAAGGATGAATAGGCTCATTGCAAATTTGCTCGTATGATAGAGCATTGCGTGAGCCGGAAACGGATGTCTCTAAACTAGACATTTTATCCATCAGCATTTTGATAATGTCTGCTGAAGGATTCGTGGGTGGAGTGCCCCCTAGATTATAAGGCGCTTGAAAGATATTGGGAGGGGCGTATGATGTGGATGGTTGTATAGACGCGACATATGGATAAGTGGTTATGGGAGCAAAAGTTGGGGCCAATGGCACTTGTGTCATGGGGTTGGTTGGCACAAGTTGGATAGGAGCCGTCAAGGATGGTTGAGGCGTGGCTACGCTTGTTGATGGGTAAACGGTTACTCTTGTATTTATTGGTGCAAGAGTAGGGGGAATAGAGACTAGAAGGTTTTGGAAAGGTGTGGGGTTTGGTTGGGTAACTTGAGGTTGAGGGGGTATCGGAACCCCCATGGAGGTAGGTTTAGATGGAGAAGTTACGTTCTGAAGGTAAGATACGGTTGGGTTATTGGTGGAGGTGTTGTCTAATGGTTGAATGGTAGGGGCGGTTGATGTGGTTCTCGTGTCAACTAAGGAAGTCAGCATCCCATAGATTGGGTTGCCTAGGGAGTCTTGCGTTTGGCTATTGGCGAGATAATGTTGCAAAGCTTTAACGTTAAGGTCTAAGAACCGTGCAAAGTCTTGGTCCCCTTCTGGGACGATAGGAGTTTGAGGCGGGGTTGGGCGAATGGGAGTTCTTTCAGTTTTCGAGTTGAACTCCATTATTGGATTGGTTGTAGGTGGTGAAGGTGGAAGCGGTTGTTGACTAGCGTGGTCAAGAAGGGCCTTGGTTTGACTACGTGTCAAAACCATTCAAGGCTGGAAAGAGGCAGGTTTCAGAAAATTGTGTTCTGTCAGTCTCAGAAAACCAGAATGGATGATTAGACAGTCAGAAAGTTGGATTTTATGGTTGTTGTTTTTGGGAAAAAGAAAAATGACAGAGACCGACGTTGGTAGAAAAACCGATGTCGGTTAAGAGGACTGCCGATGCCGGTCAGATGACCGAGGTCGGTTAATAGAAGTTGCCGACGTCGGTTACAGGACCGATGTCGGTTACTAACTCAAAAAAAAAGTTTTTGGAAATGAGGAAAATGTCCTTACCAGCTCAAAAAGACAGATAAAAAATAGAATAGATGATGATGACATACAGAGCCTAGCGTTAAATCCCTATAAATAATTTTATTAGGATCGTATGGCTTATGCCTTAATAAGATGTTTGAGGAAGTTGGCTATAAGAAGGGTCCTAGAATAGGCAATCTAAAGATGGTTTCAGGTAGTTAAGGTGCTCAAAAATCTGTATTAGCTTCCGTACAGGCCTGGTGCTAAGGAGCAAGCTCCCCTCACATCACGATTCCAGTGGTTAGCTGGTTTCGCTTAGCCAATAGATACTTTCACTATAGTTTATACTCTGCCAGAGAACAGAGTTGGCTTTCCTCTTGGTGGTGAAATCCAAGTAGGATTGCCGGGTAGGGGTAAGGTTATCCGCTGGGTGATGAAATCCCAGATGGGCCTTGTCTCAAGTGTGTTTTATGTTTTATTGAGTGCTTGTGGTCTGGTAGTGTAACATCATGTGATCTACGGTTTATTCAATATGCGTTTAAGTTACTAGATGTAGACTAAAAAGATGCAAGAAAGCAAGAAATGAAATGCAACAAGTTTTAAAGTCCCAAATCGAAATATGATATTGGAATGAAAACAATTGGAGAAAGGGTTTGAAGAGAATGATTTTTCTTTCTAGTCTAGAAAAAGTAAGAAAGAATTCTTTTTAATTTCCTGCTTATGATTTTGATTTTTTAGAAAAGAAGGAGATGTGAAGTTTAAGAAGCCTAATGCAACTAAATGAATACAGAAGAAAGGGAACCCACGGAAGGCCCTAAAGGGGTCCCATCGGGCGTGCCAGAATGTTTCTATTCAAAATTTGTTTTTTCAAATTTAAGAGAGAAGAAACTAAAGAAATAATGGACGAGGCTTGTGAAGTACCTGGATAAAGACTGCGCACCGTAAATCCAGACGCTGTGAATACTCCTCTTTGGCTGTGAAGGAATAACACCTGAAAGAGATAAACACTAAAAACACAAAGAATGTTAGTTGGTAAGAGAGTGGATTGCCAAGCAAAAGCTTGGTCCTAGAAGTGCTAAGGCTTCTTCAAGGATGACAATCCACTGTTTAAGACAGAATATAACAGAGACAGAAAAGAGAAATAATGAAAGATGTGAAAAGAAAAGACTAAAAACAAATGCATACCTGATAAGCTACAATCTGGTAAACACAGTCGCCGACGTCGGTGGTATTGCCGTCGTCGGTCAGAAGGTTGCCGACGTCAGTTAGAGATGACCGGCGTCGGTCGGGGCAATAGTCAAGAGCTGGTTACAGGATTGGTTTCAGGGCTATAGGATAGTTTATGGTCTTGTCTAGGGGTCTGGGGTCTGTGAGGGTCTATTTGAGGTCTAAGGGACAGAGAATATTGTCTGGGAATAGACTGGATAAGTGACAGAGGTGAAAGGCGGAGAAAGGCGGATGGACAGGAGAGAGGGCTTTTCAGCCTCTCCGGGAGGAACAGAGAAGATTTTGGTGAAGGATATTGGAATAGATAGAAGACAGAGTATTTGATATAAATGAAATGATATAGAAATAAAGACAGCACAAATACTTAGCTGTGTTGAATAGTTGATGAAGATAGCATGCAGTCCCGGTACAACACGTTGGATACAAGATCTCAGTGCCTGAGAGAAGTTTGTCAAGTATGCTGATCCCTGCAAGAAAACAAGATGCCAGAACACCAAAAAGCAAGAGCACCAGAGCTTTGTTTCACCGGGAGAGAGATTCGCCTATTATATTACCTGAGATTTGAAAACTTCTGATTTTGATTGTGATTACCCGAAAAGAGGAAGAGAAGTCTGTTAAGTATAACCGACGTCGGCGATTCCGTCGGCGTCGGTCGATAGTTGGCCGACGTCGGCGGGGTTAGAACGCGCAGAACAAGCCACCAAGCCCATTTTTTATCCACCAAGTGTTCTTATGTGTTGGAGAATGCCGAGGGTTGTGCTAAATACGCACGGGAGTTTGTTAGGAGGTTAGAAGAATTAGGGAGAGATCTTGAGTGAGTCATAGGAGGAGAATTAGTCTAAGGTGAGGTGTCTAGGCAAGGTGTCCTAGGCGAGGTGTCAAAGGAGGGAGGGGTTAAAGGGACTTATTTAATTAAAAATAGTTGATTATTTCTAATTAATAAGACTTAGGTGGGTTAGGGACCAAGGAGGACTAGGAGGGAGAAAGGACCAAGGGTTAGACACTTTTTTTGGTGTCTACAGGTGCTCAAAAATCATTATTATGTTGGTGCTCAACAAAGGGGTCAGTGCTCCTATGATTTGGTGCTTGTGAACATTGTAAACTTGAGTTGGTTCTAATTTATATACTTGAGATTGTTCTCCATGGTTTTTCCCACTTTGGGTTTCCATGTAAAATATGGTCTCTCTCTCTCTCTCTCTTATGTGGTGCATGTTATTTCTTTTAGTTTTATTGCATATATTGAATGCATTACTAAGTGGTTAAAGTAAAGGAATTTGATTAAGTAATATATATATATATATATATATATATATATATATATATATATATATATATCATGCTTAATAGGGAAGTTCAAAAGGTGATATCTCAATATTGCTAAATGTACGAGGAAACATGATGAGAGGATCTTGAAATAATTTAGCCACTCCAAAATCATTGCAAGTAAAGGCATCTTCTAGTAAATAAGGCTCTTGAGCATTGCACGGAGGGGGAAAGTTGATAATATCATCAATAAAAGGAATAGTATGGTATCTTGGTAATAGATAATGAGGAAGCCATTGTAAAATATATGGATGCAACTTGATAGTATTACAAGTGGTTACAATTCATTGGGCTCATCATCATCAAAATATGCAAGAGTAACTTGTAGATTGGGACTCATGTTGATGAACTTGGGTAAAGGAGCATTGTTAATATTAGGATTTGTAAGAATGTGATATTGAGGTTTAGGATTAGCAAGTTGAATACCCCATGGATTGGGATCAGCTTCATGCTTGTACCATTTTCTATTATGTAAGAATTTAATACATTGAATACTAGAATAAGTAATAGCTTGCATTTGATGGGTCTATGGACAACCAAAAAAGCTATTGTAACAAAAAGAGAGATCAAGGACCGTAAGCTTGGTTCAAATGGTCTTAGGTTCTATGGCTAATGGAAGCTAAATACAATCAAGTAGCTTTTGATTAGTCTTATCAATACCATGACAAGTAAGACGAGTTTGCTTGTGATGATGCTTATTGTAACCAAGTTGTTGTATAAGCCATAAGGATGCCACATTAATACCAGAGCCTTCATCAACTAAGACTTTTTGAATAAGAGTGGTATTAATGGCTATTTTGATAAAGAATGGCAGATCATCGACACGAATCATTAATCATGTACTCTTCAAGGAATTAAATGAAAGGTTTGGAGGATGGACACAAGGTTTCAATGGTGTTGACATTAGTAGGTTGAGCATTAATAGAAGGTGGTTCTTCATCAATAGAGGATGGATCTTCAATTTCTTGAAGTTGTTTCATAAGAATTCTATGATGATAGGATGAAGTGCAAACCAACTCCATAAAGGAATCTTACAAGGCATAGAGTTGAGTTATTAAAGAAAATTCCAATGAGATTTAGATGAACCAGTAGGAGTTTTAGAGGGTAAATTAGTTTTGGAAGACATAGATGTAGTTAGAGGATTAGAAGGATGGAGTTGTTCCTCACGTGCTTCTAAATCAATATTAGTGGTAGTAGTATCTTTAAGAAGTTGTTATTCTAAAGATGGATTTTTAGGCTTAGTAATGGGATATTTGTGAGCTGGTTTATGATGATAATCGACCTTGGTAGTGTTGAAATATTGAGATTTTTTATAGTATTGGTCATAATTGGCATCGATGGTACAAACATACTTGATATTTGCTTGATTATCAGAAGAATATTTTAGGTTTTTAGAGGTAAAAGCTTTGAAAGTTTATCATTTTTGGGAAGCAACGATGTATTCTTGATGATGAATATTTATCATAGCTTCATTATTGAATGAATCACCAAGCATATAAGAGATAAAAAATTTATTGAGCCCTCAACAAGATTCATGATAATGTGTAATGTCAGTGTGGAACTAGCAAAATAGATTAGGGTCATACCACTTAGGAGGAGCATTAGGATAATTGAAAGGTTTCAAGGGTGATAAAAATTGTTTCATTTTTTGAACTGAAAGAGGTATATGAGAAGGTGAAGGAATATCAGTCTTGACAACTCCTTGTTTGGTTTGCAGAGCATTACTAGTGATAGAATTATATGTTTAGAAAGATACTTTAGGAAGTTTAGGATTAGGTTTGAATTTATTCATAAGAAAATCTTGATGCTTAGCTTGATCAAGAGCTTCATTAAGTATTTGGGAAGAAAAAGTTCAAACCTTATATTAGAGAGTAGAAGTTAAAGCCATGATAAATAGTTTGAATAAGTTATCATCATTCATTTTATGATCAAATTTATGAGCTAAAGATTTTTATCTTCTAATAAAGTCATGAGCTGATTCAGTGGGAGATTTATTAGCATTGATGAAGTGTCTAAGACAATTTTAAGGAAGATCATTGTGTTGAAATTTTTTAACCAAAGGATTAACTAAATCTTCAAGTTGCGAAATAGAATGTTTGGGTAGTTGAATATACCATTCTAAAACATCACCGATAAAAGTTTTGATTAATATTTTAGTAGTGGTGAATTATTAGTTTGGATCCACTCTTTGTAAAGGTTTCCAAAGGTATTAATAAATGAATTAGGGTCCTTAGTCCCATCATATTTTATAGTTGGAGATATGTTACCAATATCAATGGAAATAATGAAGGGAACTAAAGGCTCTTTTTGAGTGGTTTAAAGCATCTTGTTATTAATTATGGTTTAAGGAATAACATTACTTGAGACATCCCTAAGAAGTGGAGGAATATAATTAGGATTAACTTGAGGATGACTAGTTGGAGGTTGATTAGCCACATTGATTCCGTGTTGTTGAAGTCGCATCATTTGGTTGGTATTAGAAGTTTGCATAATGTTTATTTTTTGAATAACTTGGGCTAATATTTGGGTTATATCAGGAGGTGGGTTAGTGTTTGTAGGAGCACTCCCCATATTGGTATTAGGGGGAGGATTTCTAGAAGAAGGATTAGTGGGATTGTTAAGTAAACTTGTATAAATCACTCCCACATTAGTTTGAAGATTTTGAGAAGTTTCTTGGTAAGTATAGAAAGGATTAGATCCACCAACTTTATCTTGAGGTGTTATTTGTACCATGTTGTAGTTCATAGATGAAGGAGGAGAAAAGGTGCCCCAAGAGTGATAGTGCTCTTGGGAGGAAAAGAGAGGAAGAAATGAACATCCCATATAGTACCTAAATGGATTTAAGCTATCCAAAAAGATTATAATAAGAGATTTCATTCTTATTGAAGAGAGATGAACATAATGAAAATTTGGAAGGATAGAGAGTTAGATTGACAAATGGGGAAAGCATGAAATAGTATAGGGTCGATTGGGTTGATTTAGTATAGAAAATAGGGCCTATAAGCTATATAGGGTTGATTGGGTCAATCTAGTATAGTGAACAAAGGTAGGAAAAAGATGGAAAAAGGAGATGTAGACTGTACATGGTCAATTAGGTCGATCCAGTGTAGTGAACAAGGGGTTGAAAACACACTGGGTTGATTGGGTTGATCCAGTACAACAGGTAGGGAGAAAGAAAAAGATGGTAATAAGTTATGAATAAAAAACAAGATAATAGTTATAGCTAATATATGAAAGTAAGATCTAAAAATAAACAAACAATCAATTGGAATAATGATATCCAATATAATTGAGGCACATTAAACAAAAACCTTGCACTAATGCTAGCTAATTTAAGTTTTTGCACACACAATTGAACAAAGATCAAGCAAATAACATGGAATGTAAAGGTAACTAATTGGCCAACTTGATTGTTAATTAGATTATTAATAATGATTTTTAAATGTGATTTGAAGTTAGCTATAAGAAAAGTACTAGATAGCAATCTATGGATGGTTTTAGGTAGTTTGGGATGAAAGGGACTGTAATGGCAATAATATAGGATTTGTATTGGGGCCTATCCCCTCATTTCACACATCACAGTAATAAAGGTGTCAGGTGCTTAGCCAAAATATACCATTAACCACACTTTATACTTGATCATAGCATCAAATTGCCTTCCCCCTTGGTGATAAAATCCAAGTAGGTTGGCCTAGGGTAGAAAAAATGTTAAAGTGATTGTTTATTTTTTTATGATTTGGTTGTGTGTGCATAAAATAGAAATAGTAAAACTAAGATATTAATTAAAAATACCCTAATTAAATTGTGAACTATTCTAAGCATGAAAGCAATATAAAAAGAAAGTGTGAACTAATTACTAATAGATATGATGTTAATTCTAACTTTGAAACAAATTATAGTTCTGACACTATATGCACAAAATACAGAACAACGTCAAACCTATACTACAAAAGCAAGGTCTAAAAATGTACTGGGTCAGTAGTGTTGATATAATTATTTCAAATAGCACACAAAACACATAATTGGGTTGATAGTGTTGATCTAGTTGACTGTGCAAGGGAAATTTTAAAGATTACAAATTATGAAATGAAAGATAGAAAGGAAAGAAATAGAGAAGTATAAAGGAACCTTGGTGGATCAGAGATGAAATGAATAAGATTATTGGTTTAGAACCTAGAAGTATACTTGAGAAACCTATAAATTGGGTTAACATTATTGATCAAGCTATATAAGAACATGCTAAAAAAGTGTTGAAACTATAAGGGGTTGACTGGGTTGACCTAGTAGGTTGAATTGAGTGTTTGAAAGGTTGGAAGCCTATATTGGGTTGATTGGGTTGATTTAGTTGTTTGTTCTTGAAACCTATGCATAAATAAAAATAACTATGTTGATAGAATTGATCCAGCATGTCAAAATAAATGATCAAAATGATGATCAAAATGATGATCAAAATAGACAAATAAATGAAGGAAAAGTGAAAGGGTTAGTTCATGTTAGTTTCACTAGAATGTATGTAATTAGAAATGTATCATGTCTATGAATTAATCCTAGATCAGATAAGATAAATCATACCTACACTTCCGATTGGGATACACTTGTTAATCAAGAGCATGACAAATATGGGGATCTGCTAGACATGATTAGGGGATCACTTGTATCACTTATCATAACACATCATGATAGGAAGGGTTTCAAATCTTACAGTATAACAAAATCACACAACCTTAATGGAGTCTTAAGTTTTAATGACAAGAAATAAAAATATAATCTAGTGCATGCCAAAACTTGTGGCATAAAGTTGGGGTTAGAAGTAATAAAACAAACATGTATAGGGAACTTAAATTAAAATAAGTATGAGTAACACCCAAATACATAAAATATGAAAGATAGTATTATTCGAGCCAACACTTATGCTACTTTTATGTACTAAAAGAGAGGATAAAAAATTTATAATATACTTACCTAAATGTAAAACCATAGAGACTCAATCTCTCCCTTGGACAAAGGGGCTTTACAAGAGGTTTTTATGGTTTTTAAGGATCACTAAGAAAGGATAAACCATCCAAGACTTATCCACAAGACTATATTCTCCAAATAAGAAACCTAAGTTAAGTCTTCTCAAGTAGAATGGTGGAAGAGTAGATTATGAAGAAGCACAAGCAAATGATAACTCTTGATTACACATATGAATAATGATCAAAATAATATTGTATATATAGGTGATCTTAACCTAAATCCTTTCAAGAACATTAGCTATATGAGGTTGACCCAATTGACCCAGTGTGTTTTTTAGGAAAATTTACCAGTCTGAGCTAGGTTGGCTAAAGGGATAACAAGCTAAGAAAGTAAAGAATACCCCTAAATTGTATTGAGTTGACCCAGTTGACCTAGTACAATTGACAGTCCAAAAGGAGTTTAAGATAAGAAAAGGAGGAATAAAAGAGGAAAAGACTAGATGAATAGTCAAGGGAGGAGAAGTAGCTTAGGGAAAGGTTTTGGGGTTTGGTTGGATTGGTAATAATGTGGCAAAAAGAGATAATAATCCTATAAAGCACTAAAGGTCTACCCACCCCTTTCCTAGTGTACCCATTAGGTAATGCACTAAGAGAGATTGAGTTTTGATAGGTTCTTACAAGATGTAAATCATTAGTATTTGATAAAAGTTGAAAATATTATGTGTATATAGCTAGTGCCAGCCATGCTTGATCCCTCTTAGTAATCAGTTCCTATTTATCTAGGGCATCCTCATCCCACTAATCACTACCTTCACCTCTACATCCACATATATATCCTACATGCCTTCATCACCTCAAAAAATGGCCACATCATAATGTGCCTAGAACCATGTAGGGTAATCACCAGTAACACCTACATCATCGATATCAGCCGTCACTGGTAGCTCCTCATGATCAATGAATACATCCTAGAGCTTTGGGGTATTTAATAGAAACTATGCATCCTCCTTATGATATCTTGATAACTCCCTTGGGATATATTGAATGAGGCCAAACCATCTCCTCACCCTGTCAAAAGGGATCAAATCTACCTTTGGATCTCACCTCCTATAGATCCATCTATAACTCTATAGTGATAAAACCTACCTTATATGACTGGCCCATGTAGGAAATCATACATATGATCACCAAATCAAATCATCCACCACTAATGCATCTAATTGGTCCCTATACTAATCCAAATCATGTGTCCCTCCTCCTAGTCCTATGAGTGCATAATCATACCTCTATCACATAAACCCCACCCTAAATTCCATCTAAATAAAGCCATGTCATGGCATCTTACCTAGTTAAATAACTCTAATATGCTCATAATCCCAGTAGTGGAATATAAACCCAATGCTAATACCATACCTCTTATGTGCCTTATATCCCTAAAGATCTCAATATATATGCACTAGCAAGATAGGGGCCCAAGCATACACTATTTGATCTATCACCATGCCTACAAAAACACCTAATAATAATAAAATAAATGTACCATTGCTCAAGTCAAGAAGTGCATAACAAGTCACCACCATCATCATCATAGTGATA
The DNA here is from genome assembly GCA_037957365.1 of Torreya grandis. Classification (NCBI taxonomy): domain Eukaryota; kingdom Viridiplantae; phylum Streptophyta; class Pinopsida; order Cupressales; family Taxaceae; genus Torreya; species Torreya grandis. The sequence goes on along the minus strand of JARHVA010000775.1, from coordinate 3,648,483 downwards.
ATCCATCTCATGCCCCTATCCATGTGATATAAGGGTGCATAATGTAGGCCTCCAACATGCCACATTGCATCTACTACATCATCACTATACAACACACCCATGAGTTGGTCTCATTCCTTGCCATCAATGTACTCTATTGGCTCACCTCGTAGTGGTAGCCACATGATCTAGTGAATGTCTTCTGGTAGGATCATTATCTCTCTGGTAGGAAGTAAAAATGTGTTAGTGGCTGGGTCTTATCTCTCGATGAGTGCCACTAACATAATCACATCCTGAGACATGTGATGATAATACCTAATGCCACCCAAACCCATTAATAAAAATTGATCCCATTATTGGTCCACCATGACTTGATGGACCTTGACTAGCAACTGTGGCACTCAATCTCTCATTTATAGCTGTTACCTCACTTTTAAGGTTTGATATTAATGCTTTAATTCACCTAATTCAACATGCCTTTGCTTATGAATTTTAACTATTACCCCTATACCCTACCCAAACCTTCCCTAAAATCATAACCTACACCCTTACCCACTAACCTTACCCCTTAATTAATTCAACCTTAAACAACCTACACACCCTTTAACTTTGACCAAACCCCAACCCATTTTTCAAAACAATTTTAACTTTACGTTATTTTCATCGACTACCAATAGTTGACTATCAATCAACATGGTTCCTTTTGGAACCATCACTGATCATACCATTGACTATTAATGGTTGACTATCGATTGATAATGGTTATTTTTAGAACCATCACTAATCACACCATCAACCACCAATGGTTAGGGGACCAACTACCGATGGTCACCATATAGTGACCTATCAACAATCACCTATCAACTATCGATGGTTGATAATGACTTGTGATGGTTGATAGAGACTGCCATCAATCACTATATAATGATTGATGGTGGGAAAACTCTAACACTTACCCTCTATTCTCTACACAAAATCAACCAAATAATAATTCAATACCATTTTAAACTCCCTCTAACTAACTCCTACCCATCTACCACATTCTCACCCTAAAACCTTCCCCCACATATTTTCACAATGGCTAAATCTACCCATCCATAGCCCTAAAACAATAACAACAAACAAATTCAAGTCTAAAATTACCAAATACAAGTGTATTACCTACCTCATTTCATGAACATCAATGTGGAGGTGCCCTCAAAACCACTACCATGCCTTGTTCTCTCTCTCATCCTCTCTACATTCTCTTAGGTCAATATCTCCAACTAATCAACCTCAATCAAAACCTAATCACCCTCAATTACCCAACACTCACTTTACTCACTCAATCACTCATAATAACTCCAACCATCACTATTTTCTCACACTCACCAATAGATAATAATGACAAGTTATAATGAATAAATAAAACCCTTGATGAAATTTTAATGTCACCTTTTTAGGGCTGATGTGTGACCACCGATGGTCTTTAGGTGACCATCGATGGTTGACCATGACTGTCGATGGTCAACCACCTCAAAATTTTTTCTTACCTAACTTATCATTTCCAACCATGATCAAAATATTTGTTACCCATTTATACCATTGCCATTACCAACTACATGCCAATGGAGATTACCTATTCCACCAAGAAAACCAACCACGTCAACCTTAAAATTGGCCATTTTGGCCCAACTTCCACCTGTTTTTATGATGACCTTGCCTTGGTCACTTTGATCACTATGACTACATTACCATCTTGAATAAATTGAACTTATGCCACTTTTGTGCATCAACCCAATTGTGTCATCTTAGGAGCACTTCCTACCTTGGATACCTGTGATTATACTAAACTTGCCTAGAAGACTTGTGTTTACAATTATGACCTAACCGCCATACCTAAATGTGGTCACTTAGTCTATTTGTCACTTGTCCTTCTAGTACCACTTATTTTACTGACTAATTCAACCATGATAGCCTTGTCTATGCATGATATATGATATCACATTTAGTCACATTCTATATGTGTGTTTACACGTCAATGCCTATTCCAACCAACATTATGACCCACTTAATTTTTAGATTGGTGAGTCTCCCATTTGGGCTAAGAAGTTAAAAATGGGTGCCCTTTATCTTTAAAGAGGTAGGTATCACTTTTTGAAGGCTAATTTCATGTGTGAAGGTAAAATATATGTTTAATGATGGCCCCTTAAGGGGAAATTCACCATATTTCAAAGGAGGGCCCTTATGATGCTTAAATGAGGTCATTAAACACATTGGGAAAGCATCCCAGGTGGGGTATGATGTCCCACATCAAGCCACATAATTTTTAAGCCATGTCACTTACCATATCACCTTCCATGTCACTCACCATGCCACATACCATATCACTTACCATGTCACATGCCATGTCACTTGTCATGTTATCATAAATAGTGATAGTGGGTCCCACTATGAATAGTAATTTTAAATAGTGTTTTTGAATAATATTATGTGATTAGAAGAATAGTGGTTTGGTTAGGTTAAGAGGGGTTTGTTAGGTATTAATATGGTTTAGGGGGTTTTTAAGGGGTCTTGAGGCATTTTGTTATTGAAAATTGTAAGTGTGCAGTTTTTTAGTGTCTATATTTTACCTTTTTTTATTATGCAACTTTGAATTAACAATTTTTAGAATAAAAAAAAATCACTTGGTTGAAGGTCAGGGTGCCCCAAGTATGGGAGGAGGTGTTCCCCCTCAAACTAAGAGTCAATGAAGAAAGGTTGAATCAGGTGCAAGTTTGATAAGAAGTTGGTGAGGAGGCACTAGGTGGTGCCACAATGTAGCTAGGCATGTGAAATGCAAATGGGTGTACAAAATGAGACTAAGAATGATAGTCAATATTGTTCAAAGATTAAATCTACTAATGTTGGTAACAATAAGGTCAGGTCCTAAGATAAATGATAAGGTAATTAGTCCCTAGTGTTGGTTATAGCTGATTAGGTTAATCTAATCAAGGATCCTAGACAAGGTTGGTGTTGTTCAAAGGTATCCACGATAGGAAATGCTCCTACAAAATAACACAATTGGTCAGGTCATGCATGAGGTAGTGCAAAAGTTCAACATGGCAAGGTTGGTTAGTGCAGTCAAAAGTCATCACAAAACATGCTAATGGTCTGGGTTAAAAGGGGGCCAATGTCAAGGAGGGAATGGGAAAGTGGGTTGGTTGGTTGGAATGGGGTGGCTAAGTGGACTCCATATGCCCTAGGCAAGTGGATGCTACCTACATAGTTCCAAGGACATAATGTCCAAAATGAGCTTCAAGCCTAATGTAGTTTTGCTGAGGTGGGGAGTGTTGGTTAACTCATTTTCCCCAATTTGATATCATGTAGTTAGGTCTAGTTGAAGGACATTAGATAAATGGAAGTGCTAAAGGGTGGAAAAGATGGTGATTAAATAGTTTTTTGTTTGGTTTGGTAAAAATGATGGATGCAATTACCTATGAGGCAATTAGATGATTGCTTCAACTATGTAAAATGAATTTGTAGCCATGGATAAGTAGGCTCAATTGTGAAATTTCTACAACCATTTTCAAGAAAATAAAATGGAGAAATATGCTTTACTAGGCTTTAGAAAATCTAGCACACTTGAATTACCATGGTGATTCGATGGGTTCTTTCATCACCATCCAAATAAGCTGACGTTGTGCACACTCCACAAAAATATCGTTAATAGGATATGGAAGGGTATTATTTAATGATTTGGGGAAGCAAAGTAGATGAGTGGATAAATGAGAAGTGGTGAAGATTCAAACCCTTGACCCTTGAGCCAATGGGGCCCCAAAATAAGTAAGCATTGAGTTTTGAGGAAATTCAGAGAAAGACTCTGAGGGGTTTTGGAATATGGAGTGAGGAAAATAATAATAATATTAATTAAATGAGGGATTAAGTTATGGATTTTGTACATTAAAGTAAGGTCATGGAGGACATGAGGAAGTAGGCAAGGAGATGTATGCAGAAGTGGTACAACTGGTGACTACACACTAAAAAGGTAGAGGTTGAAATGGAGAAAATAAGGGAGATCCAACAAGATGTTAATAACCAAAGACTAAATTTTCACTCTCACCTTGGGTGAAAGAGAGGGGGGGTATTTATAGCATTTTATGTTAAGAACATGCCAAAAGAGGGGAATAGTGAAATGTGGTGAATTTTTCTAAGTGGGTCTCATAAATAAGTCAAGGATGAGGTTTGTAGGATTCCCATTTGGGTTGGTGAGTCTCCCACCTTGCACATGGGTCTAATTTTGAATGGGAATCAAACACATCGATTTGAATAAGGCTTAAAGACTTTTCACCACCCTTTATTGTCTTCATCCAAGAAATTAAAGAGGTCACACACCAAATGTATCACCATTTTTCATGTGATGCATGAATATTCAAAGATGAGGTTGGTGGGGATTCCCATTTGCATTGGTGAGTCTCCCATTTGGGCTAAGTCAAAAATGGGTGCCCTTTTCCTTTAAAGAGGTAGGTATATTTTTTTGAAGGCTACTTTCATGTGTAAAAGCAAAATATATGTTGAATGATGGCCCCTTAAGGGGAAATTCACCATATTTAAAGGGGGGGGGCTTCTAATGCTTAAATGAGGTCATTAAGCACATTGGAAAAGGGTCCCAAGTGGGGTATGATGTCCCACATCAAGCCACATCATTTTTAAGCCATGTCACTTTCCATATCACCTTCCATGTCACTTAGTATGTCACATGCCATGTCACTTGCCATGTCACTTGCCATGTCATCATGAATAGTGATAGTGGGTCACATAGTGAATAGTGATAGTGAATAGTACTTTCAAATAGTGTTTTTGAATAATATTATGTGTCTAGAATAATAGTGGTTTGGTTAGGTTAAGAGGGGGTTTTTTAGGGATTAAGAGGGTTTAGAGGGTTTTTAGGTGGTCCCAAGGGATTTAGTTAATGAAAACTATAAGTGTGAAGTTTTTTAGTGTATACAACACTGACCCTTAAACCACTCTTGGACCCCCTTGGGACCACTTTACAGACTTTTATCTACCAAACCTAAGGCAATTGGACTAGCTCTAACCATTCCACCTTTGTCATATCGACTACTGATGGTCGACCCCTAAGCATCAATAGTTAGACTTGACCACTGATGGTTAGCCTTTAATTACTTTAAGGGTTAATTCTAGGTTAACTATGACTCAACTATAACTTGATTTTTTATTTTTATCTATTTTATCTATGTGTGATCAATACATGTCAAGGGTAAAATTAGACACCTTGTTAAACCTCTTGTTAAACCTATTGTTCCACCTCTTCCTTCTATAAAAGAGAGGAGGAGGAGGTGAAAAAGGGGAGTAATAATTATTAGATATTCTTGTATCATAACTTCTTTTGTAATATTTCTTTTGATGAATCTAGGAAATATTCCAACGAGCATGATAGAGAGCACAAGCACTATAATTCATCAATCATAGCCAAGTCACCAACAATCTACCAAAATTGCTCCAAGCTCCACAATGGGTTTTTAGCCACACACCTCAACATTCTTTAGATTAAAAATAAAAATATCTAAGTATCTATTTTATTAATTAGTAATTTATTTGCTCTCCCAACCAAACCTTCAAACCAAATAGCCCTAAATATTCCTCTCTATCTTGCAACCAGCCTCCAACCAAAACCCACCTCCCAGAATCACTCAACCACCTTCCAAACTAGACCTACTATTACCTAAACTAAATTTTAAAGTAATTATCAACAACCACTTAACCATATATGGTTTTCCTCTAATCACCAACAAACCAATGATGGTTACCTAACTATTGATAGTTCACCCAACTACCGATGGTCACTATGTGACAATTCCAACAACAAGCTAATTCCACCTATTAGACTTTAACCAAACCCCACTTTGTAACTTTCTACCTCATCACAAAACACCACCCTATTTTCTAAACCATATCTAATTTATTTAGCATTAATGTTCAATATTTTATTTCTATAATTAGACAAATTCATCTCTTTCATGCACTTCTTGTATTTGATTTCAATATCTTCTGTTATTCATTTAAGAAATTTATCTTTCATTTCTAGAATTTGGTTGTTTAAAAAATTGTGTACTGATAACCTCCAAGGAATATTATGCTTCTTGGATCTATCTCACTAGGAAATCCACCATACTATATAACTAATCAACCATTTTTTTAGTGATTTTTTTAATCTACAGGTCATTCCTCCCAAGCCAAAGGAGAGTATCTACAACTGTCTAGATCACAGAGTGTAAACCAAATCCATGTTCCACTAACCTCACCCTTTCTTTAAGTTTTACAAATTTCTTCTTAAGAAATAAATCAAAATTTACTTGAAGCACTGGTAGTGGTCTATACCCACACTTATAACAAGATGGATATGGAAACTTACCACCTTCATGTCCTCTAACATGTCATCTATCTCCATGTTGCTATTAGTAGTTACCATAACCTTGGTTAGGAGGCCAACCATAACCTTGATTCACTGGTATCTATTTAGGGGGTCCCATAGTAGCCTATCATGCATTACACTCTTATGCCTCATGGATTTCATTAATACCTTGACAATCATTAATATTATCAGTGGAGTTGTTATAGATATTATAATATATAGACATATTATTCTTAGTTACATATTATAAAATAGGTCAATAATGCATGTCATGGATCTCACAAAAAAGTTCACATGAGGTTATGAAGGTGCATACACTACACCTTGGGCAACTATTCTTATTGTGATATTCTACCTCACAATCATGCACCATAGTCCAAACCATGTATTAGGTACATTTTTATCCATTACCTTATCCAAAAATGATGTTATTGATGCACTCTACACTCCATGGCTGGGTAAACTCATGTGTCCATTATTACAATAAAATCGGGCCTAAATGTTACCCCCAATGCTTCTCTTAGTTTGGAAAATGTCCTCATAGAGAAGGAAATCTGAATTGGTATAAGTAATACACCAATGAATAATTAGGAATTTTGCACTGGGTGAATCACATATGAGTGCTTAGACACTAGGCTTTTAAACCTAACATCATAGGTGTGAACCCTCTCCATCTATTCTTGTTCTCTTTGAGCACAATAATGATCTATTGCTCGAATTTGAATATGTCAAATTACTTTAGGAACACATCCTTTAAAAAATCATAGTCCATAATCATCTAGGTGGGGCCCAACTTCCTATACCAGATATGCACATGATCTAGTAGAGTTGTGGAAAATTGGATTTCCTTGCATTTGATAAATTTTTTCCCCTTCTTGTGCCAAATGAGTTCACACTTATGAAAATGCTCGATGGCATTCTCAACCCCACAATAGTTTGGTAAGCTCAAAGTCATCTTGTAATAGATATAAGTGGTAGGCACATTCATAACAAATTCTTATGGGGTTTGTATCACCAATGTACTACCTAAAGGTGCACCTAAGCCTTGACTTCATCTAGTTGATGGGATGGTTCCACTAATTATTTTAATCAGCTATACCAAACCTCCTCCAACCACTTGGAGTGCTTGATATGATACTAATGGTCCCCTGGTTCTTACTACTCCATTATAATTTTAACCACTTGTTTGCAGATCCATATCCCCTCCCAAGGGTGGCATACCATACTACATGGTATCTATGCATTTCACTCATTATGTGAGCATTGGTTTAGATGTAGAGAATGGAATTACTTATTATAGCAGACTTCCTTCTACTTTGTGTGTGATAAGTCTTATATCACCCAAATTTGTAGTATCCTAAAACTCTTCCTCTAATTCAAAGTGGACACATGAACATGAGATTCAAATAGAGGGGGACTAGGCATTCCTTCATTAGTCTCCTCATACTCATCCTCTTCTTGGGATGTTTCATCATCTTCCCACTAGACTCATTCATGATCCCTAGTGCTAAATTCATTATCATTGGAGTGAAAATCCTTTGTCCTAGAGTCCCCCTTATTCCCTTCATATTATGTATAGGTCTTAATAACAATTCAATAGTTAGACTCTCCCCTTTCACTAAGGTCCCTCTCATATGTTGCCTTTTGTTGATTCTCATGATACCTACACTTCCTAATCTCTCTCATGCTTCATTTATCTACATCAATGCTTCCCTTGCTACCTCCTAAAAATCATGCCTTATTTCAAATTCTATATTTTATGCTGATCACATGGGTAGGAACTTAGCCAACCATTTAAAAATTTTATTTATCACATCCATTTACCATAACAACAAAAAAATGTGGCCTGTCCTGTTGATAGAACCAAAATGTTGCACTAGTTTATAACCAAATGAACACTAATTCTCTTGCATGACTTATTTAGGATACCAACACTTAATCCACCTATGATATAATATCATGTGATGCATCCTTGCATGCTCACTATAAGCATAGAGAGGGGAACCATGGTAAGTCATTAGTAGTTATATGCAATGGGGTGGAATTTCATTATCATGTGCTACCACACATAATTATCTAAATTACACTTGGTTCTATTTACTTGAACCAAGACAAGAACTAGCCTCAAGGTATGTAGCTACATAGAAACTCTATTCATCTACTAGCATGCCATCATTCATAAAAAAGGAAAAATAGTCCTAGGCATCATGACAATGTTATTGATTTAGAGACATAAAAAAATTCATAGAGTCAATAATTTATCTTTATTACCTAATAGCTCAATGTTACATAGGTTATCAGATTACAAGGTGCTCAAAGAACTACACTCTTATAAACTATTACACTATTCCTACATAACATCATCACTTTGGTTTACATGTTAGTAAATAAACAATTAAAATACAATTCTCAATAGATCCTTTGGTTATTAAACTTGAACCTTTCTCCAATCAACTACTAATCATCTAGAGAACCACAAAACCCCAACAAAACCAAACACTTTTCTTCTCCAAGAGTTCACCTTTTCTAGGATTCCAAAGCATCTTACGTGTCATTAATTATAACTACTTAACAATTATTGTATAATTTTTCCCACTTGGAAATTAATGTTTTGGATTGATCAATGCCATCCACCACCATCCTATACTGCTTCTCAACTCCATGTGAAGATTATCTGTTAGTCTTAACTCCTACAATTTATCCTCACAATCTTTGTTGTGGTTCCTAGATAGACATATATTTATTTGTATTGAAATTTATACTTTTTCATTTGCACATATAGACAATGTTTTTTGCAGTTCTCATTTGTTTTTTTGGTAGTCCATGATGGCCATGCATACATCTCATGGGTTTGGGTTATGCATGCCACTCTCTAGCTATTTATTTTGGCCTATCTTCATCTATCATGTGATTACATGCTTTATTATTGGTTTGGACTTAGTTGATTTCTAAGGTCAACATAAATCAAGCTCTAATTTTTGCTATCACATCATAGTCATATACTTTTTAGTGCCACATCAACTTTCAATGTCTTATGCATTATTTTGTTGTTGATGATTGTAGTTATGATGTCATCCAAAGAATAAAACTTTATTTTGTAAATTTTTGGGTAGAGATACTCTCAAATATGTAGCTTCTAACACTCTTCAACAGGTAAGTTCCCTTCAGGTAGAGATAAAAAAAAATATTCTCAGGAAATAAAAAACATTTTCTTAAAAAAACCTTATTCACCACCCTTCCATGGATTTCTCATCTTCCTCACAAATCCATGACCATTATCTCTAATACCAATGTTAATAAATTAAACATAGGCTAAAATAGGAAATATTCAATGATTTTATTCAGAAGAAGTTTAGATACATGTAAATACTCAAGTCATATTAATTATTTATTTTTCCTCATACAAGATTTAAAAAGCATGTTGACATAGAAAACTCAACCACCTTTCAGGTCCAAATACCCATTATAATAGTTATCATCTCTAAAAAAATTAATAACACTATAGCATTAGTAATTAATGACAACATTCATTACTAACATTAACTTATATTCTAAAGGGGGTATCTCACTTGGATATGCATGCTCTAATTAACCACTAACAACTATCATCAATATATATATATATATATATATATATATATATATGGATCACATGATCCAATAAGTTCCTCATCATCTGTATTTATTCCATATTTGTTTATTTTCCATATTCATGTTTTTTCACATTTATGCTTACTTAGCTCACACACTAGCCTTCTTGTGCTCATATTTATCTAGTGAATTTAAAGTATCTTATATGATTTTACACATCATCAAACTTAGAATTTATTTCAATGATTTCCTTAAACACATATCTAGGGTCAACAATTCCCCACACTACATTTATTATCTATCCTTAGATAAGTTCCTATTTGATTACAGTGTAGTAATTTCTCTTTCTTATGCAGTCACTACTTCTACCACTTTATATTTCAACTCCTCCATAAGGTCCCACTAATCCATTACTGATCTAGTCATGGAAAAAATCTTTCACATACTCAATCAACTTATTAATCACCTTCTTTCTATGTAAATTATATTCATAAGTTTTTAAAATAGCATCTATCCCTTGTTTCTATTTCATGTAAAAATCACACACTACTACTTCCTCCTCCACTATCTTCCTTTGAACATATTCAAACTACACATCCAATCAAGTGCGTTGTTTACTCATTTTTCCTTAAACTTAGATGCTTCTATAAAAAAATTCTCCCTTTTAACTTTTTCTTTCTTGGCATATATTCATGTTGTCAAGTTTTTATGTGTGGACTCTTCTTCTCTTATTCGAGTGTCCACATAATCATTTGTATTTTAGAATATTTCAAACATTTTTCTCTCTTACCTCACCTTTATGTGAAGAATATTTATCTTATTTTTAAATTCTTATGTATAATCCTAAAAAATTACTTCTATTTATAACAACCCCTCTACTTGGGGATCCTCATTAATAGGTTACTCTTCCACTTGAGATGCATGTGATAGGTACACAATTACCATGCCCAAATTTTCTACTAACATCTTCTTACTCACATCTATACCTTCATAAAATTATGACCTCTTTTTTTCAATCAACTTCGTTAACCTCTAAAATTTATCCATGTATCTTCTCACATACCCTCTCTCCCTATAAAAGTCTTTCCTTATATCCTTTACTTCTTATTCAATCCGTAGACTACACTTTATCATTTTTGTGGCTATTGTCACTAATGCTAGCCTAATGATCTATGTAATTAGTTTCCTCATATCCATTTTATTGACTCCATACGCATCTTCTCCAATTGAATCTAAATCTAGTCCCTTAAATAGAACTATTATCCTCACTATAATGTCAAACATCAACACTTTTATATAGCTATAAAAATATTCTTCAAACATTCTCTTTCATTATCAGTTACATTATCATATCTTATGATCTCAAACACATCCCTAATTTTCAATACTTTTGTCCATTTTAGAATGTGTTCCTAATCTCTCCAACATACTCTCCAATTTATGCACTATTTTTATACCTTATTCCTTTTCACACACTCTTTGTTACTCTTGTTGATTTCCTTGTACATTATCTTCCTCATTTTGTCTATTATACTATGTGATTTAAAATTAATTTATATTTTATTATTCCTACATTTTTTTCCTATTAAGCCTCCTTAATTTGTTTGGTGCTATATTCTCCCATATTTTTTTAATTTTCATCATCATGTGACAGTATATTCAATAGTTTCATCTTTTTTGTCGTTGAATCATTTTTTACTAGTTCTTGTGGACTTTGGATGCTTATTAGCATGCTTAAATGCAAAAATTACTAGAAAACTAGAAGTTTCACACTAGGAACTTATGGGATCTTACTAGCAACAACAATTTCTTATTGTCTAGTCACTCTGGCACTTCCTTCTTAAGTATTTCTAACTATTGCTCCACTAGTTTATTAAGTTGGAATATTTGTTTTAGTTTCTATTCTAATGGGGATATCTAGTATAACTTAACTTTGAATTGGTATTGGAGTTTGTAGAACACCCACTTGTATCATTCCAAACATATATATTCTTGAACTTATTTCTTGGAGATAAACTTGGGGGTTCTTCTTAGTTTTATCATCCAAACATGACAAACGTTGATTTGGTTTTGTAATCCTAGTTTTCCTCTTTCCTAATGTAGTTTTTTATTGCAATATATTTATTCTTATTTATTTTGCCCTTCTTCATGAAATAATTTCATCAATTACTACCTATCTTTTTACCAGCGTAGCTTATGTTGATCTCATTAAAATTGTTTCACCTTTCTTCTTCGATAGTCTCAACATGTGCTCAATATTATAATCAAATTTCCATACCTTAAAAATTATTTTAGGTTTGATGCCAGACTATTTCTTGGAGTTTTATACTTACTCCTCATTCCCAACATTTACATATGCCCTTGGTATACTATCCACTTTATTCAATGCATGTACCTGATACTATGCATTTGAAATATATGATAGCTTTGACCTACACTTAATTTCCTTCTACACCCACCAAACTAACCAAGGTATAATGCATCATTACACAATGATTTTTAAAGCCATTATACACGTAAGAATTTCTTGGTGGTATTTTATACTCATCCTTGAACACTTCCTTTACGTGCTCATACCATCTATTCATCCTCCTCTTAGATAGTTTAGTCACCTTATTATCACACTTTTATTCTTTATATTTCATTAAATGGGATCCTTATTTCCCATTTTGTATGAATTTAAAATTTCATTCTAAAACCCAATTTTTTTCCAACAACATTAAAATTAGAATCATGTCCCATTTTAACTCATCCCATATTTTATGCACTTTTACAATTAGAATAACCACTTCCTCAACACTGTACTTCACATAATTATATGTAGTCCTCTTTGATGCAGCTTCATATGCCAAGTATGTAACCTGTTTTGACACCATGTTCCTTTTCCCTATGGACATTATTCTTAAAATATTAAATTGCACGATGAATTTTTATTATTTGTGATAGCATATTCCCTACTAACACCATTGTGTCCATCTATATAAACCTAATATAGTTAATACCTTGTTAATCTTAGTGGTCATTTTAATTACTCTATTTATGTTTTTTTGTTCATTATATAGGATTGTGACCTTACTAATATGTGTGGGCAAAATCTTAAATCTTCATCCCACAATATTAATCCTTCATGTGTGTGCATTAACAAAAACTTGACTAGTTCTTCTAGTTTACTAAAGTATGGTAGCTCATTAATGTCCAAAATTATTTTAGGTGAAATTTATTCTCATATATTTTTATTTCCTTATTTTATCCTCAAATCTTCCCCCAACATTGCCTTATATTCTTTCTTTCAATGTTTGAAATCCTTGACCACATAAATCCCTAAATATATCACTTGAGTTTCTCCATCCATTACTTCTTCCAAAAAAGATATTAATGTTGTGGTAAATGTAGGTTTCTCTATATTATTTTTATTTCATAGTGGTGGTCCATCTATGGGTCTCTCTACCTCTCTATGTGCTGGCTGTCCATCAATTTATGATGTGAACTCCTCAATAGGTCCTTCTTGTCTTTTGAATA